>VXBP01000804.1:0-267218 GCA_013400115.1 Rhinopomastus cyanomelas | reverse complement strand
TGTCTGCTGCACCACACAGCTTGGTGTTGTCAGCAAACTGGTTCCAGTATTGTATTCCATTCTTGATACAGCTGGAAAGTCTGTTACAGCAGAACTGGGACAGTGACTTTAAGATCCACTTCAAAAACTCCAACAGTAAATACATGAGCGGTTGCTCAGCAAACAATATTATTCCTGTGAGGTACCCGTATTTTTGGACTTACTGTCTTGTCCTTGGCTCCTCAGCATCCACACCTCTGTTCATGCGTAAAAGTTGACTGCTCTGCATCTCTCTACACAGTGAGTTTGCAAAGCTGTGAGTTACAGAGATTCCACCTAGACAAAGCCACCATACATTTCTGTAACTGCCTGCTTCTCTGCTGTCAGATCCTTCAGTGCACCTGCCTCTCCCATCTTTGCAACACAGATGGCATTCGTAACTCCTAGTCTGAGGTTTTACCATGATTTTCCTTGTGGGATATTCTGGACTCCCATTACCATACCTGCTGTCCAGAGGTTGCTAATTAATCTCTGCCTTACAAAGCACACAGGTGTGTTCCTTGGGGGAAGATACTTGTTTGTACCATGTAAGTACCTGGAGGACCTCAGCAAGGAGCAAGCTTTTGGCCACGGCAACAAAATTGCTGCAGCTGGGAACTGAAGCCTGTTTAGCCAGCTGTGTTCAGAACTGTCTTGTACTACCAAGCTCATATCTAGTGCTTGGAGGCTAACAAGTAGTTTAGCCATACTGACACTCTGTTCTTCACAAAACAGACCTCCAAAAGATGCTTCCCAGGGCCTTGAACACCCTAAGCTTTAAATTCTACCAACACATGCAAAGACATATAACCAGACATCTAACTTAAGCAGAGCCTAACAGCAGGCTAAGATAACCTCAAACTTTGCAACCATCAAGGAGAGACAAGGCCTCTCACAACAGTTACAACTAGGATTATTCAACACCATGATCTAGCACTCACAAATTCCATGAGTAAACATTTATAATCTCCTGCTTCTCACATCTCTTTTTTTACTGAGTTACCTGACATGCAAGAAGCTCATTGGTCTGAATTTTCATTTCATCTACATGAGGGGGAAAAAAATATGCACAAACAGTCTGCCAGTATTGTACATGAATTTCCACAGAAGAATGTAAGCTCATTCAATGCCAGATGAGATTCAAATCTGTTTCCAAGAGACTGGTTTTTCTGGAGAATACAGTATGTACCTTAATGGATCATTCTGGCTGGGATAGTAACAACCTACAAAGAACTAACTCCCAGCACATGACACAAGCAAATGAGAAGCTCCTCACCTGCTCTAAGACATGAGCATCTATTACATCAAAGAAGGTAGAGACAACCCAAAATATCCAAAGGTGTATCTGGATATTAAGCTCTCTGCTTGCTGGCTGAGCCTTGGTAGCACCTGTTCATTGAGTATGTTCTTCTTTAATTTGTGCTGCTGAACTCATGCTTGCGTACAGAGTCAGCAGCACCTACATGCTCCAGTCTTGTATATGAGAAGATTAGTAGTTATTTTGAGCTTTGAGAATACTAATCAGAACTTCTGGAGCCAACTACATGTTTGCTAGTCAGGTTTCTCACTACTACAACTGAAGATGCTTATTTCTTTGGCCTCAGCTGTCCAGGTTTCTCATCTCACTCATGCTGATTCGCACTTCAGCTCCACTACTTAAAGACTCCATGATAAAACAATGGGAGCGCTACCTGGGAGCACCCATTTCCCACGCAAACTGCGTAACTCCCTCTTAGTACTTACCTAATATTTTTCATAATCTCAGTGTGCTTTACAGACATTAAACCAAGCTTATTTATATGCTAATATTTCAGCGTTCCCACACAAGATATTTTCTAAAAGAACCCGGGAGCAGAGTTAGAAGACTACAAAGCAACGCTTAGACTTGTTAGCATGAAAAAAGGTTTTGGAAGTGGGTGTACAAGAAGCAGACTAATGAAACGTCTGTGCTGAGGAAAGAAGATTACAGACACACTATGGGTAAGCAACATTTAGGGTGAGTTGCAAGCTGGGTGTGCACATATATAGCTCCCACCTATGATGCTGGCTCCTTGGAAGTAGGCTAGAGGAGTGCTGTAATCTGTCCTCATTGAGAAATCAGGAATTATTACATAACCTGCAACACTTGGTGAAATGCTATCCACAGGGCAAGGGCACATATTCAGCTTCTTCCCAGCAGGGAACTGGTGTTTCTAAGTCTACCTTGTATTTCATATAACAAATTTGCCTAATAGCTGTCTGCTATACAACCACAGCGAATTAGAAAGAACTGGTGCCATGGTAAAGACAGTAGCAAGCACACATCTTCCCTCAGAGCGAGTACACTCGCTGCTCCTCTGCAAAGGCAGTCAAGATTTCTTTGCTGTATTAATACTGAAATCAGTACTGCACCGGCTTTTGCAAAGTCCCGAATCCTCATTTCTATTCTCTGCAGAAAGACAGCCACATCATTTTCCAAAAGCAATTCTGGATGAAAGCAGCAAATTTAGTTTATGACCGAACACTGCTCCTTCCTGAAGTGGCGGCACGTAAACAGTTTGCAAACTCTTTCCTACCGAGATGCATGAATGTACGTTGCATGAATGCATGGGATGGGGCTTACTTACCCAGGCGATCCTTTCTTATGTCCTCCCCACACTGTACATGGCCCTTCCACAAAACCAAAGTGTCCAATATTAAAGTCACTTGCATAGCATTAATTCCCCCAGAGCCAGGGAATTTGCAGGGAGGAGAACTCACCTGTAACTTGTCCCCAAATGAAAGCTTGTGGATGACGTGAGTCATGTCGGGATTCTGAGGCTGTGCAGTGGCACTGTGCGTTGACACGTGAAAGTTACCAGGGACCTAAAATTAGTCAAGACAAGGAAGACTCCATTTCACATTTTATCCCTCAAGGCATTGCTAGGCTCTGTGATACGAAGCAGAAATGCCTCGATCCATCCAGCCTGGCAGGCTGTATCTACTCAGCAGTAGATAACCTTCAGCATGTCAAGGAAAGGCTCTGAAATACCTTACTGAACTTGACCAACACCAGTATACCGCATACATAGTGGAGCTGGTTCCATCCCACAGTCCAAGAGTCTGGCACCCGCACATTGCTACTGCTGCTGACTAGCAGGTGATGAGTGGGTCACTCCCAACTTCAGGGATTCCTAACACTTAAGGCTATGTCTTTCAACCCTATTAAAATAAGATTAATGTCTGACAGGTAATGAACAGTTGCTTAAGGTTCTACTCCCACATCTGACATTTGTAAATGAGCCCACTGCTGCAGAACAACCCAGAAAAAGCTGTGGACATATTCTTATTGAAGTCATGAGCATTCTTACTGGTCATGAGCAACCCTGCTTTTGAGAATACTGTGTACAAGAACAAGCTTTATGTAAAATGAGAAAAAAGCCCACAAAACTATTGAGTCTTCCCATACAAACTAAACTAGATCTTCAGCTTCTAGCCCTATCAATAGCTCTCAAATGCAGGATTATCTGGTGTTAATTTTTAATGGAGAGAAACACAAAGTTTTGAAAAAACACAGATTTCACCTAAGAATTCAGTTCCAAGACAGAAAATGAGCACTGACGTAATTCTGATAGGGTCTCTCACACACTTTTCAGTTCACTGGACCTACTCCATGAAGTCTTTCAACAGATTCAGCACAATGACTACTATGGAAGGTACAATAATTTCTTTCCTATTGAGACAACGTTGGGAAATGAAGCAACACTGAGAGACAATGTGATGTGGCCTAAGACAAGAGTGGGAGGATGGTTATACAACTGGTGTCCATTGCACTCTCTGCAGAGACACCTCACCAGCTGGACTGTGGGAGGCCACATGCTAGTTCCATGTGCTTTCAGGAAAGCTAATTTAAATTACTTGAGGAACAGCAGTACACTGCTGGGAACACTTTCAGGTGTGGACACAAGCTGTGTCATACACAAGCTCAGTAAATAGGGTGGCATTCCCTTCAGTAAGTAGCAGACTATCACCTCACTATTACCTTGTCTTCCTTTGTCAGGGTGAGAATAACGCCCAAGAGCAACCCTTGCTCAGATGTCAAAGCCTGACCATGCTCCAAGTTCTGCTCCAAGCAGCAGCCCATATAAAAACCTGTACAATTTTCACCAAGGGACTGAATGAACACCTCCTGCTCATACATGAGAGGTTCTGATTCCCAGAGTCAGAAGTCCTGGGTCCAGTCCCTTACCTTTGACCACGTTTCAAACCACAATTAGTAGCTTTTCACAGATTGAAGTAGTGAAGTAGGGGTTGCTGCCTCATACAGCAACCCCCTTCTTAGTTGTTTTGATTATGAGAACACACCACATCTAGCAGACAAAATCCCAAGTGTTTCAGTTCTGTGCTTTCGGAATTAACAGAAGAACTATCTCACAAGAAACCCCTTCCTAGTTTTGCAGACTATTAGCTACCAGGAATCTTGATGTCTCAGAGGCAAGGAAAGAAATGTCCTTTTTTTAAGTCCCTAATCCTTTCCATGCCACAGAATCAGTAAGAGGTTCTGCCTGTTATTTTTAGAGGCGATTTACCATGACCTGGGAGGAAAAGAAGGAAGTAGGATTTTGTAGCCTGTGGTACATGAGGAGGCGTGAATAAAGGGTGTGTGCCCTTCTTAGGACATCAGTGGGCCCCACCACTGCCTCCCCCACCCCAGCTAGTCATCTCCAGCATTACATAGCAAGATTATTCAGTTCTGAACACACCCATCCCAGAGAGAAGCCTCCTCCAGGCCTTGACTTTCATTCTCCAAGACTGAAGCAGAGCATCCTGACAAAGCACGCACAGCAGGCTGTGTGCTTGTATTCCAAACATCTCAGCATGGAGCCACTTCTGTTACGTTGGCACCCTCTAGTAGAGAACATTCCTGTCATTCTGCAGCTCCTTGAACAAAAGAGCACTTGGATAGAGACATTGCCAAAGACCTCTGCATACTGAGTCATATTTTGGAGGTGCAAAAGTCATGACAAGTAAGTCATGACAGAAGTCATTCGGCATTTGTACAGAGTCCATACCTCCCCTAAACATCAGGCTGCTGCACTGAAGGAAACAGCGCTGGCTACAACAGAGCTGCTTTCTGCTGTTAAGCAGTGCTCTCTCAATTACCTGTTTTGGAGCATGAAGAAAAAGCCTCTGTGGGACAGACTGTGCACCTCTGTCCACACTGTTCTGCAGCACCAAGAAACTTAACCTCACCACTGACAAGGGACATGAATATACACACTAATGGAGAGACACCAACACACAGATTTTCCTGAGCATTTCAGGTGTTGACCCTACTCACCTTGTTGATGCTGAAATGGCCCTCAAACCTGCAGCCATCGCCATTATTGAGAGGTATCTTCATTGAGTTGTCAATATGACCCACTTCATGCCTTCCCATTTCATCTTGGATGTCAAGTCCAACTACTGCATGGGGAGGAGAAAAGGATACAAAAATCAAAACAAAAGGAATAACAGAGAAGTTGTGCAGGAAAAGCATGTACTGCTTTTACTGGGAAAAATCTACATCTTTTTTCCCGGTATTTGCGTAAACTGTGCTAGTGACGTAATTTGTCAAATACCAATTGTTAAACCAGCTCTTCAAAAACCATCTATAACGAATTTTTTCAGACATTTAACACAAATAAACCTCCCACACCCTGACAGCTGACTGTCATCTCAATTACACATATAGGGACATCTTCAAGTGGACAGTGATTCGTGGAAAGCCAACTAGCTGGTGCGTTCCAAGTTACAATTAAACTTGGGAGGTTTATTGCTCCCAAAGACAAAAAGATTGCTATGAAAAAGTTAAATGAGATTTAGCAAGAAGCCAGCAAGGGAGTTCAGCCACTACCATGGCTGCACAGCAAGCACGGGGTCCAAGAAAACAGGTGTCCTGGCCTGGAACAGAAAATGATGGAATATTGGCAAAGGCTGCAGCATCCACTCTGATACAGAAGGGCCACTGTACCAATCTGGGCCCATCTCAAGTATTACTTAAAACAAACTAATAAGCAAGGAGAATTACTCACATTCACAATGCAGGTTTGGCAAACTGATGTTCAGATTCACTTCTATTTTACCTCCACTGTCTTTGTCTGGGTCATCCACATAGAGCTCATTAACTCTGGCAGACAAAAAACACAGGTGGGCTCAGACACAGCTACTTTCCACAGGAAAAAAAATCCAATTTGCTTTGGAAGGGAAAAAAGGAGATTGAAGAAGGTTTGACTCTAAGACAACTCCAACGGAGCTACAAGACACAGCAGGAAAACCCTCTACAACTACATGGGCACAAATCATTGTTTAATTTGTAAATGCAGGCGGCTTTAAACCTTGCTTCAGCAGAAAACAAGAACTCCTGCTCTGATTTACTCTGTCCCCTTCCCTAACTTGAGTTTCCAGAGGTGATACAAAATATGAACCTAAGAATGAAGAGGTGGCAGCATTATGTACCTAGGCTATTACTCCTTTTAGGAAAGAGAGAAGCATGCCCTTTTTGACTGGTTTCATCAGTCGTTGTAGAGAAAGGCTATTCTCAACTTATTCTCAACCAGTTGTGTAACTAACTGCCATTTGTAATTGCCACCAGTTGACAGCAGGAGCAAGAGAAGGCATCCCTCTCCTTAATATCTTATTTCACTTTATGAATGGTAACCAAAAGCAACAACTAAAACTGAGGAAGAGGGGATCAGAGCCAGGAACAGATGGGAAGAAATATCCTGGACGGCGGGATCTAACACAATACGCACCAGTCTCCCAAAGAGTAATGTTGATGCATAGCACCCACAGCACTGGCACGCATTTCACAAGACTGAATACCAATATAGAGTCAAAGGAATTCATGAATATAAATATTTATCACCAGTACATACCATCCTCTGAGATATAAAACATAAGCTAATAAAGCCCAGAGCAAGTACAGCCAAATTAGCTGAAAAATCCTAGAGAATCCAGGATTTTTCCACCTCCAGGAAAATCCACCACACTGACCTGAGAAAATGGTAAGACCACCCAACAGCAATTTCTCCCTCAAAATCTGGTCCTGTTCAGCCTCATCAAAGAAGATCTGGCAATTTCTCTTCCAGTCTCACAGACTATAAAGCTGTGGGAACTTTGGTTCAAACTACATCAAATAAATTACCTTCCTTAGTAAGTGCCCAGCATTATTTTTGTTTAATGCTCAAAGTGCACAAAACCCTTTGACAAGCCCTTGCCCAAGAGTCTATATGCTAATAGACAACCCAGTCTAAGGGCAACTACAGGGCAGATTCAAAGTGATTTTGCTCTGGTGATACATCTCTAGACCATAATGAACCATTTGCCCTATGGATTCAGAAGAAACCCGCCTTTGCACCGTGAGACTGGCAGCTGCCAATTTTTTGGCACTAATTACTCATAGGTCAGTGGGGTTTAGAGACACTCATTTTAAACCAGCACAGCATTTGTCTTCAGCTTCACAGCCCTACCTTTCTCTGTTTTTAATTGGCGTGACAAGTTGCTTGTAACCATTACTCAACGTATTTTTCAAATGATTAATAAAAATTACACAGAGGGAGGAGAAAGATTGCTCATCAGTGACCTAGTTAGAAGGTTTTTGGCTCAGCCCTCTTCTCCCGGATGGAATGCATTAAATCTTCTACGTGTTTATTACTGGCAGACTGGGTAGCCATCAAGATTAAGTCATATGTCCAAATATGGTTGTGAGGAGCAGCTCTGGCCAGGACAGGCATTAATCCCCCAAAGCAACGCACCTTTCTGTAGATCCTCCCATCAAGATCTGAGTTGCCAACGAACCTGTTTGGTAACAGCACCTGGCTTCTCCCCAGCTCTGAGATGTGGGCCATGCCCAGCCAGTGCTACAGGCCACTGGATGGCAAAAGGAAGCACTGATGCCAGGGCTGGCAGAGCAGCAGGTCAGGTACAGCAGCAGAGCTGAATGTTCCAGCTATGTGGAGGACAGGTCTAGGAAGGCTGATACTTGTATTTGCTGATTTCCAGCTCTGAACCCATCAGAAACTGCATGGCCAGGTGTGGGCTATAAGCAAAGGCACATAAGCCTTTTGGTGATAAGTGAGTGAGAAGCACTTGCTGGTAGAAGTTAAAGGATAAACTGTGCTCAGGGAGCCTGTGGAAGCTTTTACATTGGAAAGGAAGTGATGAGGTCACTTAGTTGCAGACTGGATCAGAGGCAAAAAGAAGTAGGCCAGTTTGTCCACGTCACACAGCTCATTAGTAGATAAGGAAACTGGTTTCCTGTCCTGCACTCTGGTCACTGGATCAATGGTTCACAACCTGCCCCTTGGGCAAGACTCATAGATGCTTCCTCCTCCTCCTCCTTACCTAGTAGCCCCCTGTCTCTCACCTACTCACGTTCCCAATTTCATAATCCATTCTATCACTCCTTAGACATCTGACAGCTCAAGACAGTCTATCCTTCCTTCCTGGCCCTCCCTTGAGCCTGCAAGTGCTGCCTTCCAAGGTACACCTCACCTGCCTTTTCCTGGCAGCACCAGCTCTTTGCAGAGAGTCAAGCTAACAAACCCAGCAAGGTTTCTCATGAGTGGCTCTGAACTGGCCCCTTTGTGCTGAGATGCTCTGTTACTGAGATTCCCTCTCACTCTGGGGAACCAAGTGCACAATGCCAACACAGCACAGCCTACACTTGCTGGAGCAAACCTCAGAAGAAACATCATTTTCAACAAACTGGAAGAAGGGAAGGCAAACTGTCAGGGACAAGGCTACTCCTTCCAGGATCAACCTATGAACCAACCAGACCAAAGTCTGGATGGAGCTGGCAGAGAACTGGCACTCATGCCTCCCTTGCTGTCCTTCTCCCCTGGGCAAATAAGCCAAATCTGACACAACATTTCTATTACATAATCAGACAACTCTGGGATGTTGGGAAAAGCACTATTGACCACCTCTAGCAACTCTCCCCTGAGGGGTTAATGTCTGTAGTGGAAGAAATGAAATTGGCTCTAACTTCCAGCTGTTCCTCCTGGAACATAAAGTGTCTCAAGAGTAACAGTGCTTAACAGTGAATCTAGGACACAAGGGAAATAAAACCCGAGGTCAGGTAGAAGGACACTGTAAACGCAGCTGCTTCTACAGCTGTTTAGAGAGGCAGTGCAGAGTCATATTGTACCTCCAAAGATGGCACGTACCTCCTCTGAAGACTACGCATTTAGGAATTGGTATTTTCCTGGTTGCTGCTAAGGGCCGTTTGAATAAAAGTTGCACAATAAAGCAGGGGTGAGGTGCAGAACTATAAAAGTACAGTAAGTGCAACACGACAGGCAAGAGGTGGACCTCTCCCCTAGCAGGGCCTCCCACCACTGACTCAAGGAAAGTTTCTCCACGCAGCCGGAGCCATGACCCACACTGTAAGAATTTACTTCACTTCTAGAAAGAGCCACTTCGAAATACTTTGCATTCTTGAGTGGTGCTGTTTGGCTTCTGAGTTGCTTATCCTATTTGCTTAAAAACTTGTAGCACTACACAGAAAAAGTTGGAGGGACAGTTGGTTAACATCAAAAGACTGCAGATCATGCAAATGGCACGTGGAAGACAATGAAAGGGTGAACAGAACAAGAGAGTTCTGCGTTTCTTTAAGATTTTATCCAAAGAAAGCCAGACCCGTTCTCCATGCTTTAGGTCTTAGATTTATGCCCTAACAGCTTTGTTTCCCCAGAAACAAAACTTCTCCAGTAACAGTTCCATCAAGTAGATTTGGACACTAATATTAGACACTTCGCTGCTTCAACAGCTGAAGAGCCTGTGTCTCTTTGAATACGGCCTTTCAGAGCTTTGCACACTGTCAAGTGCTCCCTCAAAGCATCTTCCTTGTCTTCTATCCTCGTCCTAATCTCAGCTTTAAGTTTCAGCCTTTTTTCTTCCTCTTTCACAGCAGCCAACCAGACATGATCCTCCCCAGCAATCAGCTATACAGAAAACACAACCACTTACTGCAGCAAGTTGCATTTTACCTTGTCCTCCACCTCCCAGGAGGCATTCTTTGGCCTCCAGAACCCTAAGCTTAAAATGGAAAATAACTATTCTGTTTTGAGAGACCCCAAGGCTTCTCAAAAGTCTTTCTCATGCAAGTTCTCTTAGGTCCACTTGCCATTTTATCTCTAGACAGCCACCCTCCAGAAACGTAACTTAGATTCCTGCACTATTGTCTTTTCAGTTGTGCCAGGCCAGAGAAGACCCAACACAGGACAACCAACCTATCTTCGTCTCAGCTTGGGCAAAGAAAGACCAAGTAAGTTCTCTGCTATGTAATAAATTGTCCATATAGCTATTGCTCTGCCATCAAAGATCTTCCTTCTATGTCCGGGATCTCAACCAGCTCTTCATTAGACGGTTCTTGTCCCAGATCAGGTCCTGGCTCAGCCGTGAAGCACAGAAAACACAATGCCCTATAAAGGAAGGAATTACAGTTCTCCAGGAGACAGGAAGAAGGACTTGAAAGACGTCAATGTAGATTTGACTCAGAAATTGCAAATGACATCACAACACGACCTTCCGCTTCCTGCTAACCCACACACGTACCTTAGGACGAACAGCACAACAACACAAATATATAACACCTTTCTTAGGTAATCTCCAAGTTACTATGCAAACATTAATTAAGCTTCTTAGCACCCCTGAGGGTAAGCAGCTAAAGCATAATGTCCTTCCCCAGAAAGTGTCTGTCTCAAGGTCAGTCAGTGGCAAAAGCAGAATTACAACTCCCATTACCCCCCTCCAACTGCTAAGGTGCATTCCCTATGCTGGTCTAGTTTGCGCCTGCATTCCAACTGTCTCAGCTGGCTGAGCTGGTGGAGTTGGAGTTTCATCTCCAGCGTAGTGTCAGAACACATGAGCTGTAGCACTGTGCTCCCTGTGCAGGCAGCTCATGCTCCAAGGATACAGGTTCCAGCAGAAGAAATTCGTGTTGCACCAGGATCACAGGTGGCTGCTCACAGCAGGTGCAGCTTGACCTTGTGAGTTGTCATGAGAAATTTTCTTGGGCCAAGAACCGCAAGACAAATTCCTCATAACTTGGAGAGCCATGGGACAGGTATGACAACAGTTCTCTTCACTAGAATGGGTCTTGCACATGCAAATGAATTCAGTGTGAGCAACCAGTGTTGGTCTCAGGAGGTTGTGGTGTTTTGCTTCCTCCCACATTGGCAGTATCTGGCAACCTTCAAGTGATGTGGCCCCAGGATCAGAGCTGAGCTGTGTGATGTTCTCAGAGTGGCCAGGTCATTTCATAAAGATTAAAGTAAGTAGGCATAAGGCAGTATTTTTATTACCGATTTACTGCTGAAGTAATTAATTGCCTTGCAGGGGGCACAGCCTTCCATGTGTCAGGCTTGTCACTTCAGACTGCTCTTTGTCTGTTAGCACATTAAAAGAAAGAAAAAGAAACTGCTGCCAGGAACAGTCTGTTGCTTTCTACAGTGTGCTGTGGCAGATGAGTTATTGTTGAGCAGCTACATTCATACTGCAAGTATCACATTCATACCCTCCTACCTCTTCCCCTGGCTGTGATACAAGGTAGACTAGTTAATTACATCTTCCCTCTTTAACAATAGAATATTTGGAAAACTCTTATTGATCCTACTGAACATAATTCATGACCTAATTACAGTGATAAAACTGCAAGATTATCATCTTGCTAGCTATTAACAGCTAGCATTGATCTGAGTTAATTAGAAAAGAGATTGGTGATTTCTACGTTCTTGATTTGCAACATAACAGAACGATGAATGGGGAAGGCTGGCGAAGGTATGCCAAGCCATTTCTAGCTCTCGATCTGCTCCCAACTCTCAGGATCTATTATGGATCCTGCCCAGGAAATACCAGACACATTTAACGCTTTAGCTTCATTTCTTCAGCCATCTGAGTCAACGTTCAGTGGGACAACTACGTCAGTTTTGAAGGGGTTCAAATGAAGAGAAGGAATCTGCTTTTCTTTATCTGCCTTTTACAGAATTGAGAGGTTAATCTAGGTTCTTCTTTTGGACTAAGTCTTAAGTAACACATATTCTGTAATGTCACTAGCAACAAAACAAGAGCAATTGGCCTCAAGTTGTGCCAGGAGACAGATTGGACATCAGGAAAAATTTCTTCCCTGACAGAGCAGTCAGGGATTGGAACAGGTTGCCCAGGCAGGTGGTTGAGTTGCTGTTCCTGTAGGTGCTGAAAAAACCACGTAGATGTGGCACTAGTAAACAAGGTTTCTAGTGGGCAGGATAGGGTTAGATTGATGGTTGGACTTGAACTCATTGTTCTCTTCCAATGTTAATGATTCTGTGATCTCCTCTCCAGGTTGCCAGTTCCTTGCACACTGGCACCCAGTTCTTGTGAAGCTTGGCCCTTGCTTCTCTCTTGGTTTTTTGTCTCCTCCTCAATGAGTGAAGCTCTGATCACACCTAAGGCAGACATTTTCCTCTTCAACTGATCATCCATTGCAGACAGCAGTAGGCTTTGTCAGACAATGTGGGAACAGAGTATAGTTTTCCTTTCCCTGCCATGGAGTGAGGAAGCTAATGAATACATTCTGGACAGGAAAAAAATTAAGATGTTCTTTGATTTCCAGAGTTGTGGGTTGTGGTAGAGCAAAGAATGAAAAACCTCTTCTCTCACCAGCCATTCATTGTGCTTTTCATGAGAAGGATGTAGCCCCACCTAAGAACCAAGCCTTGTCTTCCTTCACGGCTGCTCACAGGACTGCCTGTTACAGTCATGCAGTAACTCCAGAAGATGTGAAAAGGGCTCCTCTATACAGGAAGTCAGTCAGCAGCGCAATAGGATGTGCATTTTTTTGCGTTACCTCTGCCACATGGACTTCCTGCACGTCCGCTGTAACACACAGCGTCTTGGTTCACCCTCCTGACTGGACTGAGCTCCTGTGCACAGACGCAATCTCAGCGCTCATCAGAAATGCCCACACACGTTACTGACAGCTTCTGTGAGGCATGCTGTCCTCCCCATGTAGGTAATCTGTTTGGGTTTAGTGTTATGACTGTTGGACTCAAAATGAGGGAGTAATTTCTTGGCTTTCTGCCACCCAGACAAGTCTTCAGCAGTTGAGACTATAAATGCTAAGACACTGGGCTGGTCAAGGAAAAACAGCTTTGAAGTTGGGCAAGAGTGACCAGAGATTTCTAGTAATACCAGGAATCTAAGTTGCCACAGATTTCTAGTAACACCAGGAATCTAAGTTGCCACAGTCACATGAGTGTAGAAGAAAGTCCAACGATGGACAGAAGGTAGTCAATATTAGGGGCTAGCATGGTGTGGAGCAGACCTTTATTTTCTCATGTTACAGCACAAGCTCAACAAAGCACACCAACCTCTCACTTTAGATGCAGATACCAGAGAAACCTCCTGGTGGTGAGAGTTAAGACAGTTAATCCTGTGGGAACCACTGCTGTTGAGGTTGTTGCTGACTTGCCCTGAAGCAGGCTGCCAACGCACGCACACACCATGCACAATTACTCAGCATAATAGGGCTATGATGTAAGCAGGAGTCCACATCAGCCAACCTGGTGCGTCTGTGATGTCAGGCACCAGACCAAGCGCTCTCAATTTCACCTTGCCATCAAAAATGTGCAGCTATTCCCACAGAGTTTGGCACTGTCGAGTGTCTGACTGCTTTAAGGGGAGTGTGACACAACAGGAGAAAGACTGATGCAGTCCATAGTGCAGCTGGCACTGGCTAAGCAGGAAAGCTCACCTCATGTGAGTGCACTAATCAATCATTCAGATCCCAGCTGACACAAGGAAACTTCAAGCTGGGGAGATATCTGTTGTAGGAGACTTCATATAAAAGAAACCTAAAGCTTGCAATAAAAGTTGATGGGAACTGAACACATAAGGAATCTTTCATTTATTCAAAAGTACTTGATTTATGGTGTCAAAATACCTTTATGAGATAATATCTCCCCTAGTAATTGCTACCACCCAATTTAAACAGTGGCACAAAGTCCTCACACTTTGTTCCAGACCATGCAGATCTCCACACTGCTGCCATCCTTATTCCCAGCGAAGAGACTACAGTACCTTGCAATGTGCTGCCAGTAATACACATTGGAAAGAGAAGCCACAAGAGCTTCACAACATCTTCAAACACCTTTAAGCTACTGGGTTTCCCACAAGAGAAATAAGTAAGAAATGGAGAAAGAAAAGTTTACTTCTACTTTAGAAGATGCTAAACCGAGAAGCACTTCGTTATGTGACCGCTGTTACAGAGGGAGCCTACTCACGAATGCTGCGGGTGACCTGTTCCCAGCAAGAGATTTTGATGACCTATAACTCATCAGAAGGAGCTTTTCAAACTCAGCAAGCTATTGTGTTGCATGGTCCATGACGAATCAGTTTCCTGCATTCATTTGTGTCAGTCTCTTCTATGACATCCTCTCTAAAATCTTACTACTTTATTGCTTACAAACACCTCCTCCCCATGCAGCTCCTGCTAGGAAAGGCAATTTACCATCTCTCTGACATTTCAATTAGGAACTTGTCAGCTGAGCATGCAGGACCTTATAGCACCTCTAAGATCTTTGCAGAAAATGCATCATCCTGTAAAGAAAAAAGTATGAATAGGCCTCAAAGAATCATGTGATATTGCTGGTCAGAAAGAAATGGATAATCAGGAAACTACCACCACGTAAAGGCACTCAAATTTGGTCAAAAATCAAGTAAATATTACTAATTCCTTTGTATTACTAATTCCTCTGGTACAGCATCGACTAAAAGAAAAAGACATGAGTGAGTGGGATATTAGAGAACAGCAAGAAAAAGTGCTAATTTGCTTGAAACCATTTGTCTAGCTTTTCTCTATTTTTTAAAATAAGAAAACCAAGAAAATTCAGCTCCTGAGAGAGGTGAGCTGATAAGGTGGCCCATGCATTTTAGAAACAAATGCATGCAACTGAATTCAGAAACAGTGAGTAAGCAACCTAAGATACTATCTCTGGAGTAAATGTGCAACAGGCAAAAAAAATAGCTAGAGCTAGATTACGCTGTTGTCTCAAGGTTAAACATTACTCAAAGCAAAAACTCTTCTTGAAATTATATTCTTGACCCAAGTCAGAGTGGCACAAAAACAATGAAAAGGTCACACAGCTACCAGAAGCCACGTGAAGGCTGGTCAGGGTAAACACAGCACATAAGACCAAAGCATTTCAGCACTTTGTTGCTCAGCAGTGACATCTGTTACTATCTCGACCATCACCTAAGTCTGAGAGAAGTTCCACCCTTCCTAACTATCCAGGAACTGTGCATCACAGGCTAGTGAGCAATCTGCTACATCAGCAGGACGGTGTAGAATGCTTTGTAGAACCCAAAGGAAAGGTACCTGCGCTAACAGCTACTAAGAAAAGTTTACTTCAAGGGACAAGGCACATGAAGATGGGGGGAAATTCTGGTTAACTAAAATATTTGTTCTGTGAGCAATTTTTTGAAGTGGAAATTATTTCCATGTCGCTCAAAGCAAGGTCCTGAAGAGGTCACTTAGGACAATACATTTTCAGGCACAAAACCTATCAACTAAGTTTCCAAGTAATAATCAACAGGCAAACAGAAGGAAGATTAACCTCAGATGTAAGTAGAGCCAGTCGCACGTATCAGAGATTCAGATCTGACAGTAAAAAAGGTGTTGCTAACACTAAACTAATAACAATTATTTGATTCAATTAATTTTGCTGAAAAGCATCTCCAAAAACATGAATGAAGACTGACAGAATGTGATACCCATTTTATTCACAAGCAAGAGAAGAGAAAAAGAAAACTGCTTGTCAGAAATCCCACCACATCTGCAATGGGACCCCACAGTCTCAGAGCACAGACCACACAGACTCAGCCAACAGGCACCACACATTGAAACACACCCTGTGCATTCATTAAAAATAAACTAGTTTTTGAGAATCACTTTGAATCAAGCAAGGACAAAGTTCCTGTTCTGGAGGACAGAGGAAAGAAATCTCAGATGAGGACAAGAAATCCTAAGGAGAAAGAGGAAAACTGCAGCTGCCCGGCACTGAGCATCCCAACCTCACTGACACCACCACACACCTGATCACCAGAGAACTGAAAATGGGCAGAAGCTTTTGATGTGATCTGTGATCATGTGAAAAACATCTGCTGTGCCCAACAGAGAAATCCAGTATGCAGCTAATAAAGGATGAAGTAGGTCCAGAACAGTTTTCTCTATCAGATGTATTTTAGAACCGAGTTTGCATAGAACACTCCAGGAAACTAGAAAGCTATATGAGTACCTGAGAATTTGGACTCAACCACAAGGAATCCAAAACCCATCAGACAACTAACTGATCTCATAAAATTACAGGGCACAGTTTTACACGACAAGAGAGTAAAGCTGTAGAAAATCATACACACAGACACATGCAAATGAAGGAAAACATTTTTACTTACATTTCAGTGGCTATGAATCCGGTGAGCTCAGACAGGAAGAGAAACAGTATAAAGAGACAGCAGCAGACAGAGACTGGAAAAGAGGCAAGGAGAATGGAAGGTTAGTTTCATATCTTTAATGAAGACAAAAAATTGTTATCACACAGATATATTATTCCCCCACAGATATGACACCCAGATCCGCTTGAGAACTAACACTCTTTCAAGACAATGCCCCACATGAAGGCATCAGAGCAGTGAGTTCAGTGGTGTGTCAATACTCAAACACTGTGCTGGGTTCCTTGGACCACCATTTCCAATCACGATTTCCATTTCCCCATGGCTCCTGTATTCACCATCTCTAGCACACAAAGTTGGTCTGACAGCAACCCCCTCCTTGACAACAAAATGTCTTTGGAGACCCTGCTCCAACGGTAGTTTTGTTACTACTAAAACCTTCAAGAAGAAAAAGAATTGGCCTCTCCTTGCTTCAAAAGCTAGCCACCTACACAGTGTTTTGTGGATGAGGAGAAATTTTTGTTCTTCATCAATTTTAAGGCTACACATAAGTTATCTGACAGCCTGCAGTACCCACTAAATAGAGCTGGTACAGCACAGACATAATAATAGACAAGCAGTCTAGCCAGTGTCTGATAGTTCTCTAGTTTCTTCATCTGGTGACACATTGACCCTTCAGAAAAAGAACTCCCAGCAAAGACATTGCAAAGTACCTGGACAACAAGTCCCATGTCTTTTCTAAGAATGCCACCCTAGAGTAAAAATAAGATAACCCAAAGTAACTGGTATATTACTGGTCATTCTTCATCAGGAAACTATTCAAAACATTGTACTGTGACATTCACACACCAGTGATGGTCATTGACCCACACAGGAGGGGCTGGAAGGAAGGAGAGCTATAAATCCTATTGAGCAGGGATGATCAGAGTAGACAAGGATGTGCCAACTCAAGGAGACAGCGCTGCAATGCGTATTTGTATTAAATAAAATCCCCAAGTTGCCCATGAATCACTATACAAAAGAACCAACCAGGAAACAGCAAGTTATTCCAGGGCTCTCACAAGGAGTGCAATCTGGCTCACCCTCAATCCCAGCAGAGCTGCAATGACCAAGCACTCTTTGGAAATGATCACTTCACCACAGCCACTAATTAGAATTGAGAAATGGAGAAGAAAAACACTGTTCCTCAACTTTATTCCACATGACCTATACAACCTGAATACCCATTCCTTTGAAAGTTCAAGCAACAAGCTGGGGAGCAATTTTATCCTACAACTGCGCTTGTTTGAACTCCCTTGGTAGAGAATGCGATAGGTAAGGGAAGGAAAGAGGAGGTACTTAAGGCAGATTTTGTATTGCAACAAACTCTTCAGTGACCTAAAGCCCTGTATCTCATTCTTCAGATTAGTCAGTTTATAGTTCTGAGGAAAGAGAAATGCACCCTTCCCCTTCCGCATCAGAGTAGTTTTGAGGGTGGATTTATTCACTGACCCGCCAAAAAGCACAAAGGACTAAAAAGAGATGCCAAAAAATCCATTAGCTAGGATAAAGAGAGAGAGACAGAAGGGAAAAACAAAGTCAAAAACCAGTAGAAAAATGGGAAGCAACAAGGGATACTAATTTCTAAACAGAAATCTCAGATGGATATGCAATTGCTTCCAAGTCCTAACAGTCAAGACACAGAACAACACTGCTGTAACCCAGCTAAGCCACTGGCATGGTGCACTGTGTGGCACAGGGCAGGAGAAAGATCTACTTGAAGCACAGCAGCAAATTCTTTGGAGAGCATGAACACCTATGTCAGAGTCCAGAAAAAGTAACCCCAGCACATGACTAGTGGATCCACTGTTTCTTACTGCTGATCACCAAACAGCAGAGACACCAGATCTCTGATCTTTGCAGTATGCAGGGGAGAGCACCTGACAGAGAAAACCCTTTCTTGTTTAACTGCTCCCCATATTCCTGTCTGCCTCTTACCAGCCTATCAAGGCTTTCCACAGCATCAGTTAAATCTCTGTGCTCTCCAGCACTTCTGTGCAAGCCTGGTACTAACTGCAAATTCTCTCCCAGAGCTTTCTCCCTTTTTTAACTTTCTTCTCTACCATTCACATAGAATCATAGAATCATTAGGGATTGGAAGGGACCTCGAAAGATCATCTAATCCAATCCCCCTGACACAGCAGGATCACCTAGAACAAGTCACACAGGAACACATCTAGGTGGGTCTTAAACGTCTCCAGAGAAAGAGATTCCACAACCTCCCTGGGCAGCCTGTTCCAGTGCTCCATCACCCTCACTGTGAAGAAGATTCTTCTCATATTGATGTGGAACCTTCTGTGTTCTAGCATAATCAGACTATCTTCTCCTTTTCCAATAGAAGTATTATTTGGTTCCTCAAGCCCATCTTTCAAATCAGCTCTGGAAAGGAAGGTTTGGGCCAATACTTGCCAAATACAGTACAGTAAAATACTACTAGCCTATATCTAAAACATCCTGGAAGAATGCCCTGAGACACCTGGCAGAGACCGACTTTCAAAGCTCCTCAACACTTTTGCCAGTCTTCAAATTGTGTATTCATTTTCTCGCCTGGACGTGTTCCTGTGTGACTTGATCTAGGTGATCCTGCTGTGGCAGGGGGATTGGATTAGATGATCTTTCGAGGTCCCTTCCAATCCCTAATGTTCTGTGATCCTGTAAAAGAGGTTACCGAGGGTGGACATGAGAGGACTGTATAAAGTCATGAGCAGAGCGAAGGAGACGAACGGCGAACAACCACTCACTGCCTCTTCCAGTACAGGAATGAGGGAAGGGTGAAGTTAAAAAAAAAAGGGGGTTTTTCTTTACACATCTAACTAAAGTCTTCAAATCCTTGGCTATGAATGTTTGTTGCAGGACAGGGGTCTTTACAGGATCACGTTGGAGTCACCATTTGTTGCTGCAAATTGTAGCCTATCCTGCAATTAAACTCTGCACAGACTTCAAAGGGATGGCAAAATGAAATCCTTTTATTTTTTTAAAGCGCTTCTTCTTAATTCCCAATCCCCCCCTCTTCTTCTTTTATATACTTTGTTATTAGTACAAGATACACTGAGCTTAACACTATTGGTTACAATAACATTATCTAATCCTTACTCTTGAGATTTATTGGTTACATGGTGACTAGAAAAGGTAAAAAAGTAAAGTCATCTAAAAGAAAGAAAGCAAGAGGAAAAATCAAAACAATGCCTTCCTGAGTCTACAGCTTTCCATGGTTATCTCTGTCCAAGGACAGAGTCTGTGAGCCTGCTTTTAAGAAGATCAGAAAGCTGTACAGGCTGCTCTCCCACAAATGTTGAGGATGCTTTAAAAAGTCTACAAGATTTCAAAAAGCAATCATACATGCCCTGAAGCTGAAATCTGAAAAGGCTTCCTGAACTTAAAGGAATGGCCTCTAAGCTCAGAACTGCCAATTGACTGAAGCCTGGCAAAGTGTTTAACCTGTCCTCATGCTCTTTTTCAGGCATCTGTTGCTGACCACTCCAGGCAAGAGGACACTAGGCTGCACGGGCATTTGTACTGACCTAGCTAGTGTGGCAGCTCTTCTGTTGAGGTCCTCTTGTACAAACATACTTTCAGGGCAGAAGGCTGTCTTTGGCATGAAACTTATGTGAAAGTCTTACACATTGAACCACCTCTAGAACCGACATCTTTTCAGATGCAGAACATGAGACACATTCTTTAGGATGGAGCTGCAGGCATCTAGATGTTCCCAGCACATGAATTCACACAGAATGCTTCAGCTACTTATTTCATAGTAAAAGCCTTTACTTGCCTCCATTCAAAAGTACACTTCCTCCCACCCACATTTGGCAGCTGTATTATATTTGGAAAAGCAGATTAAAGGCTAGGACCAGACAATTCATATGTTAAGCTTAGCTTAACTGCAAAAGGACTGTGATGTTCCCAGAGCCAGAAAGACCACCTATGAGAGGTTTCTTAAAACTCTAGTATGATAGCCCAATCAACATAACCAAGGTTGCTGGTGTTAGACACACTGCTGTTGGCTAATCAGGAATCCCCAAGGATGAGAAATTCTTACAAAGTTGGTTTTTTTTCCTGCACTAGCTTTGACAGCCTGACCTTTCTGTACATATCCCTTCTTATATGTCCCCCATCTATGTACATTCCTGACTCTTCCTCCCCACCCCAGAAGAAATTAAAGAAACACAAAAGTGTTTAACACATCATACAGATGGAGAACATGGATCCATGCCTGTATTAAGGTATAAAATAGTATTTATTATTCAAGACAGTAAACTGCTATGAAGTGCAAGGAATGGGTCTTGTTACAGATGCCATGTCATGTGAATCATAACTTTGATATTTCCTGATGTGTATTTAAAACTCCAGCCTCCAAACAACAGAGTATTTCTGGATAGCATTACCATGTGTGCAAACAACATGTGCATGTGAGATATGCATCCACACTGACTGGTAAATAAAGAGGATTGCTACAGCAGCTGTCTGAGTTGCAGGCCTCTCTTCTCAAGTAGTCAGATCACTCCTGTCCAGCCAGATGCCAACTGTCAGCCAGCCAGGGTGTGTGCTGCTGCTGCCTATGTACCCAAAGATGGTCAAGTGGCCACCATGTTAGTTAAGTCTGTTACAATGGCTGTGTGCTGGCATCACAGATTCTGCATGGAGGTCGAAAAGCCTGAAAAGACTGGCATGAGCATCTGGTGGAAGAGGGACAATAGCACAACTGGCTGGGTGGCACAGAGACAGCAATGCTGCCTGAAAGAAGAGCTTTAAACTGAGAAAAAAGAACTAGTAACTTTTGCACACTTCTCAGAAGTCCACGGCAGTAGGAATGTTGTTCCACACAAACCTCACTCCACTAAACTGCTGTTCCTGGTTCCTTCATTCCTATACATTTTTATTAACCAGAGGGGTTCCCACTCAGATCTTAAGTATCTTGTAAGCCACATTCGTTGCAACCTTGACATTCGATTACAAAACCATATGTAATATAAGGTTTGAATAGCTCTCTAGATGAATTCTGAGCTTGCCTGAGTTCAAGAACATCTGTGCTTTTCCAACAAAATACCCTGCTTCTTTCTAAGAAGAGTTGGCCACTACAGTGCTGGCACTCAGAGCTGGTATTTTCCATCTCTCCTGTAGTTTGATCTATGCCTTCTTCCCCATAGACTTCAAACCTTTTCGTAAAATGCAAAAGCAACTGCAGGAATTTTGCAGCAAATCCATTCCTGTTACAGGAAGGCTTTAGCACAAGAAGTGATACCGAACTAAGTTTTCAGCAGCTATCAGATGGGAAGGGCCTAAACAGTCAGTTGATTACTACAGGTTATTTTACATCTGCTCTGTAAAACTAAAGAAAGCCAAAATACAGTTACAGCCATAGTCATTTCACGTTTTTACTAGACTTCAAAAGATCTTTGTGGAAGGCAGAACCTTCCCTTACCCTCAAGCCCAACGTTATTACAAGCTGCCATCCCCTACCCATTTATCACAAAATCATGCAACATTCCCAGGTTTCAGACTGGCACAGCAATGGGCTCGTCTCATTCACTACCTCCTACAATACACCAGATCACTGCCTTTCAAATTGTAAGTCACAGACTTGGTCAGAAAGAAAGCTCATTAGGAAGGCTGCACACAAGAACCGCACATGCAAAGCCATCTCTGTCTGTTGGCTGCCTGTGTGGTTCAAAAGCTTCTATCAGCCTATCTGAAAAACACTGGCAAAAAGGAGGAGAACCAGTCAGAGAAGAAAATCAAAGCTCAAGAACTTGCAAATAACAATAAAGAGAAGTAAGTCAGCTAATAATTTTAAATAAGAGTCACAGCCTTTAACCTTCCCACAAGAGACTTATCACTTGGGCTGTTTACTGCAGATCAGAAAGCCTAACACTGGATGGCCTTTGATGGTTTTTTTGTTTCTAAAACATAGTCTTTTGCAGGTGATTCATAACAAGACAAATTCTCATAGGAAGCCCAGTTACACTGTGGGAACTCTTAGTTTCCAAAACAGAAGAGAGGGCAGGATCACCAACAACAAGTTCAAAGCATTCTTTCAAAACACTAAATCTCATAAGCCTCTGAAGGAGCAAACACTTTTATTCAAGCCCTTTGTTCACGGGTTTAGCAAAACTGAAAGGGAGTCAATATGCAAGTAACTCGGCAGTCAGAACACGAAGGGCAAGAGCTGTCTGAAACCAAATATTTAGAGTCATGCTATCTTCACAGAAGCATGGAACAGTTGAGACTGGCAGGGACCTCTCTAGAGACCACCCCATCTGACCCCCCTGCCCAAAGCAGGATCAGCTAAAGCAGGCTGCTCACAGCCAGATCAGACAGTGACTCCACATCAGTCTGGGTAACCTGTTCCAGTCTTCAACAATCCTCACCGAAAGGAGCGAGAAGTTTCTTTAGCTCACAAAGGGCTTTCCTTTGTGTCCATTGATTCACTGGTACTGACTCAGTTCTATTTGATGCCTGCCGTCACCAAGGGATATGATGTCACTCACATCAGCAGTGACATACAAGGCTACTGACCCATCGACAAGAATGGATGAATGGGGTACGGCTATGTGATCAAAGGAAATCACTGTTCAATCAAACAGGAAAGCTACATTAGGGCGTCTAATGACAGGCCTGGCAGGACCAACCTGATCAATGTTTACCACTCGGCACAGTGCACTCGCTGCATGTAATTGTGTGAAATCGCATTACTCAGCCTACAGCCTCCCTCAGGAGGAGGAAGGAAGGAAAAAGGGCCCAAGGCAAGAGATTTGCATCAGCTGAAGTCTAGGTATTGATACAATTGATACACCAGAGTGAGAGTGGATCGCTATCAGTGGTTTCTGAGCAAGCAATTTTTCTTCTTTAAAAGCATGACAAATAATAACAAAATGAGAGCTTTGCTCATTAGTCCTACCACAATATCAGGTGAATCCCTGAGTGTGTTGTGAGAGAACTACATCTCTCCCAAATCATCTTCACTACTGGCCACCACATGTTGCTACCCACACTGTTCCTTACTGATCCAGAACCTGGATTCCCTGTTTGCACTAGTTCGGTTCCTCAAGTCTTCAGCAAGCCAAAGCCTGGGTGCACTGTGAATGCAACTGCCACCAATTGTTTTTCACACTGACTGAGGGGACGTCTGTTAGAGAGGTGCAGAAACCTGCAGTCAGCCCCCATCAGTGTTTGGGGCAGACTCAAAGGTTTGGTTTGTGGGAAGACACTGGAAAAAAGCTCTCCAGCTACTTCAGTGCCTAGCAGAGTGGGTATCTCGCTTTTAGGAGTTCTCTTTCATGACAGCATATCTTCACTAGTTTTTATTGTTGAGATTCTGAATCCATGCAAATTACTCCACTGTGTAGTATGATCTAACAGACTGGGCCAAGCAAACTATCTCAGCAACAAAGGACACCCTTTCCTGTGTTTAGTATCTCTTTAAAAAAATTCCCTGAAGACAGAGAGGCCAAATGATCTTTAATTTTAGACCAGCGGTATGCAAGGACATCGAAAAGAAGTGTTACTTATACTTACTAATAGCCCCTGTGTAGGTTGGCTGTGTAAGGTCTTTTGGTACCTTCCTGTAGATGTCAAACCTGAAAGAGGAAAAGCAACAGCCATAAAACAGGTGGAACATTTCAACACACTTCAAGTCCCTGCAGGGATGAATGATACTGAAGTTTTTCCATCCAGCTTTCCAACAGCATTTTTTTCAGTTAGCAGAAGGATATGAGAAGGAAAACAAAAACAAAACAAAAAATCCTTTTTCTTTTGTACAATTATGTAACTGTGCTCCTTTTTGGCTCCAATTTCCAAAGTGCTTTTCTCCACCTCCCTCCGCCTTGCTGTCATGGATCTGTGCAATCTGAACTGTGAGAGGTGCCAGGGAAGGAGTCATGCTGGACAAGTTTATAGACCACCGTAAAAGGAAAAAGATACTCTACAGACTCCTGAATAAAAACGCCTGGCAAAAAACCAGTGAGACATAGCCCCTAGCAGTGTGTGTCCCACAGTAGCCACAAATTGACAATACCAAAGTCAGGACTGGAAGTGTTGAGACAAGAAGCCTCCCCTTGGACATTGGATACACAAGAAAATTTAACCTGAGAAGTTTGCTACTCCCCCAGCAAAATCCAGCTATTAATAATAGACCGTTGTTTTGATTCAGTCGTATCTTTTAATATCCATATGGCTCAGCTTTGCTATTTTAAACTCTCCATGGTTAAACTTTCACTACCCTCATGATGTTAGCTGTATTATTGCCTACAACCTTATGTTCCTGCACGTCCAACCACAATGCAGCTCTGACATCAGTTTTTCCACCGCTCAATAAAAATTAATTAATACATTAAAAACATATACCCATCCTACAGAAGGAAGTGACTGGTTCTCTGCCTGAATAAGCCTTCTTTGGATATACCACAAGTGAGTGAGATTTGGTGCTTTTTCCAGTGCTGTAACAGTATAGGAAGCTTTCAAATTCCTATTCTATATTGCATCAAGATGAAAGACCCCCATGCTTATTCAGTAGTCCCTAGCACAACAAATAGTATGCTGACAGCTTCATAACTACAGCACTTTTCTTCACTCTTCATGTGCAGAGATGACATAGAACTTGGAGGCACTCTAGGTAAATAAAACAGCATTTGCCTTGCTTGAGATTCGGACATTGTTGCTGTGTTTCATTCAGGAATCAAAGTTGGAAGAAGAAAGGTCATGAGAGGGAATGAGAACAAGTACAGAGAGAGTTTTCCTGCCCAGCTCTAGCCCTGACCAAGCTATGTAACCACTTAACTGTTCCAACAACCCACTGTGATACATGCTGTGGACAGAACATACTGCATGGGATACGCATGGAGCTGTATGTTTATATGACCCTACTCACTGCCGTCTCCTAAATAGATTAGTAATATCCCTGAACAAACAGTCCATTTATGGCTCTCTTGCTGCCCTCAGAACATCTGGAAAGTGCTGTTTACATTCTTTCCACAGACACCAAAGCAACAGCAACAGATGGTAAAGCAACCCAGAGTAGCTGGTGACATCATGGCCTCGGAGGCAGAGGAAGTAACCGATGGTTCCTGCTCTCAGCACGTTAAACACCAAAAGCTGGCATCGTCTTGCTAAAGTCACAATAATAGATCAAAAAGGCTAAAAAAGCTAAGGGAGAGTGATCACTTGAACATGCAAGAGCTGCTGAGCATGAGCAAAGAATTAGAAATAGGAAATAGCTCAATGTTGGATTCAGTAAAAACAGCAGCATGTGGATACTATAAAAGGAAGTTTGCTCTTGCAGTGAGAAATATTTACTAGTGTGATGATCCATCACAGGATTAAAAAGAAATAAAAATCTAGCTTTTTAAATAACTCAGTGGAAAATTTGAGTCATGTCATGGTTCCCTCTTCTCAGACGGCCATTTTAATCACACAAATAACACCCAAGCCCCACAAATTAAGTTTTGCATAGCATAGACCAGCTAGGATTAGGCAAAGACACTACAGAAAGGCCCCAGCCACATTCATTGCCTGGCCTTAAGTGCCTGAAAGGCAGTCCACCCTTTGTACTATTCTATTCCGCTTCCCACCTCTTCTACCACAACACCATGTTCCCCCTCTCTTCTACTACCAAGACCTTTAAGCAAGCCTCTGTATCCAATTTGCCTGGGGTTTGGAGAACTTGCAAGCACAGTAGAGCACATTGACAACAGTTGTCACACAAGGCCACACTTTAAGGATCACAATGTATGAGCACAGACAGTTTGCTGGGCAAAGGACAGCCAGCAAAATGCATCCCTGCCTTGAACTTACCAGCCTAAAGGCACATACAAGAAGAGTATGGGACAACCCAGGAGAACTGAATAATGCTTTATTGGCTCAGTTTTGTAGAATTCACATATTTTTACACAAGGACAGCCACTACGGAATGGCACAGAATCCAGAGTGGAAAGCACATACAAAAGAAACAAGACAGCCAACTGGATGGCAGGGAGGAAGGAGGAAAGCTCAGCTGAGATCTTACAGAACATAAGAGCTTTGAAGGACAGCATCCAGAACCTGGTTGAAGCAGCAGAAGGGAACCAGGGCAGGTGTACTGAAGCTTGCACAAGTGATCTGCAGATGATCACAATTAACAGTAAAGGAATGGAAAAAGACAAACATGGAATAAGAGCTAAACACTGCAGGCTAGATTTTGCTGACTGACATAAGACACCAGTAAGTCCAACAGACAACCAGACCAAATGAAAAAGCACTAGCTACGTCCAAGTATCTGGCAGAACACTCCACTGCTTGAAAATATATCCTCTGGACTAGGAGTGTTTGTACCTTGGCAAAGCAACAATAGTCTTCAGGGTATCAGGCATCCTCTGATAAAGCACCTGACAATAGCCACAGCTTGAAAAAGTTTATTTAGTCTGATCCAGGACACTGAAAACAGCAGTTGGGTTTAGCATTCAATGAAGGGCAAGTTGGAAGCACAAAATGACAGTAAGACACCAACTTCAAAGAGAATGATGGAGATGCTGGGATGGCCAGGAAACAGAGCTCCCTTGTTAACTCCGATTTAAATGGCAAGTTAGAAGAGGATAGGAGATGCACAAGAGTCAGTGACAGCTTGACAAGAAGTTTCTGAAGTTGACAAGAGTTATTGTAACAGGAGACCCTAATACCTAAGAAATCAGAGATCTGGGTAAGCCATAGCTCCTGTCAGCCCTAAGGGCTCAAAACTCTAACTCTTAAGCTCCATGAACCAAACACTTCTTTTGCCATAGCTTTGAGAGGACCTTACACTGTCCTGAGAAGAGTAAAGACTGAGACTTAGCACAAACAATTGGTAACACATGAGGGAGGAGGCCATGGAGTTGTAAGCATGGTAAACTGGAACAGGTTTTACTTGCCCTCAGGTCAGATGTTCCTGCAAGCACCTGCAGTAAAAATTCCATTAAGCCTCTAGGTTCCTGAGACATTGGTCACCTGAGAAAGTATTTGCACCTTGGGAACAGAGAGGAACCTCATGTTCTGTATATTGTAAAAGCTGCCTACAGATTTCTGTGCATTCATACAGAATCATTTTGGTTGGAAGAGACCTTTAAGATCATCAAGTGCAACCATTAACACTGCCAAGTCACTACTAAATCATGTCCCTAAGCAGCATCTCTGTGTGTTATCTAAGTACCTCCAGGGATAATTACTCCACCACTGCCCAGGGCAGCCTGTTCCAGTGTCTAATGACTGTGCCAGTGAAGAAATTCTTCCTAATGTCCAGTCTGAACCTCCTCTGGTGCCACTTGCAGTGGAAGGTATTACTAACACTGGAAGAAGACTGGATGTTCAGAAAAATTACATGAGCCAGCTCACAAGGCAGCGAGACGCACTGAATGTACCACACTGTGAATTTCCACTTTGACAGTCTTGTAGTCATATCCTACATGACCATGAGACACCAGGATGCAGATTTACAGCACGTTCACCTCCTTACAGTAAGCGCTAAGTGAACTCTCTTAACCTGAAGCACTGTACAGCAGCTTATTCAGCTTTCACACACGGATACGTTACTTTACACTTACACGCACGTACAGTTTCCACAGCACAGCCAACACGCTATTTATATATAGCTTTTGGCAACTTTCTTCAGTGGCTCAGAAAGGCAAAGTAATAGCTTTGGAGTTAATCAACTGACATAGTTGCACAGTGGAAACAAGAAACTCTCTGCTAGGAAAGTTCTTCCTCCAGGTCATACACAGCCTCATAAAGCGAACGCTGGACCTTGCAATACCAGAACACAAGGCTAAAGAGAGAACTAGGCTGTCATCAGTGTAACAGAGGAATTTCCTGACACATCCATTGGATCTATTGTTTTTCTTCCACTGGAGAGCATGAACTGCAAACAAAGAAATAAAAGAGACTGATTGGCAAAGAGTTTTACAGGAACTGACATTCATAACTATCATGAGGGAATGCTACACCAACTATTTCTCCATCCAGAGGTGAAAGGACACAACAAAAAACCTTCTCACCTTCCAGACAGGAATGACAACCAACTGGTAAAACAGCATTGTAAAGAAGAGCAGCACAAGGATCATTCCTAAATAGGTCCAGAGAATTCACAAACCTGAGCACGATTAAGCAAGGTCTGAGGCAGAAGTGTCACTGTCCGATGGACAGGTGTGCAACAGCCTGCTCAAGCACAGAAATGACGTGTTTAGTCTCATCTTACTGCAGTTGCACACCAGGACAGTGAGGTAAAATTGCAGATGGGTGCACCTTAGTGGAGCAAATCAAAAGCATGGCACATTTCAAGTGCTAGTATTAGGATTTCAGAAACTGGATCTAGAACAATAAAGGCTGCTGCTATTGAAGTTTTTTCTTTTCTGTGTGCTCTTTCTGTTTGCTTTTTAGGATCTCTTAAGAGAGAGTCACAGAAAGCATCAAAGTGTTTAAGAAGCCAGCCAGACACTGTAGCGCCCATCCGAGTGTGACTGGTGCAGTCATGTCCAAGGTTGGCTATGCACAGGGGATGGTAGGTCAAACCCAACCTGTTTAGGCAAGTTGACATCATCTGCCCTGGGGCAATTCCTGTCTTTCCTTTCAAATCTATCCTGCTGACAGAATAAAATGGATGACAGGGAGGGCAGAAGATGCCTACCCAAACACTGCTCACTCCCTCAGCAGAAGCTGCTATAGGCAGGGCATCCTGCCAGGGTGTGCTTTACATACACCTGAACGGTTTCAAGTCTGGATCAGAAACACTTCAGGAAATAAACAAATACGCTATTTCACTGAAGACCACCACCCCTCCAAACAGAATAAACTCCTCTCTGGCACGTCTGGAGTCTGCAAAGAGATTAAATGAAATAGTACTGTACCATCTCTGAAAGATGCTGTTACGTTTTTCATGAGCAAGAAGCAAAGAACTTAAAGCAATAAAATAATACCTGTAAGTACAAATAGCTACATGGTGGTTAAGTTTGAATGTCTTGTAGCAAAGGGAAACTTGGATCTCTAAAGCGTATCACACAAGGGAAAAAGCTAATTCTTACTTCAGTTTACAGCATTTGTTGGAATCCTCATGCAAGCCCACCTGTCCTGGCACAAAGGAGCAAAGCACTGGCCGTGTCACCCAGAGCAAAACCTCCCTGCACTGACTCACTGCGCGCAGCCACTGCAGAGACAGCAGACACAATTCGTTCTTTCTGGGTAGCACTGAAACACAATTCTGGAGTGAGTGGCAGTAAAGCGTTTTCACGAGCCCTTCTGCAAAGTCTTTTACTGATTTCACTAAGGGACAAGATTGTTTTGCAGCTCTTGGACTGTATTTTGGATTCCAGTTACTCAAGCAGCCAAGCAAAGTACAGAACATTCACATGTGGCACTTGGTCACAAAAAAGAATTCAGACACTAAGTCAGCATCAAACAGTTTAATTTTCACCGCTTTCCACTCCTCGGATGATTCAGAAATTTTGCTTTAATGTTTACACACAAGGGAAAAATGTTTTTGTTGTTCAGGCAGATCATGTTTTTTTCCCAGAAGAACTGAATGTTTAAACATTAGTTGTTCTTTTGAAGCATATCTGCAGCATGAACTGAAAGGGGGTAGTGTTCAGAGGATGCGAACATTCATCATAGCTAATTACATTTCTGATGTTGAAAGAGGATTTTAAAAAATTTTAAATCACTATCACAGCTGATATCCCACCTGTATCAGGTGAATGGTGGCAAAAATACATCATGTCATCTTCTCTTACAGTCAGGGTCCATGGCTGTGATTCATGCAGTAGAATGTGGGTGTTAAACAACACCCAATTCTCCACCTCCCATATTAAGTAGCTTTTAGAAGTGGCTTTTATTTCTTAGCAGATAGTACATTTGAAGTTGAGTCCACTAACTCCTAGTGACATTACTCACACAATAACAAGTTCAGTGCACAGTGAACAACAGTCTTAATTTTATGACATGTTGGCAGCTTTGAGATCTCTTTGAACCAATTTCCTTCACTAACAAATAACTACTTGAAGTGACTTGCAAGAACACCACATTGCAAAGACTCACAACCTCCTAAGTTAACCAAACAACTGACAAGTCTCCTGCAGATTTGACTGAATGAGACAAAGTGGGAATTGCTGAGCAGAGATACAAAGAGCTAACTTGGAAAACAGCAGAGATTGTGTTGTCACTGCAGGAAGAAATCTGAAGACCTGTAGAGACAGTGTTTGTATTCCAACATACTCTATGCTGGAGCCCCAGTGCTGGGTGTAGTGAGCAACATTACCATCACAATCTATCACATGCCATAAAATCTCTCAAAGAGAAGAAAAAGAGTGAGGGTCTTCCTAGGGTTTCCAAGATGCAGGGGAAAATCTGGATATGAAAAAGCCAATTGGTGAAGCATCACAACCTGAACTGTCCCCACAGGCTTTCAGGGTCAGCAAAAACACTGTCACTGATTGCTTCCTTCTTGGTAAGAAGCACAGTCACTCTCAGAAACAACAGGGCTGCAGACTGAGAATAGAAAAAAGGCAAAGCATCTGTGACACATACAGAGGGATGGGTTGATTGTCTGAAGAATAATGCACCTTCCCAAGATGAGATGGCAAGGTCTTACATGATCAAGGTCTCAAGTTTAAATCTCAGCACAAAGGAGGAAAGAAACAATAAGCTATCTTGAGTGGCACCTAACACTTCAATGGGAGGCTGTGGGACATTGATCCAAGTTGTGTCATTCAGATTCATGTTGAGAATCCCCTTTCTCACACCATACTTACATATCTGCAGTACAAATTAACTGACTACCAAGACAGCTGCATAAGCCAGGAAGCAGGAATTAATCTGTCTTGGGAAAGATTCTGAAAAGACATGACTGTATCACACTAAAAACACTGACCCTTTCATATACCAAGAAAGCAAACTGTAAAACCTAGTACACTTGGTACTTTGCTCTACAAAGTGAAACAAGATTAGGCTAGTCTTTAACCCTAACTATTTAACACAGGAAACTTTTCCAGCTGTACAGGGGAACAGAAGCTAGTTAAAGCAGGTTTCAAAACTTGCTTCCCTTCCTGCTCATGGGTTGGTAATGCCCTTTGCCAGTTTAACAGTAAGTTGCACAGCTCCTACAAACTGGAGATACATTCAAGTGCAATACTACTGCAGGTTTTTCCCATTTGTCAAATCCTTCTTGCAAACCAGAGAAAGGTGGATTGGAGTATGGATGCAGGATTCAAATACCAAGAATCTGAGAAGGCACAATGTCAGTATTTCTGCACATGCATGCCAATTCCTGATCAACACAAACAAAGACCTCGCCTGTTCCTTACAAAGTCCCTTCATTACATCCTCACCAGTAAGTGGAGGTACTTGCCAGACTGGACTTGCCACATTCAAGAAATAAAACAATACAGTTATTTGATGCAGACCAGACACACTAATTTTAAGAAACTCATTCTTATAAAAGTAATTTTAAAATTTTTTTAATGTTTTTGTCAAAAAGAAGACACAGCACTGTAATTTGTTGATGACACTGGGCTTCTTTTTCAGGTGGATAGAAAAACTGCTGCAAGATGCATTTCTAGGAACTGGCATTCATTCAGAACAACCATCCCAAACTGCTTTTGATGAAAACCACAGGCACTGTGCACGGTACACTGTGCAAGGTACACAGACAATGCAGCTGCCAAACACAACCTTGGACAGTCTGCTCTATGCCAGCACCCATTTCATTTTGGTAAGAGGCATCTTGAGGCAGCTCTGTCTGATAACAGGTTAAAAAATATTTAGTGTCTTCTCTTCTTTGAGGACATCTACCATTTAGTCATTCTAAAGAAATTCATTTCTAGGCCACATCGCTCTGAATTACACCAGACTCTCTAATTACTTCATCAGTGAATCCAGCCAAATACCAATTTCTGTTCAGCTGTCACTGAAGACATGAAGCATGCTTTAGGAAGGATTAATCGTCCCTAGAGACAAGGACCTAACCTCAGGATGTGTCACTCTACACACTTCTGCTCTTGCTCTTACCCTTTCCTTATCTGCTGCCTGCAATGTTTCTGCTATATTGCTGTATTACAGGTATGTGATTCAGGGAGCAGAGGTGGTGGGTTCAGTCACCTTTAAGTGGCTCCTCAGAGGAGCTACACATCTGATGCAGAAACAGGCGATCAGCTCTTCCCACAAGATTTGTATAACTGTAACTATTTTTAAGTTTGCGATTTCATGACAAAAAAAGGTGCATTAGCAGTTCAGGAAACCAAAGTGGGTGTGAAGTGGGGAAAGAAGAATGAGCAACCTCAACCCCACTTCAGGAAACACGTTTAAGTGCACATGAAGTGAGCTGGAACGAAGGCTCTGAAGAGCTTTCAACCAGTCTGCAGTAGGGGCTACCACATGACTCTTTTCTCCCCCCTCACATTACTGCTGCTATCACCTCTGGAAGAAGAGTCCCTAGAGATGGCAGAAGAGTTTACAACTATGATTCATTCAATACCTGCTGCTAAGGCTATTAGCAGAGATACCACTTGCAGTTGAGAATCCAGCAATTCAGTTTACACAAAATGTTTTATCACTTCTAAGGAGGATATGGGAAGCAGGAAGAAATGCAGTCATGATAAATATTGGATTGGACTAAGTACATCTGACATTCAAAGATGACTATGCACAAATAGACTCCATTTCCTCTCTCCAGGAAAACGTTAGTGGAGGCTGGTGCTACAAGGGAAAGATCGGAATTTAGTCACCACATCTGTCTCAGAAGCTTCCCTCTGCCCTCCAAAATCAGTGTAGCTTGGAGACAAAAGAAAAAACAAGGAAAAAAAGGCCACATTGGATATGGCTGGACTTGACCCTCTACAAGATCTTTTCTAACTTAGATGACTCTGTGATATGTTCTATATGAATTCAATGAATCAAAATGAAGCTTTGAAGAGTTGTTGTCAGAGCAACACCATTCAGGCTAATAGTCAAAGGGAAACACCCTTACTCAGCAGTGGTATTTCTAGAGAAACCTTCCCACCAAAGCCATGCTGGTTTGTGTCAAAGAGCATTTGTTTATCTGTGATCTGTTGACTGCTTAGGAAAAGCGATGTCAGTCATCAAACCAAAGCTTAAGAATCAGAAGTCCAAAGCGCAGAAGAGAAAAAGTGCCATCCCAACCACCCAAGGTACTGCAGGGGCTGTGTTCACTGACAGGCTTTAGAGGTTTCATGAAGCAACTCAGCAAAAGAGCTGGTGGCTTACAGAGCACACTCATGGTAACACCCAGTGACCGGCACTAACTTGTACTCCCCATACTCCACAACACAAACACAAAGTAAAAGAGATTCTCAGGCTGTAGCTCCTAGACTAATAAGGGAAGAAAGTACTTCCCAAGGACTTTATCTCTTGCTGCTTCTTTAATTGAGACAGGCCTTAAAAAAATTTAAAATTACAATGTGCTAAAAAACTTAAGAGAACTAAGAGAAAGCCTATAAAATACTCCAATGCTACTAGAAGAACCAAAGATTTCAAAGAAAAAAAAAATCAAATCACTTAGGCAGAAGGGTAAAAAAGAAAAATAACAGGCAGCAACTGTTCCTGTTTCTTTGGGTCACTGCTCTCAGTCCAAATGATTTTGGGACAATTCATCTCCATTTTGTTAACAAAGCTGCCTCTACAGCCTTTGAGCGCTGGGCAGCAGAAGCCAACCACACCAACTGACCAGCGCAAGCCATCAGGCCCTCAGCCCTAAGTAGTTCTTAACCTCTTCAAAGGCCATTTAACTCTACATTTTAAAAAGCAGGCTTACACATATGTCCTCACTCCACCAAACATGGGCAGGTACCTCTAACGCCAAGCTTCCTTTCCTATGAAGCACACCACTCACTCAGACCTTTAAGAGCGAAGCTGTTACTTTGCATAATGGACACATCTAAATTAAACACCAATGTAGTGTTCAAGCGGAGGGAAATGTAAAGGTAGAACAAATACCAGAGCCGAGTCAGCTTTGCACACTCAGAGCTCTTTTGATTAACAAAAGACCATTTACTTTAAAAAATAGAAATAAAATCCCCAGCACCTGTCTGACATTGCTGGGAGAACTTGCATTGTTCATATATGTTAAAACCATGCCTAGAACTACTGTGATGACAACCAGAGAGAAAAAGATTAACCTCCACTTGTTAAATTGCTTTCATTCAACTGTGTAACCACAGGCTGACTCCTAGGGTAAGCAGAGATGGCCTGACAGGACAGTTACCCCATTCAAAGAGCCCAATGATAGAATATTTGAAATATGGCCCTGAAAACCACTAATATCTGGAACAATGATCATAAAGGAACAAGTGGGCCAAGACTCCCCTCTGCCTAGTGACCCTGGATATCATCAGTCTTCCCTGGAGGAGAGGGGAGGAATGAGCAGATGGCTGGGCAGATGATGCAGAGGAGTACTCAGTAATTTTGTGGGCTGGATTATGCACCTCAAGTGCTTGAAAGCTGCTACCTAGTCTGACTAGCAGTTTAGAGCAACTCCCTAAACTAGGGAAGGATGGAGAGCTCTTTAAAACAGAGGGAAGATGTCTGAACCACCACATTCCTTCTAAAGTTCTGTCAGAACACAAAAGGGTCTCTTTCTCTCAAGGGCACTGAAAAGAGCATTAAAAGCAAGTAAGATTTGCAGAGTAGAAGTTCTGCCAGAACTAATCCTCTTGGGTTTTGTTTTTAACTGGGGAAACATCAACAACAGCATATTTTAAGTAACACCTCTACTCTAAAAAAGCAGTGACTTCCAACTCCCGGTGCACTTCCAACTTGTTGTGGTCTTTACTGTACCTGTGCTGCACTTCCAACTTGTTGTGGTCTTTACCGCACTTGTGCTGGACAAAAATCCAAACTTTTCTTCAAAGATCTAACAAAAAAGAATAATTTCTACAGACTAGTAAATTAACTCTAACACAGTCCAAAGAAAGCAGAGGTGCTTTATTCTAATGCCTTCCTCTATACATGTGTAAGAAGCACTACTTTTTCTGGTTTATGGGGTAATATTACTTCAAGATTTAATTCTGAAATCCTTTCTTTAGGTCATGCTGCTTCTCTTCCCATCTAAATACAAGTACATACTCTTAACAACTCTGCAAGAACACTTGGCTCTGACACAATCCAGCAGAGATAAAAAGTAGTAGCTCTACTTCCAACAAAGTAGGTGCTGTGTATCACCTTGTTTTGCAGTGGGAAAACAAAGGCAGGAGCTCAGCAGCAGGGGAAGAAAATACAAACTACTGACTCTGAGCACTTCACTTTGTGACTGTTAATTCTTTGTTTAAATGACATTTCTATGTTTCCTGTCTGCTGGCGGATGAGAACATAATGTGCAGAGAGCAGCTCAGGACAGCTCCTGTGACAGCCCTGCTGTGATCCCACTGATGGGATGCAGCAGTGGGAGCCAACAGACCCGAATCCTATTTTGCTCCCAGCACTGACTCACTGTGTAATTTCTGTGCCAGTCAATTAAATCTTTCCTCTTCAGCTTCTTCATTCTGCAGAGCAGCACCTGGCAACATGTGCTCCCCTTTCATCAAGCATGTTGAAATCTACAGATGGAAAACTGATGAAAAAAAAAAAGAATTAATATTGATCCAAGGCTGCAACTTGTCTGTAGGTCTGTACGAGGAAAGCCGCAGGACAATGAGCGTAGATGTGCACCACAAGTGTTAAGCCCTGGTTCAGTAACAGAACTGTGTCTAGACAGCACATTTACAGTCCGGATCAGGAATGGTTTAATGAATTGGGACACAAATTTTCAGGCACATGGAAAGTAAAATAAGCAATCCCGTTAACTTCCATTTCACACAGAAAATAAGCACTGACTATACAAACACACCAAAGTTTGGGCTTGAGCACGAGTTCAAGACATGTATACACATTCAGAGCAGGACTAATAAGCCGATACTTGTAAATACCAAGCAGCTATTAACACTTAAGATTAACACCTGCGTAACAGCAGATGATATACAAACATCATTAAGTAATCGGCTAGCCCTCATTTTCATACATTTGGATATTAATGCACACACGCCACACAAGCTGAGCTTTAATGCACAAACTCTCAAGGCTTCAAAACTTCTGGAAATGAATCCTGAACTGCTTTGAGCAAGCTCTGGTATGCAAAGGATTGGACAAAGAGCTGGAAGGGCTAGTTTTAAACTGGTTTATCTCTACTGGGAGCAGGTGAAGACTGCAATTTTCTAACTCTGCGTCACTGACTTTTCACTAATGACATCACACCAGTTTTCAAAGCATGATCCTACAAATAATATTGGTTTTGGACCCGTGGATGCCCCACACTTTTAAGGCCAGGAGTGAAAAGTAGGAATTGGTTTCCTTGCCAGCCAGCTCCTCCCTCTTAATTCTAGTTCCAAGAACATAATGAAACTAAGAGAGGAAGTTTCAGAAACAAGGAGGAGTATTCAGAACAAGAAAACAAGGTTAGCCAGGAGGACTGTCATTAATTATATAATACAGCCTTTGGGTAACTGGGCATTTAGGGAAAGGGGCTGAGAGAATGCTGGAGGCATCAGCCTCAGCAGTATTATGTCATCTGGCCTGCTAGTCATTTAGCAGGTACACGATTTGGATTGGAAGAACCCAACAAACCCATTTATTTCTAGGACAAAAGACCACACATCTCCACAACACTTGCAGAAAGAGGCCACAAAACATGAAGGCATCCTGCTCTCATTGAAACATTTATTTTCAAGGAGCTAGTTGCCTTGTTTTCTCTCTTCTGCCAGCCTCCCCTATTCCACTGTGTCATCCTGTATAACATCTTTTTGTCTACAGTGTTCTAAGTTTTATGCTCTTATTCTTTCAATGAATAAGAAACTTGTTCTTTATCAACCAGGAACACATAGAAATTGCTACTGCTGAAATACACCAAAAATTCAAACTGTTTCAGGTGGCATTAAGGAATGGAAAAGAGGAAGTGGTACATAACCTGTATTTTAAAAAAACCAATAAAATATGTTAGGCTTGAACACATCAAAAGTAATCAGAAGGAGGAAAGCATTTATAATATCAAATACTCAGTGCTGGATTCTTGCCAGTGAGCATTTTATTTCCTTTTAGGCAGTTATGCAGGTGTCAAAATGAAGGGTGGAAGAGAAATGTATTTTTAATAAAAGAGCAAACTATACTTTGCTTCATCAAAACAGGAGAAAACAGGAGAAAAGTGTTATGAAATAAAAATGTTCAAGTAAAGGGACTTCGTAAGCAAGTGTACTTTTGAATGATACTGCCATCTTCGGCAGAACAGAGAGAATAGGAAACAGGATTAAACATAAATCCCTGCTCCCCAAACTAAGTACATTTTTCAGATACTTGAATGTCATAAGAAGACTGTTACCCTTTCTGACCATTCATGCTCCTTAAGCTCAGGGATTCTTGCTCTTGTAGCTCCCCAGCACATCCCAGTGGCTTCCGCTATTGTATTGCCCAGATACTTCCCCCAGCACATCCCCTCGCTCATTCCCTCCTTTGTGAGTTCCCCAGTCCTGAACATCTTTACTTTTCCCAATTTGAGACCTGCCAGCTCAGAATTCTGCTTCCTGCTATGTTCCTCCAGCTCCATTTCTATACATACGGCTAATGGTTGCCAGTACTGCCAGTGACACTGGCCTCAGTAGCAACTGTGTCAGTCCTCACCACACTCCTGATCTCCAGCAGACAATGAGCAAAATTCAAAGTCAAACTGTGATTTCCAAGAAATTACCTACACATAACTCAGAGCATAACCAGGACACAGCTATGGAAAAAACCCCAGTTGTACCACAGTCTTTCCCATAGTTTCTTGGCATAAGAAAACATTAAGAGTCTGTTACTGCTTTCTATTGCTGAACACACGGAAACAAGATCTGGTAATTTAGCTTAGAACCATGTCAGTTGTTTTTGTAGAAGCTGCTTTCTGAAAGGTTTCAATCCCAGCTACATGAGGGCAGCACTCAAATCAGAAATGTGTATAATTCAGCACAAAAAAAGGAAGAAAAAGGGGAGGACTGAAGAAAATGGCTCCACCCTCCTAAGGCTTCCTTTAAAAGCACATGGACCAATCCATACTCTACTGCATGACAGGCAAATTTCTTTGTATCAGTAAGGGAAACCCCCCAGATGTCTGCTAGGCTCATCACCTTGTGTTGGATCAGACCAAGAAAACTACTCCGAGACAAAACTATCAAGATACTGCTCTGAGAAGTCAGTGAACAAAGTAAGGTCCCCCAGAAACAAACCAGTCTGCTTACAGCACACAGTGGTCTACAGAAACAGAGCAATTAGGAAGCCAAATGATCTGCCTTAGGATAGGACTGTTAAATACTAAGCAACCATGACTACCTGAACTCCTGTTAACAGTAAAATACATGCCTGACAATGTCAGCAAAGCATTTTGAAGGCTCTTCTATTTAATGCCAATCATTCTGGCTTCTCTGGATTAAACTAGATACTGCTCATTTGGAAACATCTTTAACAAACATACCTGCAGAAAAGCAAACATCCAAACACACACAACCCAAACGCAGCCAACTGCACTGTCTGACTAACTGCAGTCTTTACTTGTGTGCATCGGCCATGACTATTACTAAAATGCTCAAACATTTCAGTGCAAGAAAGATTTTACAGATCAGGGCAAGACTGCAGTTAATTTTTTGGCAGAACAAATTTTCCATTCTGGCGGGGGGTAGCTGGCTCCGTACAGGAATATGTAGACAACAATTCAGGGCTTGTGCTTGAACAGAAGTAAAAAAAACCCAGATCATTCCATTTATTCTTTCATCAGAGAACTATTCCTTTCTCATCTCCTCCATCATTTGAATTACATGCCTAAAAAATAGACATGCACACGACACCATACAAGCTCAACAGCTTCCACAGCTTCACAGTCCAGGCTGGTGGCATTGCTTCAACTCTGTTTACAGTGTGATTCAGTCATTTTCACAGCAGTGAACTATGATGGCATGAAGAAAGCATCTGTGTCATCAACGACTGAACAAAGGAGGACAGTTAAAAGTTTAGAAGGAACAATAAACTTTCCTATAAAGCCAGACCTTAATACTTCTGTACTTACTCAGGAAAAGGTTTTGACTCCAACTATATTTTAAGAGAAATACTGGTCTAGTAAGAAATACTTACACACATGCATGCTATGTATAATGAGTTATTTGTTGCATAAACATCGATAGACTGTCTGTACAACTCTGTTTGCCCATCTGACTGCTGTGACTGCAGAATAATTTCTCAGGTGCCCTCAAAGGGCTATTGTTGAAACAAAGTTAGTCATGGTACTGCCTGGCACCAAAATCAACTTGGGTAATTACGTAAGGTGGCAGCAATACCACTTGGAAGCTTGTTTACCAGTAACATTGCACAATGTGAAGTGGAACACGCTTGCCAGACATGGCTCCAGTTCAAGATGAACACACGCTTGCAGAGTTACCGGGTGTTCTGAAGCGAGCCAGCTATCCCTTTGGCAGCTTGAGTGGAAAAATGCAGGAACAGAGAAGTAATTGTCTACTCCACACAGAACAGTGTTACAGCCACTAGTTATTAATGTAGACATCAATTGCGGAAGCAGTGGCTACCTGCTCAATCACAGACAGGACTTTGAACATTTGTCAAAAATGAACAGGATTTTGAACAAAATCATGTATGGCCGTGGAAGTGACTGCACAGCTTAGTTGCAAACCTTGTGGACAACCACTGCTATGCACAGACCAGCAGGTACAACTCTCTAATCAGGAGAAGCCCTATCAGATGGCCTTAGCTGTTTATTTTTCTCTTGTTCTTCCTTGTATTGTTTCAGCCAAGAACACACCTTCCTGCTGTTATCACCACTGTGTACCTTCCACAGGAGAGGCACCATGAACTCATTTGTTAAAGTAAGTTCAGAAAGTAATTTTGCCAAATGAATTAGCATGTATGTGCAGTTAGTTACCGAGCTGGGGCAGAGCAAGCAGGTGGATGCAGTACAGAGCACCACAATCCAGTGAGAAACACAGAGCTGATTGAGACTGCAAATTAAGACTCCTGAGCAAACACATCCATTTCCACTAATGTTTGATATTTATTAGGCAGTGCCAAAATACCACATAGTCAGCATTTCTGCCAAAAGACTGGCAAACGTTCAAACACAAGATGAACAAGGCCCACACAAGTGAGATTTGAGGGGTTACAGAAAGACTTTGTGTCACGACCCTCACAAACGTGTTGGAGAAAAAACTGTAGAGCTACAAAAGACAGCTTTGTTCCTTCTTTCCTTAAGACTGAAACAAACACTACTTTCCTTAGGCTCGTAAGTGAATAAGAAATTGTTGTCCAAGGTGTTGCTTAGTTTGAAAAGGTTTTCCTTCTTAGACTCCAAATCACCAATAATCTACTGGTTTGCCCTCACTAATCTGGTCAGGAATTGAAGGCAGCCAAATAGAGCTCCCTGGTTTTGTTGGAATAGCCTCTATCACCTCTGTCATGTCAGATGTCTTAAGCACCAGTTTGTCTATTAACCATCACAACTGCTAGGTCAAAATTAAAAGCAAACATACTGCCTCTTCTCAGAGTAGTAAGTTTGGAAGTGTGTCAGCTGGGGTTAAGGCTGGACAATCTGATTTGAAAGAGACTTACAAGAACCAAAGCAAAGACCTGATTGTGTCCCAAAACAATAAAAATTATGCTTATATCACAATACCCATGTAAAAAGTATCATTTAACCCAGATATGTCAAAGAACAGCTGACTGAGGGGTCCACTGAATAAGAGTCTTTGCTGCAAAGAACTTCCACTCTAAAGCAGCATTTAAACCTAAATCCCTTCTAAGCCTGCCTGCTTTCCCATGACCTCCAAAACCCAGGTATAACATACTGTTACTTCTTTCAGGTAATCAATCCATAAAAAAACAAACCAACAAAACCTCACAAAATAGCACAACAAAATGCCCAAGCCAACAACAACAAAAAAAACCCAAACTATAAACTCTAATGAAACATCACAATGATTAAACATGGGAAATAAATTCTGAATTTCTCAGTTAAATACAAAATAAGAATTAATGGGTATTTGTCACTGCATGGCAAAACGTGGCCAGGGCACAACTGAGAACTGCCACAATTAGAATAAAAACTTGATTTCAGGGTATTCAATTTTAGTTTTTCTCAGTCTAATCCGTTAAGCCCGTTAAAGCTACCAAAATAGTTCAGAAGTTTCAGTATCTGCTACATATTCATACGTAATTCTTTCAAGCAAATAGTCAGATACCAAGAAAAGCCAACAGGCTCCGGAGAACTTGCAGCAATGCTTCTCTCTACCACATCCACCTCCAGTGCACAAGAGTCACTTTGTTTTTACCTACATAGTTCTCATCACCAGGGCAGTCTGAAGTCCAGCTCTAGCATTCCCTACTGAAGCTAGGTCTCATGCTAAGTGGATCACACAACATATGAGAAACCTTCTGGCCCACAACAACCATTCAAGTTGACCCAGGTTTAGAGTTTAATTTAATTAATATTTTAACCATCCACAGATGCTGCAAGTACACAGGCAACACCGGGTCTTAAAGGCTCGAGGGGAAAATACCCTCTCAGGTCCAGCCACAGAACTCAAAATCCCCAAACAGGTATGAAGCTGCTTTGCTGATACAAGTTCTAACAAACCAGGGGGAGCAACAACAAGGAAAATCTGTTTCTCTTGCAGCCAAATAGGTTTTAAAAACTAAGAAAGAACCAGGCCTTCCAGAAATACAAACTGACTTAGTAGGTCGGTAGGAGGTCTAGTGTCTCGTGACATGCATTGAGCAGACCTGTACTGAAAGATCCAATCTGGAAGTTGAAAATTTGGTTCTATACCAGTATCACAGCAGAGATTAGCATGAATTAAATGCTCTGAGAAATGGAAAGTATTAGGTAAGTAGTAAGCATTATTAAAACCCTAAAGCTACTTGGGAAAGAATAATTATTAATCATTTAACATTACTGTGAAAATATTCTTTTATTTATAAATTAAATGCATTTATTAAAAGCAAAGAGAACCACTGATAAGCCAAGAAAGCAGAAGTCCTGCAAGACAAAACACAGTACAAAACAGTACAAGTAACAAACACACTGCCTCCGTATCTGGTACCAACCAGCATGTCTCAGATTCTGACCCATGAAGATTACTTCAAAGAAACATTTTCAAGCACTTTGGGTTCATCAGTCTGGAAAAATAAGAACCCACCAGTCTAGACATAGGGAAGAGATTTGGTACATGGACAAGTGTTTTCTTTGACTTTTACTTGATGAAGAATAGGGATGTTTTCAGTCATGGGCTGTTTGATTACTTGTCATTTGTGTCTCTACCTTCTGCAGATGACACTGGCAACCTACTTCTCATGGAGCTATTGCATGTGGAAAAAGACCTCAACTATCAAACTTCTAACTGGTCTACTATGCCCCTCTCTGAAGAACTGATGTTCACAGAATCACAGAATGGTTTAGGCTGCAAGGGACCTCAGAGACTGTCTAGTTCCAGCCTCCTGTATTGGCAGGGACACCTCTCACTAGACCAGGTTGCCCAGAGCCTCGTCCAACCTGATCTTGAACACTTCCTGGGAAGGAAGTGCCTGCCCTTCTATAATATAACAAATAAGAACTCTTAGGGAATATACAGTAACAAGAAAAAAAAGAACTTGCCGCCTTCCCAAATTCCCTATAGAGCAGTTACTGACAGCGATTTCTTCAGCTGCATTAGCAATAGACACCTGTGAAATCTGTGGCCTCCAGAACACAATGCCTTTTCACTTGGAACCTCAGAATTTTGGACTGTGGAAGATACAAGCAGGCAATCTTAAAAAGTTTCTTATAAACCATACATAGGCATAACACCCACTTTGAAGTCTGGCCTGAATACACGAGTGCCAAACAACCCGCCAAAGAGAACCAGCTGAAATCTCTGAAAGAAAACTCTTTTATTTTACTTGACAAAGAACATCAGTTTTTTCTTCAGGAACTTACTACAGGTGGCAACACTATTTCCCTAAGATCACTGTACTGTAAGTTCTGTACTTTCCAGGAAGTAACTGTATGTTTTTTTTAAATGTATGCATCACACCTTACCTATAACAGTAAAACTTTCCAGCCTCAGCAGATTTTGTTCCACTTGACAATGCATTAAAAAACCACAACAGCTAACAATTAGCCTCTAACCTTTGCAGAAAATTTGGTCCTGAACTCTGTTCATGTTTCTAAAACAGGAAGGTGGTCTGTTATGTGTGACAAGAGTTTCTCTGTACCTTTAAATATAAAGTTATTGTTACCAACAGCAAGGTTTTTAAAAACTGTCTTTGCAGAAAAGCTGAACTTCAGTGAGCCTACATCCCTCTATAAGGTGCTTTGATACGTATATTTCTAATCCTCCAATCTGAGTGACGAAGTTATTTGCAAATGTGACCGCTTAAAATGCAGATCTGAATTTACGTCTCTATGTTTTTGTAACTCATTAGCACAAACTTCGCAACTCACCCTTTCTTAATGTCTTTGTACCATTCAAAAGGGAAGCACTAGTGCTCTAAGATGATTACTCTTGGTGAGCCAATGTTTTCACATGAACATTCTGAGACCAAACAAAAGTTACATGTGCAAAGCCATTCGAAACAATATTTTATCTGCTATTACACAGTGACAGCCACAACCCAGGATCCCTTATCGTTCATGTAATGTAAAAGTCTGAAAATAAATAGCAACGAGATTTGCAGCTGGCAGAACGTCTCCAAAGCTGAGAATTTTTCAATCAAATTTTACACAAAAGCAGAAATAAGGCTCTGGGCCCTGGATCCCACATAATCCAGCAGATGCTGTTTCCAGCTTCAGCAAGTTTTCATTCAGAAGCAACTGCCTCCATGTTCAATAGTGCCCCATGGATCACATACAAGATCCTGTCAGCCTGTATAAATGAGAGGCCTGATTTAGAATTAAAGTAAAAATACAATACACAGCTTTTGCTTGGGAGAACTAACAAGAACCATCTTACATCGAAGTGTCCTACATGAGAAGCATCAAGCAACAACTGCATCTCAGTTCCCAAACACACAACTATTTCTAATTTTAGTGTTAATGCTCTAGTAAAACCCACATGAGAAAACTCATCTGATCAATGCTTAGAAATACCTAAAGGGCAAGTGCCAGGATTATGGGATCAGGCTCTTCTTGATTGTGCCCAGCAACAGGACAAGGGCCAGTGGTCATGAACCGGAACACAGAAAGTTCCATCTAAACATAAGCAAGTACTTTTTCACAGCGAGAGTAACAGAGCCCTGGCACAGAGAGGTTGTGGAATCTCCTCTGGAGATATTCAAAACCTGCCTGGATGTCCTGTGTGATCTACTCTAGGAGAACTTGCTCTGGTAGGAGGGTTGGACTAGATGACTTTCAGAGGTCCCTTCCAACTCTGACCATTCCATCTAGGAATTTGGGAAGTTACAAATCTTTGTCTCAGAACAGCTGAAAAAAGCAAATAAATCCACAGTTGCTCTTTCAGCTCCATTTTTGTCCAAGGGGTGTTTCTGCTTCTGTTTTGGTACCTGAAACCATCTGCCATGGCCTGCAGGATGCAGCAGGCCTACAGAATAGCCAAATCCCACAACTCACACCTGCTCCAAGTGCCAAAACCAAAGCTGGAGGCCACCAGCCCACAGTAAACAACCTCCTGAAGCTGCCCTGGGATACCGGTGGGACCTGTGTGAGGGCAATGGACCCAGCACCATGTGCACCCCCGCAGCTGCACCCACCTCAGCCAGCTTTGCACAACCGCATTATACAACCCCAGCCGCTCGCTGGGCTGGGCCTGGCCGGGCCGGGCCTCCTCTCCCGCCTCCCCACATCCCTGCCCAGACCTGCTTCTTCACTCCGCACCCGCCACCCCTCCTCCTGCGGCCGCTCACAGGCCCGGCCCTGCTGCAAGGCGGAACCAGGCAGGAGGCGACTGACCACCCACCCAGCAGGGCCCGGGGGCGGTGGGGCCGGGTGGGGAGCGGCGGGGCCGGTCCGTGCCCCGCGGGGAAGGGCGGGCGGCTCTCCCGACCGCACTCACCTCCTGAAGTCAAAGGGCATGTTGGTGGCGGGCGCCGGGTAGGCTGCGGGACCCGCCGCCCCCGGCCCCGGCTCTAGGCTCGCTGCCGCCGGCTGCAGGGCCAGGAAGTGACGAGCCCCGCGCAGCTCCAGCCTATTGGGCGGCCGAGAGCGGCTCTGCTTCCGCCGCCGGGTTACGGGCAGCGGGCGGGAGAGATTCTGATGAGGACTGCAGAGTGCAGGGTGTCTCGGTCCCCCGCGGCAGCGCCTCGTGGCCCCTGGGGTCTACCCAGCACTGAGGCTGCTGAGCACCCTTTGCTGGTCTCCTTAGCTTCCCTAGGCCTGCCAGCCGCCACTGCCCCACTGCCACCTCCACTGACTCGCTGCCACCCCGAGCGCTCCCTCAGCACCCGCTGCCCCACAGCCACAGGGATCGGGGCTGTCGGGGCCCGTCCTGCCCGGCGGAGCAGGTCCAGCCCAGGGCGCTGGATGCCAGTCCACTGCCCGCATTGGTGAGGCTGACTGCGCTCTGCCGGCCTCTCCGCAGGGATCCTGTGCTGCCCGCGGTTGCCGGCTGTGTGATCCCATCCTGCAGGACTGCCGGGCCTGCAGACTGCTGGCGCGGTGCTGCAGGGCCTGTTGGCCATCTTGCGTTCTCAGCATCGCAGTAATAACAGGTTGTGCGTGTGAATGCAGCAGAGGCTTTGTGTGGAGTCAAGCCACAGTGACCAAGCGGAGAAATTCTCACACTCACAAGTGCCCATAAGGAAAATAGGAGCACCCCTGTGCTACAGAGACACCTATCTCCATGCACCCCTCCTTGGCAGAGGGTGAACCATTTTGGTGCCAGCATGGCTTTTTGACTTGCTCTTGAAAATCTTTCTGTGTTTTATTTTTCTGAGAAAAAACTCCACATTCTTTAGGTGAGACATTTCCCCAGTTTTGCCTGAATGCTGTTGCCTGGCGGCATCCCTGCCAGGTTCAACACAACCCACACAGCTAATCCCACGCTGCTCATCCCACACTGCTCAGACACCACCTCGAGGCCTTCCCACAATAGTATCTCTGGCTAATAGCTTCAATCAGGGACTTTCTGCTGCAGATAGCATGACCACTGCTATATTAAGTACTGTCACTCATGTATGTTGCACATCAGACTACAGTGCATGAACAAAATACAGCTACTCTTGGCTTTTCAATCTAAAAGCAGTGAAAGAGAAAGAGGGAAATGACAGACCTGTAAGTAAGCTGTGTGCAACATAACTACCTTTCTAACTGATTCTGCAGACTTTTTCCTCCTGCTGCCCTCATCACTGTAGTCAGAGATCCACATTTTTCCATGTTTTAACTTTCACTCAGAAACCAGGCTTGTAACTGAATAGTAAAAAGAAACTTATATTAAAACAAGCAAAGAAAAGTCATCCGACAGAGCTGTTTAGTCAATGCTTTCAGAGGAAGAGATAATAATTTGTGCTGGGAATATTCACAACTAAACTGGAGGTATCCTGAGGATGAGATAAGAAGTCAGAAGGCCCCAGGGAGTAGATAAAAATACCTAATTGGGTTTTTTCATCTCAGACATCTAAATTGTCCAACCACATTGTGCAAGCACATTCAGCAGATTGCTGACTGATCAGCCACGAAATCCTGCTGCACTTTGCATTGTGCTCCAAAACTGAACAACCCACTGAAATTAATGAGACAATTCTCATCTCTCATGAGGTCAAACAAATTACACAGGCATAGCCAGCGGGCACTATCTGTAGTGGAAAAAAACAAAACCATGCATATCAAGTTAGAGTTACACAACCCAAGTGCTCGTCTAGGCTCCTGGCAAGGCCCGATATCATTAGCTATTATTAACTGTCTTGTGCAAAGGCATCAACCCTCTCAGGAGCCAAGAGAGTGCTGAAGTGGTTACAAAAGCACTTCACTCGTGCAGTAGACAAATCTTGAGGTGGCCTTGAAAAGTTGCTCCTTTGGCAGGCTTGAGGCTCAAGAACACTACACAATGAGAGCTCGCATTGTAAAGATTTTAGTCGCAACTTAAAGGTCAAACCCTGAGGAAAGTAATGGGCTCAGAGCAGTGCCAGGAGAGCTTTCCAGTTGGGTCCAGCTTATTTACATCCTTGCCAAGGGAAGAAGAAGTTAATGCCCTGAGATAAGACCCTCGTCATAATATTGTTTAATTACATAAGGCTTCTAGCGAGCCAGAGATAAGAACAGGAATTTGTCCACAGTCCAGCTGGGTGCGGCTGCTTAGATCATATTGTGTATTAGAATGGGAACTAAAGCTAGAGTTTATTCGAGGTGGTTGTCACTTCATTAGAAATAGAAGGAGTAAACTGATACTGACAACTGATTTAAAAGTTAACTCTTTTTAAAATGAGCAATAAACTAACATTTTCCTCACAACTGGAGCCCTAAAACTATCTATTGTTTCTCTTGAGATTGCATTAAGAACATTGAGCCAAACTGCTACTCTGAAATCAGTAAGTAAATATTTTCTAAACTCTTATCAATGAAGGAGCTGAAGCGGAGGGATCAATTGACTTATCTAAAACTACAAAATAAGATCAGCTTCAGCTCTAGAACGAACAAACAACCCCCTTTATTCCCAATTCTATGTTCATAATCCTTAAAAAAACCCAATATTTTCCTCATTCCAGTTCACTTTCTTATAAATAAATCAGATCATGGATGACTGTGGATTCCAAACTAATGCCTCAGAGCAACAAAATGGGTACCTCCCTTCACAAAAAGATTAAAAATAAAATGGCTAAAAATGCTTTGTTTGAAACATCTTCCTGGTTGTTTGCTCCAGACATTTGTTGATTCTTCAGACTTCCTAGATGCTCCTCATTTCTAGATGATTCTTTACTTTTAGTTTCACATTAATACAGTTTATATTAATCCTTGATAATTTTGATTATTTTGTAATCTCAAAATTTCCTTTCCAGAAAAGTGTAACCTCAATTCTTACCCATTCAGTGTGGGTTTGGGTAATGTAACACCTTGTAACACTCATGCTTGATTTCCTCCTTTGTTTAGTTAATGATTCCTTATACACTGCTGAGTTTTATGTTAGCCTCTGGCTTGTGCTACAGCTCTTGCACTGGGGAGGTACTGTAAGTGCTGTGACTGGGTCATGATCAGCATTGTTTGCTAAAGGTAAAGCTGGGTACACGCAGTCATTGTTTAGATCAATTAGGTTTTGTTCATCAATTGGGAATGTACAGTGCCAGTCAAGGAAGGTGCAGTGCCTATTCACTTATGCCCCTTGTGCTGCCAAGGAGTGTTTGCTCCCATCTGAAGTGTAGCTGCTTGTCTGGGGGGTAGTGTGGCAGGGCACTCACAGCAACATTTCATTTTACCCTTGCACATTTATTCACAGGTTTTGCTCTTAGCATTCATGTCAGGGTGGGTTTGGGACTGAAGTGAGCACATTGCTTTGCAGGGCGTGTTTAGTTGATTATGTGTTGTATTGTGCAGGGTGTGTCGCTGACTGCATGAAGCATTAAACACAAATGCCGTTCAGGAAAAGGAAAAAACATTTCAGAGAATGAAGAAAAAATATTATAAAGCAGTAAAAAACATAAATAACAGCATGTGAGGAAATCTTTCAGAAGGAACAGGATGCACTTGTAGGTAAAGAATTCAACTGCTGTGCTAAGTATAATCAGAAATGAAAGCTCAGCCCTTCCTCTTAGGATTTTAAGTAAGCACATGTTGACAGTTCTTTCCAAATACCAGGGAACAAAAAAAACCAAACCTTAATTCTTGTGGCTGTGATATTTATTATTCACAGAAGTTATGCTATCCCTTGCAAGATTGGACTTTAGCATAAATTAGTGTCTGCTCAACTTACTACTTAAAGTCTTTCTTTATAGACTGTCTGAGCTTTTTCCTTAAGACATAACAACCACGTCTCTTATGGCTGGTCAATATGCAGAAGAACTAGTCTGGTTATGTCTGGAGACAGCTGCCATATGTCTGTTTGAGTATGGAGAAGGGGTCTGTGCAGCCACATGGCCACAGTGAGCAAGCACATGGTTGGGCAATCCTAAATGGAATCTACTGCCCTTAAAGTCCCTCGAAGTCCCTGTTTTTAATATGATTTTTCTTTGTTTCCTTGTGGGTGCCCAGAACTTATTATGGGAAAATCTCAGTGAGCAGAACATTTTTGTATTTGTTTTTGTTTTCCAATGTGGAAATAAACTCCACAAGTTTCAGCTTCTGTCACAGGCTTATCTTCTGCTTTCACAGCATCCCTGTATTGATTAATGTTTAGTGTAGTTCAGGAGACTGCAAACACATGGAAAGTCATGGCCAAAGGGAGATGCAAGTTAACAGTTAACTAGAGCAAAATGATGTAGTAGAGGACTTTGAACACTAAAGTGAGGGCCACATTTCAAAGAGATTTGGGATTAGCAGCAAAGTGAGTTGAGAATTAGCAGCTGATTCTGAAAGGGGGAATGCTCTGTAGCGAGTTAATGCCTAAATTCCCTGTACAGTGAAGAGGAATAGTTAGGAATCCAAGAACTTGAAGTGCCCTTAGCCAATACACCAAGTGGCAAGATGCCTACGTCAGCCAGTAGGAAATACTGAAAGAAGGGAACATCTGAATACCTTGCTGTGAAACTAATACAGGGCCAAAAAGTGTTTGCTTATGGGCTTAAGTAACACATTTGGCATGGATACCTGAATCAACCTTCTCAGTGAAAATATGCTTGGAACATATGCCACCCCCTCTACTTTAAATAGTGACTAAGTGCTGAAGAGCACTGTCCTGAGCCTGCTCTGGAACTTTGAACAGGGAATGCTGTGAGGAAACGAGGGCATACAGGGGAAGGGAGGAAAATGTGCTCTGCTCAGCTTCTAAAAACTGAGCCACAGTGTAACCAGGAGCACAAAAGTTTTTGCATCAGAATAGGTTACTTGGTTAGGGCTCAGAGCTGGGAAACAGTGTCAACATTGGGACTAGGACACTGGTGAAGGGGACTTACTAATATTAAATACCTGTAAGTATGTAATCCCTCCTCAAATTTCCATTCTGCTGAGTCCTACATGGTCACACCATGCCTGGGAAATCGTGTCTCAGGCAGTAAGGTCTTAGTAAGGCCTTAGTAATACCTTACTGGCAAAAAACCCCCGCCTGATTTCTGGGTGGACTTAAGCAAGAAGTAGGTGACAGAATACAGTGGGGCTACTGGCCACTAAAAAACACCAGACCTTTGGGCGCCTAAAGAAGCTTTCACCAGTAGCTGTAGGCACTTACAGCATCTGACGTAGCTGAGAAGAGGAGGCAGAGCTTTCCTGTGCTGCTCTCATGAACACAGGCGCCAGCAGTCTGCACAAGTTGCACTTCAGTGCCTGAGTGCTATTTTGGATCTCTCCCAGAGACCTTACACTGGCATGGTCTCAGTGTGAAAGCTCAGCAAGGGCTGGGGATGCTAAGTGACTGGCTTGCTGCATCGTAGAATCACTACGGATTGGAAGGGTCCTCGAAAGATCATCTAGTCCAATCCACCTGCAACAGCAGGATCACCTAAACCAAGTCACACAGGGACCCATCCAGTCGGGTCTTGAATATCTCCAGTGAGGGGCACTCCACAACCCCCCTGGGCAGCCTGTTCCAGTGCTCCGTCACCTTCACCGTGAGGAAGTTCCTTCTCAGGTTGATGTGGAACCTCCTATGTTCCAGCTTACAACCATTGCCCCTCATCCTATCACTACATGACACCGAGAACAGCCCAGTTCCATCCTCCTGACACCCACCCCTCAAATATTTATAGACATTAATGAGGTCACCCCTCCGTCTCCTCTTCTCCAAGCTAAAGAGACCCAGCTCCCTCAGCCTCTCCTCATAAGGGAAGTGCTCCACTTCCTTTATCATCTTCGTTGCCCTACGCTGAACTCTCTCCAGAAGCTCCACATCCCTCTTGAACTGAGCCGCCCAGAACTGGACACAATACTGCAGATGTGNACAGCCTCTAGTACAAATTGTTCCATCACCTTTCCTGGGATGGAGGTGAGGCTGACTGGTCTATAGTTACCTGGGTCTTCCTTCTTTCCCTCTTTAAAGATTGGGGTCACATTTGCCATCCTCCAGTCCCTAGGCATCTCTCCCGTTCCCCAGGACCTAGCAAAGATGATGGAGAGTGGCCTAGCAATGACTTCCGCCATCTCCCTTAGCACACGTGGGTGCATCCCATCTGGGCCCATGGATTTGTGCACATCCAGTTTGCTCAACATATCCCTAACCCAGTCTTCATCAACCAAGGCAGGCTCACCTGTTGCCTCAACCTCCTCTGCAGTCTGGGGTCTAATGTCAAGACAACCCCTAGAAGTATAGACAGAGGCAAAGAAAGTGTTGAGTATCTCTGCCTTCTCTGCATCCTCTGTCTCCAGGGCACCCACCTCATTCAGCAGGGGGCCTACATTGCTTCTAGTTTTAGCCTTACCTGGTATATATTTGAAGAAGCTCATCAAGAATGACCTTCTCAGGATGGGTGGCTTCTTCCTAGGTTTGAGCTGTGAAAACCAAATGGGGCATCCAAATGCAAGGTCAGGCTGTGCTAAGTTAGGTCTAGCATGAGGAAATGTTGTCCTGTGGTCAGCAATACATGGAAACCAGTATTTTTCAACAGAATGAGCATGTGGGGATTCAACAGCACTGGATCATCACAGAAGTCCTCAGGCAATAAACAAGCTCACCAAACCAAAACCTTGTCAAGGAGGAATTTTTCAAAGAAGGCACTGGAAGCTTGGCTGGAAGACTTGCCAAATCCCACTGCAGCACTTTGTGGGCAGCCAGTTATGCTACTGCAGCTTAGCAGGTTCTCACACATGATTTGACCCACTGTCACTGGCTGTGGGTGTGAGATGTTGAATAGCATCTCACTGACTTACTTTTGCATGCTTGTCTGTGCTGCCTTATCAGCTTTCTCAGTGGTTTCCTCTGGATATAGTGTTCAGGGAGCTGAGTAAGCCCAACGGGACATTTCAAACATGAGATACACACTTTTTTCTCATCTTTTTCATAGTAGGGGTATAGGTTTCTAATTGCTGCTTCTGTGGTTTGCTAGCAGGCTGCCTCTTCTGCAAAGGTCACTTGTATTTTTATCATTGTCACGTGGCAGTCCTGTGGTGGTCAGTGGACTGGGGAAGCTTTCTCAGTGCTAAAGAATCCATTGCAGAAAACAGGGAGTGGCTAGAGGAAATATTTTATTTAAAAGTATTATTAGCCATCTAACAAATGAAACCAGAGGCCCTGTGTTGGTCTCACTCAGCATTTCTGAATTGTAATTGTTAGGGTATCATTTTTCAATATCTAGCTTCTAATTTGAATGGGATTATTTTTGGATGGTGAATTTAAGATGATTTGTGAACGAGTCTAGCATCTATCCTTGTTGCTGACTTCAGCAATCTGCCATTTGGCCAAGGACAGACTCTAGACTGGTGATTATCTCAAAGAGTCGGCTCTAGTGTATATGAGACAGACATGGAGAGAGTGCTGTAAATACACAGAGTGTGCAAAGAAGCATGGAAAAGTAGGAAAGAATGAAGTGGGAAACTGCTTTAGAAGTGAATGTCCAGCAGAAGGGAATGAGAGTAGGTATGTGGGCAGAGATGAACATGAATGTAGACGTGAGGGTAAGACATTTCAGTCTATGGCAGATCAGGAGACAGATCAGGGAAACTAATTCATCAAAAGCAAAGCTCAAGTGAAAGGTCCCTTTCCAATAGCAGTGCTTAACCAGAAATCACTCAACCAAAGTCACTTGAACAAAGCCACAAACACTTTCAGAGAAGTCCCTCTGCCTTTACAGAAAGCCAGGCCTAGCAGCCCCCAGACTTCAACCTTGCCAAAGACCCCTTTCACTCTGTCTCTTATGAAGCCACTTCAATGTTTCTTGCTCAAGCTTCTCACAGAAGAAAGAGAAAAGCACTGCCCTAGTCATACCATGATGATAAGCCTGCAGTGGAGTTAGCCGGGATTTATTTTAATTGGACTTTTTTACTTTTTTCCTGGCACTTTAGAGTTTATGAACGGAAAGGATCGGTCTGACTCAGAGACTGGGCTACATCCAGACATTAATCTTAGCTGCCATATGTTAATGTAGTTTGGCTCTGCTGCATCCTATGGTGCAAAGTAAGATGTCTGCACCCTTTAATCTCTGGTGTCAGAGGCTACTAAGGGGAATATGTCAGAGACTTGGGAGGATTGTGATTGCCTCATGTGCAGTCTACAGGCATTTGATGAGATTCCATTATAAGAAAGCCCAGAAAACATCCATCTACTATTCTGAAATTCATGTTTATAATTCTGGAATACTGGTTACCAAAATGATAATAATGTCCAGGGAAAATCATTGGCCTGTGCAAACTCTGAAATCTATACTCTTGTTTTTGGTTATCACAGTGTTAGCCCAAAGTAATAACCTTGGCATATCAGGTTGGGTTCAGTGGTACAATATTTAGTCCCTTCCTTTCTGGTTGGCTCTGTAGTATGAGTATTATAAACGCGTAAACAAAGATGACTGTCCTGTTGTTCATCATGATTTTTCCAGCACTGAAACATGAGTCCCTCATCACTGGTGTTTCTTCCACTCTCTGTCCCAAATGTTTCCATTCTATGGTAACTATTTTCAAATTTTATTCAGTTTTTGAGGATGTACACTCAAAGCATTTGGTGTTTTCTTGCCCCTTTCTCATCTTCTTACTCACATACTGTTTTCTCTGAAATCATCTTGGGAACAACCCTATGTAAAAAAAGAGAGAAGTTTCCAATTCAACTTACTTGAATGGAATTTCCCTGTTGCCCTTTTTCCATAGCAGTGGATGCTTTTTGCTAGTGACAGTAGAGTGAACAGTGTCAGGAAGATGAAAAATTCATTACAAGGATATTCATGAAGGCCAACATTAGCCTAATTAAACTAATTTTCCTAGATTCCCTCTCAAGCCTATGTGCAGGGAAAGGCAATTCAGAGCATTAACCTCATTCCACAGAGAGCATAGAGTATCCAGCCTAAAACCTTAAAGTTTTAAAAGATTGAAATTCATTCTGGCCTTCATAAGAATTAACAGTAGACACTTAGACCTGCTGTTGTAGACCTGTTGGCCTTTTATGCTGACATGAAGCAAAGTGTTCTCAACTGGGTGACCACTGGTTTATTGTACAGGACAACATCCTTCAGTTTTCTTCCCAGCTCTGCAGCTAATTTTCTAAGCAGTTCTGAGCAGGGAGCCCTCTGGACTTGTGTTGTCTGTGTGGGAAATGATGTGATGATGTTACTTTATATAAGACGTTTCTCCACGAGTCCAGAGAGTTGATGATCAATCTAATGGACATTCAACTGTAGCTAGCAAAGGCTTACAGTTGAGATGCTGGTTTGTGGTAACATGGATTGAAAATTCATTAATACATCCTTTCCACCACATGAGAAGCTAGTCACATGAGTTTCCCACACTGCAGGGAAATTTTATTGCTTGTTTTACATTTTCCTATTTCCCCACTGCAGGTGCTGAAAGAGCAAGGCCAACGTTTGTGAGCATATGACCAATAGACAGTACAGTATGTTCACTTGCCATCCAGAGACTCGTCACAGTGACAAGTTAGAGCCGTAGAAGGTAGAGATGACTCATGACTGAAGCTTTATGTAAATGAGGAACATCTTCTGTTGCATTCTGTTGTGCCAGTGGGGCCACGTAAAGTTCGCGTCAGTGACGTTGCTCTCCCATGTCCCCTCTGTCTTTGAGGCAAGGCAGAGAAATGGGGTAACATAGGTGTGGTTCCCCCAGAGGGGGCAATAGTTCAGAACAGTTAGTGAATCTGAATGTGAAACCCCTAAACTGAAGACTTCTTCCCAGCAGCAATGCCTGGAGAAGGTTTGCTGTTGCCTTTTGCTGTTGCAATAGTGATTGTACCTCTTGCCACTGACCGTAAATTCTGAAGGGGACACAGAAAAGGAGGAAGTAGCGAATTTAGGCAAAGCGTTCTCTCCCTGGGAATCAATCAGATTTAGTCAGATTTATGGATCATCTGTGGCGTGGCTCAGAAACTCATCCAAAGCATGAAAAAAAGCCTTGTTGCTTAGTGGCATAATATGGCATGGCCTTTCCGAATGGCCACATGTAGGCAGCGTACCCTGGGCACGACTGAGGAGGAGTAGAAGCATAAACAAGCAGTGCACTTGAATTGTGTCTGTCCAAAGCCACAGCTAATGCTATTCCAGGTGGAGGACCAAATTCTCTGACTCACCCCCACAGAAATCATACTGAAGTTTACTGAAGACAAAGGAATTCATCTAGTGTGTAGCTAATATGAGAGAGAAGAATGGCAGCCTCCAAAAGGTTGATCTCCTTAGCTTATTTCTTATTTCTAAGGTGCCATGACTCATGTGTATATATATTGCTAGCACATACAGCGCATTCCAACCACTGTAGAGAGCCAAAAGGAGAGAAAAAGTCAACAAGCTAGTAAGGATTTGTCTTGCATTAGATACGTTGTTCAAAATCAGAAAGAAGATTTAAAATACTGTAGTAGGAATTTTGCTTGAGTAAGGACTTAGGAGCTGAAGTGAGAGATGAAAAAGACTATCTTCCATGCTCACCCAGAGCTCAGAGAAGAGTGAGTCCCTTTGTTTACTCTATATTCTTCTGTTCAGACAGATGCAAGTCACTTCCTTCAAATCATTTCAGAGACCCTATCAGTTTTTACTCAGTGTTCAGCATGTTTCTTACGTGTGATGCCGTTCCTTTATCTATAGATATTATCTGACTGCAACTATAAACAAAACTTCTCTTACCCATTGCAGTCATCCTAATTTGATAATGCTCAGTACGTCTAGTTTATTTACCTTTGTCTCATTTTTACCTTTTCTAACTGATTCTGACAACCATCTGTTGCAACCAGTCCTACCTATTTTAACTCTTTTTAACTCCTTGCAGCTGCAGAATTAATGTGTGCTCTCACTTACAGAGAATTCTGCAGTAAACTTCCTAGGTAGGTGATGAATTGATTCAACTTTCATTTTTCACTGAGTTTAAAGGTCAGTTCCTCCATGAGCTAAGTCCTTCATATATTTTTGCTCTTTTTGTTGCCTGTGCTCTACTCTTTCCCACAGCGTAATGGCTGATAATTACACTCTTTTCAGTGGTGTATCTCCCAGTCCATTGAAGGTAGGACTTTTTTCTCAGCAGAAAGCTGACTCATAAGGTGTGCTGCCTTCTATTCTTAGAAAAAGTGAGTCACTAATGGGTTTTTCATTATACATTCAAGTACCATAGACTGAAATTTTGTCCTACCAGTCTCATCCTGAGGTAGAGTTTGGAAGTCTTTTTGATTTGATATTTTAGTTATGTCTCAGTGAGATACAATAGATGCTGTACAAGGAGCTGTTTTGTAATACATGCTATGACCATCCCATTAATTTTAGTAGTGACATGGTGTCACTCTGTGTGCCATGTGCTTCCCTAGCTAAAACCACACTAAACTACCTTTACATTTGCATCATGACGTGTTCAGCACCCGTTTTCACCCAACACAGATAGTTTACAGTTCAGTGAAAGCTGAGGAGTCTAGAAGGTAAAAATAATCTAAGTATGACAAGCCATATGAAAAGATAAAAAAATATTGAAAATTATGAGAAAATGTACTAAATAAAGTAGCATTAATCCCACTGATACTATTATATTAATAGAAATAGTCCTTTTCTCAGGCAACACCAATTTGATTTTTCACTCAGTGAAATCTAAATACCATGTTTTCTCTGTTGTGAACAATGGAATTAAGGTTAGGGAAGACAAAGTTGCGATAGGGAGGCAATGGAAGCATTGTGGATGGAATCCATGGGTCCTGTATATTTGGGGTTTTTTTCCAGTGCAACAATATTTTGTATCAAAGATTGTTCTGCATTTACAGTCACTGCTATTCAACTTTGAATGATGCAATGTGAATGAGCATCTAGCAGTATCTGTGTAGAGTTACAACATAGTCTGCAATTCACAGGAGGGTACCAGCTTTTGCCTACCTATGCTGTATTTTGTTAAACTAGCTTTGCAGGCTACTTTTGGGGGTGGGGGTCTGAATCGCTCTGATACTGACAAGACCTGTTATTTAAAGCTGCGTGATGAAAATGCAAAAGGAATGCTATTAGGGTGGTTGCTTTGTTCTTACACAGAAGTGGATGTGCTGCAATGGCAAGTTTGCAAATCATAGCGAGTTCCGTTCTCACACCACCCAATAACCTTACAATCTCTTTGTCAACTTCCTGAAGACCTTGGGAAGCTATAATTTGTGATAAAAATGGGAGTTAAAGTGTTACGTGTATATCAAAGCTGAAAATTTGTGGCTGGCTGACCTTTTCATTTTGAGCGAACGCACTCATTTCCTTTACGTGGCTGACTGTTTCCCTCTGAAGCTTGGCATAATAGGAAATCCTCCATGATTGTTCTCCTTAATCAGTGGCTCCATTGTGCTGGCTTCTGCTCGAAAGGAACAGCAGAAACAACACAGAGGATCTCACCATGCTCCTAATGGAGCATTGCTCTCTGTGCTGTCCAGCATCAGTGCCCCAGAAACTCAGATGTTTCAGTTTGGCTGCGATGGATGAGAGAATACCACGAGCGGTGTGTGCTACATTCAGTGAGCTGTCAGAAAAAGGAAACAGCCCCCTGATTCTCACTTTACAAAAAAAAAGAAAAAGCACTCACTGGATTTTGCAGTGATATTTCTCAGTGTCTGTGATTAGGCTTAGATGAATAATGAAAATGAAGAGCTCCTAAATTTAGATTTTGCTTCATTTCCACATGTAGAGTAGTCATTTGTTGTCGTGTCGCTGCTAATATTTGCATAGTCATCTGACAGTTTTAAAGAATGCACATGAAGCTTTAGGACAAATAACTTCCCCTAAAATATATTCTGAAATGCCTACTAATTATGACTAGCACATGATTTTTCATTTTCTGATTTACTTCTCTTTGTCATCAGAACTGGAAGATGGAAGTTCTGCACTGTGACCATACACTGCAAAGCACAGGTGGTGTCCATATGTCTTGCTAAATATTAGGCAAGTATTTAGAAAGAAAAGATGTATTGGTATTAGCTTAAAACAGTTTGTGAAGTAAAAAGATAGGCTAAAGCTGCCAAAAAGATCATTTGTATTGGTAACCTTTTCTACAGAAAGCATAACATAAACAGAAGCCTAGTAACGGGCCGGTGCTCAGAAGGAGCTGATAGTTCACCAAGTCTTATCTTTTGCTTCCTCTTGCGGTGTGGTGGTGTTGACATCATGTTCCTGCACATGCAATATGCAAAAGACTCAGGGTCGGTAATTCACTGTTGGCACAAATAAACAATTTTTGCTTGTTGCTATTGATTTTCTGCTGCTCTACTTTTCTCCAGTAAAGTTGATGTCTGTGGGGAGCCAGGTAGTCAGGCAGTCTCTGCAGACACTTCACAGTGAAGCCAGTTTTTTGCTTTTCTACTGTATGACTTACAAGTGCAACTTGTGATAGATAAAAAGGATAGAGCAGTGTGTAACGCATCCCTTATGCAGACAGTTCCCAGAGAAGACTGAGGGGTCTTGTATGACAGTATGGTTAACAAAAAGGGAGTAACAAGCCTGGGATACAGCTTCATGCATTTATACTGGAGTCAAATCTCTAGGGAAATGAGGTTAGTGGTGGCGATGATGATAATAATAAATAATGTACGCTCCCTTGGATCTTGGCTGACTATCAAGACAGACTTCCTGATGATGAGATGCATATGTCTGTCTCCAGTCTCTTCAAGGTATCTGCAAGGCACCATTTTTTGCAATTACAAAGGACTGCAGATGAGAACATGCACCATAAGAAGAAATCCAGGAACGTTTGTCTCAGACTTCTGTCTCTGATTTCCATAATTGTTCTTATTTCAACTTCATAAACATTAGCAAACCAAATCTCAGAGCAGCTCTGTCAAGTGCTGACAGTGGTGGCAGTGACAGTCCAAAACCCTGAAGGCTTCTAATTTTGCCCATCACGCTGTACCTTGTTTGCATGAGGAGGAGACATATGGAGGAGGAGAGGTCTCTGTCATATCATGCTAGTAGTAGAGCAGGGTCACATATCTCCTTTGCTTCCAGTCTGAGACTTTGAAGACTAGGTTACCAAGGAATTCCGCAGCAATATTGCAGAAAGCACCTACCCCAAACTGTGCACAATGGTTGTCTGGGGAAGAAGAGGCTTTCTGCCAACTGCCAAATGTAACTGAAGCAAGGCCACTTTGTGACTTTTCTGTTTGCCTTCATGTCAATGCCATGCTGCTTTAGGTATGAAGAGGAAGGGCATCTCTGACAGCGAGCACTGGTTTGACTGCAAAAAGACTGGTCTCACTCCAGACCACTGCTGTCCTCCACAGTTGTTCAGCTTTCACTGGAAGGGACCAGCTATTCTCCCCTTCCACCCAGGTGCTATACAGGGCATTCTGGTTTCTAAGAGAAGAATGAAAAGCATCTCTGTGCACTCGGTTCTACAGGAGCATTTCCTTTGCTGTTGCAAGGGATGCCGTGTCTAATTCTAATAAGTCATTAGACAAGATAAATAATTTTTGGCAATAGCAGAACAGGCCTTCCCCCAACACTACAACCTACAACCCCAGTGTGTGAAAGCAAACAAAATTCAACACATCTCAGTTCACTCAGATATCATTCAAAAATATGTCCTCATCTGCTAAAAAGGAGACAGAAGTTGATATTCACCCAAATTAGAAAGGAGTGAGCAGAGCTCTATTCTAATCCCATATTCATCTGAGGCTAGAGTGAGTGTTTGTTTTGTTCTTTGTATGTAAATGCTGCTGGCCCATCCTCTCTGACTCTCAGGCTGATTTTGTGTTGCTGATCTTCATAATTTTATCATTGGTCTCGTGACATTGAGCTTGTCAGGTTTAGTCATAGGTGCATTTATCATTCTCCATGAGCTGTTTAAGTAGTGTACAACAGAAAGTAACCTTTGGTCAAGGCACTTCGTATTAATTCTTCTCTTCATGAGCCGCTGCTATTCAGTGTCATAAAATGGGATGACTTCTCGTGACATTGAGGCTAGAGATTGATTCTAGATCCATTCCCCAAGAATTTCCTTGTCACAGCTACATTAAGAAACGAGCAGGACTTGACTCTACAGTCTCTCCTAGAAGGGAAGGTTTCTCCAAAACAGAAAGCGCTAGCAGGGCAGCCTGAATGAAGCCTTGATCAGCAGATCACTCTCAAACGGAATTTGAAAGGAGATCTGCTGACTAATTCCTATTGACAGTCCCTGCAAACTTTGACAATCTCATCTTTAGACTGCATTGTACTGTCCAATAAAATATGTAAGTGATATCTTGGAAAGTGACAGTGGAAGTGGAGTTTCCCAAGCCTGTGACATGCTTGGGGCTGTGCCAATGGTGGCCTGAGTCAGAGCCCTCTATTCTGCCTTCAGGAGCATTTCAATGAGGAAAGGGGAAGGAGAGGACTGATGGCACAGCTGTAAGGTAGCCCTCTCCCACAGTGGGAACTCTGTTCCCTCTCTCCACACTTTAGGACTCTGCATCTGTCAGCTCATCTCTCTATCTACCTACATATCATGTGGCACTGTAATTGCCACACAAACTGTTAGGAATTACTTTTGCCAAAGTAAAAACAAAAAGAGCCTTCAAAAACAAAATTGAATGTAACTATTTTCCTGTGTGACTTGGTGTAGGTGATCCTGCTGTGTCAGGGGGATTGGACTAGACGATCTTTTGAAGTCCCTTCCAATCCCTAATGATTCTATGATTCTATGATTCTATCCTCTTCTACAGAGAAACTGAGGTACAGAGGATCTGAAGGGCTTGTACAAGGTTATGCAGCAAGTCACAGGCAATCACCAGATGTCCTGATTTCCTTGCACTCATACGAATCCCTCAAACTATCACCTATAATAAAGTTTAGCTTAGAGTCTTCTTTTGAGACTTAATTAATATGCAAAGTGCTTTGATCCCCTTTGATGAAAGATTCTATGTAATTTGCTATCATGTTTTAAAGTAATACCTCTAGTTGTTATGCAGCAGTAAAATCAAATATGGATAATTAATTTGCTATTTTTAGGGAAACAACTGGATAATTTACTCCAGCAGTTTTAGGTTACAGTCATTTTCAAGAGCAGAGCTGTGAGATTTCTGTTGCTGTTGAAACATTTAGAAAGTGAGGATTAGCAAACATACAGTATGTTCTGGGATACTGGCTTTGTAGGGGTGAGTTCCCCCCAGAGGATGACTAACAGCAGGATGTGGGACATAATTTGCATGTTCTCTGACTCTGCTGCAATCATTTGTGTACTGGATACTTGAATTATACATTACACAGAAGGTCGCCCACTTGCCAAGTTGACAGCCCTGTTGAACCATGCATAGCCCTGCATGGGGGCTGGGGGAGTAGGGCTGATGTTATTTCAAAAAATGGTTTCTTTTGGGTTAAAAAAAAAATAGTTTTGTGTATCAGAGGACCTGGAATTTGTCACTGAGTACTTGGGGGTTTATTTACTCATTCTGCACTGATTTCCTGCTAGCTCTCACTTTCAAGATTTTTTAAATCTCCTTCTGTTCTTTTCCTGTGTTGAATTTGATGCTGTTGACAGGAGCCATAAAACCCCCCTACAAGCTCAAATGCTCTCTCTGTATTGGAGGTTCACTGTGGGCTGTGGCGGATTTCCCCTGTTCTGCCCACTAAGGCTGCCGCTGGTTTTCCTTAGGGAGACAAGAGAGTGCCCTGCTCTCCTCGCTGCCTGTTTGAACTTTGTTTTCTACACTGACACAAAGACACCAGCGGGTGCTATTTTCTACTATCCTGCCAAAAAAAGTCCCAACTCATAAAGACTCACAAATTCATTTTTGTAGACCACCTGTCTGGAAGAAAAGCTCTAAACAGCATCTCCCATAGCTCCTAGACTGAGAAATTTTCTTCCAGCCATTAAAGTTTCAATGAGAGAAATAGTGATCATGTATTTCCCCTCTGAAACATTTTTCTTTTTTCTGTCATTACTGACTGTAAAAAAAACACATCAAAAAAGGAAATAACTTAAAATTAACCGTCAGAGTGCTCTCATCTAATGATCTGATTAGCTTTCTTCCTGATTGCCACACTACCTTGCTGTACCCTGGTTTAAACATCAAGGTCTTCGGGGCAGCCTGTTTTTCAGTTGATGCTCATGGGAAAGGCTTACACAATTTTCTTCAGCATTTTCACTGAGAACTCAAATCTTTTATCCAAGCATTGTTCCTTAGACCACATTCACATTTCCTTTTCCTTTTCCCTTTCATTCTTCCCTTTCCCATTTCCTTGCATTGGGTTAGATCCATGCTAAGAAAGCAAAGCAGAAACTTATTTTACCACTGGAAATAAAATCTATCTATTCTGTGATGTTTCCCTCTGTGCCAGTAGATGCTGATTTTTTCTTAAAGAAGTAGTAATGTGATTGACTGGAAATATTTTCCTTTCATTTGGACCCGGGGGAAAGCCAGCAGTACAGAAACTCCTAGCAGCTACTGTTGTCCTAGATGTGTCCGCTTTGAGTTTCTAAAGACAGGCTTGAGATTAACCCCCAAATCATGTGTTACTGCTTTCACAAGTTTTAGGGAGTTGTAGTGTTGATTGGGCTTTTCCAGCTCCATTGCCCATAGGTTCAGACATGTCAGTTCCACATACTAGAGACAGAAGGTTAAGAAGTGGATCTAGTGTCTACCTGAAGTCCACCTCCACTGGCTTTGCATATCATGGATGTACTTCACTAAGCTGCATGCCCTCAATAGCAGAGGTAAGCTACAGTGAGGAATGTATGCTGGACCTTCAAACGGGTTAAGACTTGTTTTCAAAGTCTGAACTGAAGCTGCAAAACCCGAGGTGCCAATGAGAACCTTTGAACCTTTCCATGTGGAATGGCTTTTTTTTCGTGTGTGCTCTGAATAGATTGGGATACTGCTGGCTGACCATCAGAGCTTTCAGCATAAAATGTGTTGTGATGGGTAGTGCTAGATCTGCTTTTCCTATTTAGGACCCAAATGCCTCTAAGGCTAGTATATTTCTGGGTAGATGACCATGTGTCTCATAAGCAGTGCCAGCAGAAATCAGAACATGTCCACTTAGAGTTACAGAGGGAAGGATCTGTTCCCATAGCTGCCTGCTGTCCTTCTCATTGAGCCAGACTCCTGCCTGGTGTAAATCAGCTTTTTTCCTTTGACTGTAAACCTCTGTTCACAAATAGATTTACCAGGAGAACTGCAAGCCCTCTACTGGCAACCTTCTCAGGTTTAGTCTGGAGAAGAGGAGGCTGCAGGGAGACCTTATCACTCCCTACAACTACCTGAAAGGAGGTTGGAGTGAGGAGTGGGACACTCTTTTCTCCCTGGTGGCAAGTGAGTGGACTAGAGGAAAGAGCTGCAAGCTGCACCAGGGGAGCTTAATGCTGGATATTAGGAAATATTTTGTCATTGAAAGTTATCAAACACTGCAATAGGCTGCCCAGGTGGAGTCACCATCCCTGGAGGTATTTAAATGGCGTATGGACCTGGCACCTAGGGACATGGTTTAGTGGTGAGCTTGCAGTGTTGAGTCAAAGGTTGGACTAGATGATCTTGAATGGGTCTTCCAACCAAAGACATTCAGTGATTCTGTGATTCCCCAGGTGCACTGCTTGGCACACCATGTGCTGCTGCTCTGCTGCTGGTCCCCGCAGTCCCGTGAAGCCTTTGTACAGGACTCTGATGGGCTCTCGAGAAGCTGCATTTACACCCGTTCCACAGAAGCAGTTCAGATATTTTGTCACTGACACTTTACAAACAAAAGTCATTGGTTTCAGTATAATGTGCCATCCTCCTATTTCTAAGTAAAAAACACATCACAAAGTCTTCAGAGGGAAAGTTTGTGAGTAATAGCAATGGCACAGAGCCTGCAACCAAACCAACATGCCAAAGAATATTCCAAGAAAAATTGTCTAAGTTACAGAAATTGCGTAAGAGGGATTATTATTTTTAAAGTACAGAAAACGAAGTCCAGTTTCTAAAAAAGCAAACACATATTTTTAGCCTTGCTGGTCTCTTGATCTTCAGCACTAATGGGAACCATCTGCACTAGGACTGGCTGACGATCCTGGTAAATATCTTTTCGCTGTGACATTCCAGATGTTTCAAAAGCTTTTTTTGTGAAGAAGCATTTGTCTCCCTGCCTGTCACTCTCCCTTTCTGCCTTTCCTGTCCATGTTTACTTCAGGAACATAACTTTTATTGAAAGAGTGTTTGTTAAAAATAGCTTGTCAGGATTTTGGCTAATCTTGATTATCATTCTTGCTTGCTAGCGGAGAACGAAAGCTTCCTTTCCATAGTGCTAGTGCTGAATGGCCAAACTGGAGATTGGAAAAGGAAGGTAAAAGGTTTGGACAAAAAAAATCCCCTACGTAAATAATTTTTTTAAAAAGTTGGAGAAGGCTATCCACCTCATTTGTATCCCTTTGAGTAGTTTAGCTGTTGAATGGACACATTCATATTGGTATTGAGAGCTTTTAATGTGACAAAAATGTATGAAGCATACAGATGTACTTTATAGCAATAGAATACTTCCCTACAAAATCCATGCAGCTTGTTATAGAAGAGTCCTGTGGTTTGCTTTGCTGCCTCTGCTGTGGTATATCCTGGAGCCAGCTGCCTTTCCTATGCAAAAGAAAACATCCCTGGACACATGGATCAACAATTTTATCTCAGCCAAGCTAAAATCAGTTGTAATGGTGGAAGGAAAATAAGTTGGATTTTAAACCATCCTGTAACCTTTTCATTGTCTCTGCCTAGAGTCTGCCTGAAATCTGATGTGTTACAGCTTTATGAATGTCTTGAGTTCTGCTCAGATACCAGTTAATAAGAAAAGCTGTGCTACAAGTGTCAAACCTCCTACTCAGGTCTCCAGCATGATGTCTGTATCATCGGCTAACACATTTAGCTGTTCCTCAGAAGTGATGTGAACTCTCCAGTGGATAATTCCTTTGTTTTAAAAAGCTTCATGTCACTGCTGAATTGTAAAAGCTGTAGACGGTAAAAGAGAGTCTATCTTTTGGGTTCTGAAGGCTTTGGGGTTGTGAGGCTCTGTGGTGCTCTGCGGTGGTTTGGGCATTGTGATGACAATGACAGCAAGCTCCAGTATTCTGGGGGTTCTCCAGGCTGGGACAAGGCGCAGAGCTGAATGAGTACAGGGCTCTTTGCAGCTGTCTCTTTGTTCTTTTGTTGCCCGTTATCAAATTTGTTTCACAACAAAGGCTTTCTGAACTTGGGGGTTTTGTGTGTGTTAATACTGGTAATATGATTTAAATATTCTGATGATTCATTTTCAGTCCAGAGAGCTGAATCAGCCATGTAGAACATAACTTGCTTCTCCCCAACCAGTACCTTTTCCATCCTTTCTCACCATTTCTATAAGAGGGTGATTCATGCTCCTCTTGTATTTACCATTTGAGAATGCACCCAATTCCTTTAGCTAATTTCACTTCTTGTTCCTCTTTTTTAGGAAAAAAAACAGCGCTGAGGAAACCGAAGTGACTGGTGATGGATGTGACATACACCACTGGTGGACCTGGCATGTGAGCTAAAACTGAGCTGAACAGAGAAGAAAAAGAAAGCAAAACCACCTAGAATTACTAGATTGATCGGAGCCTAAAGTGCAAAATTCAGCCCCTGGCTCACATTTCACATGTTTTCGAAATTCAGATGAGGGACTGTGTTCAAATATAACTCTAGTAAAATGATCTTATTTTTGCTTGTTTAAAATAAGTTCCCTATTTTATTTAGTTATTAAAATCTTGCTTCTGTGCCCTGAAGCCTGATTAGGTTCTGACTGGCTCAACCAATCAGCTGGGAGATGAGGTTAATTATTGATTTACACAGTAACAAGCAAGAGCCATCTGTTCTCAGAAATGGCCATCAGATGTGTAAGAACATAAGGAAATCTTTATGGCAGACCTTGGGAGAACATCTGGACTCTTCTCCCCACTTTCCTTCTGAGACACTGTGCTTCTCCACATAATCTTGTGCTAACCTCTGGTTTTAGTTTTGAAACTGAACAACATCTCTGCCTTCCCTCAGCTGCTGCCATTGCAGCACCTCACTGGACCCAAGGCTCCCCGGCTGCTGCCCCACAGGGTCTGGAAGGGTGCCCATCACGCAAAGATGTGATGCTCAAATGAAAGTCTCCCATAGCTCCCCTTCTATTTTAGAGGTCCCCTCATCAAACTGCTTTCATTTAGTGCCTTCTCCATTTATCGACAAGGGAGTTTATTACACCACAGCAGCTACAAAAAACTACTCTTTAAGAAGTGTATTTGTGTGAGCATCCCTTTGGCTGGGCCTCTCTCTAAACAGAGCTCAGCATTTTGTGTGGTGGCCAAGGTGAAATCACAGCTTGCGATGGGCTCCAAGAGCAGCAGGGCATCTGGCCATGTGTGTGGCCACCCCCCAGGAGAAACGTCCCATGTTTGGGCAAATTCATTGGAGCCAACACTGCTCTATGACTTCACTTCTCATTCATTCCCGTCAAGAAACAGTTTGTCCAATGTTTCTGAGAAGGACAGCACGAACGCTCGCTAGACTCACCTGAAGGTTTCACAGCAAAGCAATGAGATCAGCTCTAATGTTGACTTTTATCAATTCAAATGGAGCATGAGCAACGTGGGCAAGTCATGGGTGGCCGTGACAAAGCATTTCATGGACAAAGAAATGGGTCGTTAGATTCCTCTTCTGGGTATCGTGTCCCGTCCCACCCGAGTGATACTCAGAGGACACTAAACCATGAGTCACTCTGCCCTGTATGTTCTCAGATACTTCTGAAAACAACACAGTGGGCCAAAGTTTGGCTTTTTCCACAGCCTAAAGGTTTTCGTATTCAAAACAGTCAAGTGTTATTCTCTCCTATGACTAATAGTGTGTTTTCACTAACCGCTGTTACACACAAACATCACCTCACTCTATCACATGAGAGAATCATGTCATATTGCAAATATTTTAACAAACTGCACAGCAGTAAATGAATAGGCAGTTCTGCATTTACCAGCACAGGGATATTTTTGAGCAGTTACAAATGAAATTCAAAGGTGAGCCAGAAGCACTCTGGAGGCTCATACTGAGAAAGCACAGAAAAAGGCAGATGAATAACAAAGGCACTCGGATGGAGCGTGTGCAGTGTAATATCCACTGGAATTTCTTGGTGCTTTGCTTCTCTCACAAGTTTCTTAATTCTTTTACATCCTCTCATGAAGTGTCACTCTTGGGTCTCTACACTGAATTACCCCATAACCCAAGAATGTGGGAATTGTGGCTTCTGATAACACTAAACCTCACACTATTTCAGACAGTCTACAATTGCATTTGCTGTTTCATCCTCCCCCTCTGCCCCTCAGCGAATATCCCCTCTCAACACTGTTAGGCAGTGAGACAAATTTAGATCTGGAGGACGGCAGAAATGGTATAGATGATCAGCATGCATATAATGAGAGGGCTTGACTTTTGGGTCCCTTATTCTTGCACTTTGCAGAGGTCTTCAGGAGAAGGCAGAAGTACCTTCCCGTCTCTTCTGCAGCTTTCAGACCTGACAGTCCTAAATTACTCCAAGCTGTCTACATCCAGCCAAAGTTACTGAGTTTGGAGCAGGGCTCTAAACAGGAAGGTGTTTCCCAGACAGGGTCTTTATGCTGGGGAAATCCCATGGTAGCTGGTTGTGCTGGCTTTACAGACCCTTGTACCCATGAGCTGGTGGGAAGAGATGCAGCTATAGCTAAGGAAGAACAGGTTTGTGCTCCCTCCAGGACACATAACAAGATGCCAGACTCCAGCTATATCCCTCCCAGCTCTGCTCTATCCTTGTGGGCACAAGCCAGAGTAATCCCAGCACCAAATCAGCCCCTCTGTTTGTTACTGCGTGCCATGTACATTGATAAAGCCCTCTTCTCCCTGTGAGATACCATAGGTAACAGGAACAGAACCCCCTGCAAATGGCAGTGCCTCAGCAGCTCTTAACCTTTATGAAAGCAGATGGTTCTGGGTATGTGAAGCTCATGCAAAGTCACTCACTGTGCCCACAGAAGCTGACATCACATGACTAGCAATAAACCCTGCTCTCATGTTTCTGGAGAGAAGAACACGCCTCTCCCTGCTTCTTGGTGTGAGGTACGTCATTTGTTTTCTATTCAAATTCACCCTCCTCCCACGGAAGCCGTGCCTTGCCATAGGAGCCTTAGAGGATGTTACTGAGAAAATACACGTTCAAGCAGCAGGAAGAATAATTTCCCATAAGTATGTTTTATTATATATCTAATACCTTTAATCTTGAAAGATTAGAACTTTACAAATACAGTGATTTTGTTGAATAAATACCCTCATGCTTAGTGCATGGCATGATTCATAGCAGATTAATAGAGGCAATTAAACGGAAGATTAAATTGCCTAAACCATTTGCCCTACTAAGCCGATCCCAGTGCTGTGAACTGTATCAGTGCCACTAATTCCCAGAGATTTTTCTTTGGAGGCAGGTATTTAATAATTTTGAATATCAAATCCTTGGTATCCCAGACTGGCTGTCTAATGCCTGTAATCATGTTAAAACGCAGCACTAAGCAACATGCCTGAGGCAGCTCAGTGAGTCACTGCAAGGGAAAGCAAAACTCCTGACTTGCATTAGCTGCTCAAGCAGACATGGAGCCACTTGCAGAATTATGAAGGGGGACCATCCACACTGCAGACTTCTCAAATGTCTTGGGTTTCAGGCCATGAGATGCCATATGTCGCGCCCTGTGACAGGCACACACACATGTATGGGGTCATATAGTGCCAGGTGCTGTCTGGGTGCCGCAGGTCAGTAACAGAGCCGCAGATGCAAAGCTGAGCACAAGCCCCCAGCTGCAGCATGGGGCTGGCGTCACCTCTTGGAGCTGGTAATCCGTAACACCATGGAGTGATGAGGAGCTCATAGCTCTGTATTAAAAATACAGCAGAGGAGTCCAGGTAGTAACCAATCTGTGGCAGTCTGAGCACAGCTAAATCCTGAAAACAGGGTTAAAACTTAGGATCTGAATGCATAAAAATTAATGTTTTTATTGTGGCATGAGTCATCAGTAATTCTAGCCCGTTTGTAGTCTGCTTATTGTAGCCTTTCATCGAAGAATCCTTCATCTCTCTTTTTCTCTCTTTCCTTCCTTCCTTCCTCATTTCCTTCTTTTTCTTTCTCCCCCTCCCCAATCTTTCCTTTTCCTTCTGTTTCTTGTGAATTCATGTCTCTGTAATATCTGTCCAAATATTTACAAAGGGAAATGCTGGGTTGTGAAATTGAATTCAGAGAAAATGTTACACATGCTAAAGAAATGCATCCAGCACGGTTTCCAAATGTTCCCACATGCATTTTTGTTCTGTGTCTCAAGTGCTGAGGCTTGATCCTTCCTATCTTTACTCAGACAAAACTTGCACTGAGGGCAGTAAGACCCGGGCTCGCGTTAGCTCCAATGATACAGTAATTCTGGCTTTGCTGGAACGGGCCAGAACGGCCTCGAGCGACTAGTTAAAAAGCCTGAATAACCAGTATTACTGGGTTACCAGTTTATGCAATGGTCCGGTTCCAGGCCGGGGGTTATCTATGCTTGCCACCAAGTTGCTAACAAATTGGCATCAATTTCAGTCAATGCAGCGGCTGTCTGCAGCCCTTTATTACCTTGGGAGATAAACATCAGTCAGGTTGCTCTGGGAGACCCACAGTCTTTGGAGAAGCCAGCCAGGTCTGTAGTCTCACTGAGACAAACAAGCTTAGTTGTGACATAATGAAATTGCCATGAAGTCATTTTCTCTAGAAGTCGCTAAGGTGTATGAGGGAGGGCTCACGCTCATGAGAGTCTCTGCTGTCATTATGGATTTGTACCTATCTCGGCAGAGCAATGTAGGGACTGTTAAAGCACAGGGGACAAAGGGGGCCAATGGTGTCAGTGGGTCCCATCTGCTCCAAACAAAGCATCACCTCTCACCCCCAGCTTGGAGCTCTTGTTTCTATTATTACCCTGACAAAGAAATTGTGGCCTGAGTGTGAACACGGGTTGTTTTGGAGGAAAGGGTTAATTCTGTATTTCCTGGCTTTTGTTGAGACAGGAAATCTAACCCTTAAGAAAGTCATTCAGCTCCCAGTGAGCAACTAAAAGCCACTTCAGCCCTGTTTTGTATTTTCCTTTCTTTCATTCTTATGGTAGGTTTATTTAAGAAAAGAAAACAAAAATAAAGTAAAGCAAGGAAATCGCTAGTCCAGAACTGTGAGTGATTAAGTATACACTGCCCCATGTGATGGATTTTTTTCTTCCTGATTTGCACTGGGTGTAAACAAGACCAGATTCAACAGTCTCATAATTACATAAGTCCATCAAAGAGCGATTATCATTGTTGTGGAGGCAAACTCCCTTTGCGCAAAGGCTGCAGCTGGATGCCTTCCCTGCAGTGCCTCACAGTAGCCCAGGGATCTGTCCTCCAGTGCCTGGTCCATAAGTAATATTTGTATGATGCTGGTTAACATCACAACTGGGGGCACATTCTCTCTTGGCTGTGCAGGTGTCAGACAGAGCAATTTATTTGTATTCGGCAAAAATCGAGTTGGTCAAATTAGAGGTAAAAAAAAAAATCAGTCTTCTGGCTTTCTTCTCGAGTGGGACAACAAGAAGGCTTTGGGACTGCAAGAGAAAAGACTGTCAGTGGTATAGGGGCTGCGAGTCAGGGCTGTCCCCACTGCACTAGTGGAACAGCACCATTACAAATAATGCTTTCCATGAAAATGGTTGTGAAGTCTCCCGACCCACATTCCTGCTCCTTGGAATGCAGAAGATTTTGTGCCCTGATGAAGTCCCATGGGAGAAGGACATTCTTCTGTTCACCAGGCTAAGCAGAACCCTTGCTGCTCCTGTGCTCCTGCCTGGTGGTGCCTTAAGTTGCTCCAGCATAATTCTCCAAAGGATTAAGTAGAGTGATTCCTGGGATTAAACCTGCAGAAAGGTCAGCATCTGAAGTCCATAATCAAAAGGATGACATTTTATGTAGGAAAGGTGATGAATAAAGTCCTGTTGGGTGGCCATAGTTCTGACAGATGATGTTCAAGGTCACCAGAACTTTGCTGTGGCATGGTGTCTTACCAATATCACACCTTGCAAGGAGCTGGCTTGGGCTCTGTGACATGGCCCATGCTCCTGCCCACCTCTCCTGTGCTTGTGGTCTGGAGGGATGTGTGTGTGTGTCCTACCCAGCTGATGGGCCCCATGATTCACACTTGGCGATGTACTGTGGCAGGATGCGGGGTCTCAGTAACAGAGTGGGTGATGGTCTGGTTGAACGCAGTCATTTCCCAGCACTGAAGTGTGTGTTTCTCACACAATCTGTTTCCAACCCACTGTTAAAATAAAAACAATAAATAAGGGAATGAAAAGTTCAGTCCTGTGTTTATTTTTAAGGGATGTGTTTTTAAAAGAGATTCATTCAATCTGAAGCTGCAGATCTGGCAAACCTCTCCCTGCCTGCTCAGCAAAGCAGATACAATCCTGCTATAAGCAGGTGAGCTGGAGCTGATACTCTCCTGCTCATGCCCTCTCAGTGTCCCCTCCTCCCAGTGCCTTGTGAGAGCCTGGAAAGCCCTAATGGTCTCAGTCAGATCCAGAGCCTGGCTGTTTTGAAGTCTGAGGTGATTAAAGACTGGGGGACATTGGTGGGGGAGAAGATGGAAAGTTTTGGGAGTGATGGTTGCCTGGTGAGACAGGGTGCTGGGAGGGGTGCCTTGGTTTGAGGAGGTGGATGGAGAGGTCTCCAAAAGGAGCAGAAGGGGCAAGGAAGGAGCAGCACAGCTGGGGCTGGCTGTGTGGGGGAGAACTGGAATTGCTGGGACAGGGCTGGGGGAAAAGTGCCAAAGTGGGAGGAATGTGGGGGCAGTGGTGACTGGGGGCAGCGAGTGACCAGGAACTGGCTGAGCTGGGGAGGCATCGCAGGGAGACAGGGGAAGTGGAAGTAGTGCTGCTGACTAGAAGCCCTGACTAAGAAACACCCAAGTGCCTTGGTGGAAGCTGGTCGCCCACGGGGAAAAGAAAACTTTTGGGAAGCCGTGAAGCACTGCCAAGAGGGAGAAAAAAGAGACCTCCCACCACTCCACTGACAGTTACTGGGCAGTCCCAGCTACCGGGGACTTTTCTTGGTCTGCAGCATGGGCTGCAGGTCTATGACTTTTTTCTTTACACATAGAACATGATGGGAACTGCCCTCGAATATGTGTTTACATTACGAATGTATATACCAATAGATGTATACATGTATATATTGATGTGTAGCTATGTCTGTAGATGAACACAGATCCATGTATGCATATCCTCATCTCTTTACAGTACACATATGTTTTAGGAGAATAAGCACGCTCACACCCATGGCTCCACAGCCCTCGCCCGCACTGCTTCTCCAGCAGCTTCCTGGCCCCAGCCCCACTCTGATTTCTGTGGAAAAGGTGGGGAGCAACCAGTACTGGGGATATGGACAGAGGCTGATTCAGACAGACGTTGAGCTGTGGGACAGAGGATTGGGACAGCTGAAAAAACAGTGACCCGGCCCCACACTGGTGGGGTGGTGGGCACGGGGTGGGTGGTGGATGTGTGTGTATGTGCACATGCGGCTGTATGCGTGTTTGTATGTGCACAGGTACACGCTTAGACATGTAAGTCCATAGGGGTGTGTGCGCGTAGGGGTGAGCTCACACATGTGGGTAGTGTACGTACCTAGGGATGGCTGGCTGTGTGTGGGGCTGTGTGTGTACGTACCAGTATCTCCCGATGTGTATCGCTACACATCGCTGTGCGCGCTCCCGCGGCCCCGCGGCGCATGACATCATGCCAGTAGGGCTGGGCGCGCCCCCGCTGGCGCGCTGCCAGGTGACGTCTATTCTGGCGCCCACGTGACCCGGCCCCATTGAGAAAACGCCGGCGCGGCGACGCGCGCCGATATAAGGACGGGCGCCGGGGGCCAGGTTCAGCCGTGCGGTGCTGTGGGACACCGGCACTTCCGACACACACCGACCGCGCCTGCCCTCGTCCTTGTCTTCCTCTCACCCTCCCTCGGCCATGGTGAACCTCCGGGTGTGCGCGCTGGACTGCGAGGCGCTGCGGGGGCTGCTGCAGGAGCGCGCCGCGCAGTGCCTCGTCCTCGACTGCCGCTCCTTCTTCTCTTTCAACGCCGCGCACATCCGCGGCTCCTGCAACGTTCGCCTCAGCACCATCGTCCGGCGCCGCGCCAAGGGTGCGCTGGCCCTCGAGCACGTCGTCCCGAACGAGGAGCTCCGCGCCCGCCTGCGCCAGGGGCTGCTCCACACCGTGGTGCTGCTGGACGAGCGCAGCGCCGACCTGGAGCTGCCCAAGCGCGACAGCACCCTGCTGCTGGCCCTCGGCACCCTCTGCAGGGAAGCCCGTGGCGCCCGCATCTGCTTCCTCAAGGGTGAGTGGCCCGGCGGGGAGCGAGGGGTGCCGGCAGTGCCGCCCGTAGGCTGCGCCCGCCGCCTCTCGCCCCGCCGCGCTCACCCTTCGCTTCTCCTTTCTCTCCCCCACGCAGGAGGGTACGAAGCCTTCTCGTCCGTCTGCTCAGAGCTTTGCACCAAGGCGGCCGCTCCCCCCGGGCTCAGTCTGCCCCTGAGCGCCAGCCCCGCGCCCGGCAGTGCCGACTCGGGGTGCAGCTCCTGCGGGACCCCTCTCTACGACCAGGTGAGCAGCCCCAGCCTTTTTGCGGGAGTGAGGGAAGCGGCGAGCTGCGGGGAAGGCTCCCAGCCGAGTTAACCGGGACTCTGTCCTTTCTCTATTGCAGGGTGGGCCGGTGGAAATCCTGCCGTTTCTCTACTTAGGCAGCGCGTACCACGCCTCCCGAAAAGACATGCTGGATGCTTTGGGCATCACGGCACTGATCAACGTCTCGGCGAACTGCCCCAACCACTTCGAAGGGCACTACCAGTATAAAAGTATCCCCGTGGAGGACAACCATAAGGCGGATATTAGCTCTTGGTTTAACGAGGCGATCGATTTCATAGGTATATCTCTTTATAGTATATTATTTTTCTTCGGGGTAATGTAACCTCGGAAGTGGGGGTGGGGTGGCGTTTAGGCATAATATTCCCCAGTAAAACCTACGTTGGAGACTGGGGAATTTTATTCTGTAGGAGAGATACTTGAGGAATATTTCCATTAATTTTTATTCTACTCAAAGGAGCAGTCTCAGCTTCACGAAGCTATTTGAAATTTTGAATGAAGAGACACTGGTTTAGTAAAAAAAAAGAGGTAGTGAATATAAGCGGATCAGTATTAATCTTGCAAGACTGCTAAAGTGACCTGGAGGAGCTATTAGTATAATTGGAATTGGAGCCCAGAATGAAAATCACTAGACTGCTTCTCCCCTCAGGACAAAGGTTGTCTTTGTCTGCAAAGCACGGGGTGCACCTATTAAGCTGAAGAAGGGATGGATTAAAGAAATGTAAAACAGCAGTCTGCTTTCCCACCTCAGGAAGCAGTGGGACTTGTTTGTTAACTGTGCGTTTTAATTCTTTCAGACTCTGTTAAAAATGAAGGAGGAAGGGTATTTGTGCATTGCCAGGCTGGCATTTCCCGGTCAGCAACCATCTGCCTTGCTTACCTCATGAGGACCAACAGAGTCAAACTGGATGAAGCCTTTGAATTTGTGAAGCAGAGGAGAAGCATCATCTCCCCAAACTTCAGCTTCATGGGCCAGCTGCTTCAATTTGAGTCACAGGTCCTTGCCCCCAACTGCTCAGCAGAAGCTGGTAGCCCTGCTATGTCAGTATTGGACAGAGGAGCATCGACCACCACTGTCTTCAACTTTCCAGTCTCCATCCCTGTTCACACCTCTTCCAGTGCTTTAAACTATCTTCAGAGCCCCATCACCACTTCTCCGAGCTGCTGAAAAGTGGGTGAAAATATGGTCAGAACTCAGACTTAACTGTCTCAGAAGTGCAATAGCTACAGGGACAGTGTCATCGGTCATTTGTGTCTTGTGGGGAACCTTCTGTGTGTCCCAAAACAGTGTCATAAACTGAGAGGAGCTCATCCAATGCTGGAGAACTAGGTGTAACTGACTTTTCTGATGGCTTTTAAAGCCAATACCTGGATATCTGCACAGAGATCAAAGGACAGTGTCTCTGCCTGAGCTGTTCCTCCTTGTCTTCTGTCTGTCCTAAGCCTGCTCCATGTTTAATAGCATGCTCACCAGTATTCCAATTCCTGGACACTTTGAGCAACACTGATGCTGTCCCCTTTTGTATGACAGTCCTATTTATTTATTTTTACATTAGTGCATTGGGTTTGTTTGGTTTTTTTTGCCTTCACAAACCTAAAGTTTCATTTCTAGAGAAACAAAATACCTCAGTATTTTTTGGTACTGTAGTCCTGTGTATACATCTGTCAGCTCTCCTTGTTTCCCAAGCACTGACATGAAAGCACCAGGCGAGTGCTTTTTTTTTGAGTTGCCAAGGGTTGTATGTTTGCTGATTTATTTATGATGTGAAATAATATATTTCTTCTTACGAAGACATAGTTTTGTTACATGATTATAACTTTTTATACAAACAGAATAAATTATGATATTTCTATTGGGTGGGATGACACATTCTTTAAAGTCTTGCATTTTACAGTCCCAGAACTCCTGTGGAAATGAAGAGCTGTAAGAGAACTGTCAATCTTCAACGCTGCTGACCTGGGTCTTGATAAAGCTAGATAGAAAAAAGGGGTTTAAATAGCATAACTGACTATGAACTACTGCTGCTTCTTAACATGAGCTTTTCTTTGTCCCCACATAATTGTATGCTGTGGTGGAGAGCCAAGGCTGGCTTCTCAGCTGTAGGGTTGGTTTGGCTGCAATGGTGGCCCCATAGCTGTAACTAGCTGAGGCTTGAGTATTGGGCCATAGTGAATTTAAAATAGTCCTCCTAGAATGGAGGAAGAGGCTTCCCTAGTGCTGCTAACTTTCAATGCTTCAAAGGTTAAGTCTAAAAATTAACCTGTTGGTAATAGATCTCTAGTGTCTGTGAATATGTGCCAAAGTGTGTTGTCTGTACAAACTCCTTGATTTGTTTCTGCAACTCAAAACTGCCTCTGATGCCTAGAGTGAAGTATTTGGCTTGCTGGGCTATCACTGTAAACAAATCAGGGGTCTAACAAGGTCTCAGGTAACCCACAAGTTGCATACTTTCCTACCCGGACTCAAATTACCTGCTGCTGGTTCTTGCTAGAGTGACTTTCATATAGTGTTTCAGTTGAGGCAGTGGAAGGAGTTTTACATAGCCTATCTAAAGCCAGTCAGGGGAGGTCTAGCAGGGCAGTGCTCCTGGTAGCTCACAGGCAGGAGCTGTAGGGTGAGAGGTGCAGGGCAGGATTCATATGCAGGAAGCAGTGTTGCTGTGACGTAGGCTTACCAGGGGCAGGTGATGTGGAAGAGATGCAGCTGGAAGCTTACTTCCTAGGCGCGGTAACAATGCTGGAAGATGGATGCCGGGGGAGCACTAGGGCAGTGTGTGTCCTATATTCTCTCCAGTAGGGAGCCACCAGTCCTTGCATCTCTAATATTCAAGGAGTAAGATCCTAGTTTTGCAGCGTCCAGAATGGTTTTTGCATTGGTAGATACAGCAGGTTGTTGTTCTTGGTGTAAGATCAAGGCATCCCAAGTCTATAGATGAGGTGTTTTAAGCATAAAGTAGCTGTACTTCTGTCATATTACTGGAGACAAGCAAAACATCACAAGCTTCTGCTGAAATCCTGCAATTTACCTGGAGTATTAATGGTGTTAAGATCCAGGACTCCCCTCCTGGGAGAAGGTGCCCTTGAAGGATGGGATGATGCACGGCTGCATCTGAAATTCCTCTGTGTGTGCTGCCCCTCCGACGCAGCTCTGTCGTCAGCACTACGCCAGGCTTCAACCTGACACCAAGGGATAAAAAAACTGGAGCAGCTAAAAGGAGAAGAGATCCCTGGGCACTAAGAAATGAAGTTAGAAACCATTCATTTCCTAAAGCATGCAGGAACCTCAGCGTAAACGTTCCTCCCCAAAGTCTGTCCCATGCTGCAAATCCTGCAAAAAACCCCTTTGTCCCTTGGCAGGTTGTGCTGCTCTGTGTGATTGCACCTACCACTGCTCTCCCTGAAAAGCAGGCAAAGCTGTCTGTGAATACGTGAGCCTTTTTACACCTGCAGCAAGCAGTGGAACAAACTTTCATCTTTAAAGCAAAGCAGAGCTTGTTCAGTGGAAAAATACAACCTTGGCAGCCCTGGCTGTTCGACTGATAAAAAAAAGTCCTGCCTGTTAATCACAATTCAAACAGAAATCCGCTCCCTGTCAGCCGCGGGAGCTTGTTTATGTGTTTCTTGGAACAATCAAACTCATTACCTGGCAGACGATTAGCTTTTATAACCTAAGCAAGCACCTGACTGAGGGGAGCCAAAGAGAGCTGCTTCAGCACAAAGAAGGCTATGGAACAGCCAGCAGTGACCACAGGACTTCAGTCCCAGCCAGGTACTGGTGCACACTGCCAGCTCTGTGGACACACTGTGTCCTTTTTCAAGCCTTTGCCATGATTTGTCTGCTGACACCCACATCAACCTCATTGGTGCTCAGAGCTCACAGATTCCTGCAAACTCTCCGCAGACAGGGTCACACCCGGATCCCAAATTGCTCCTGCTCTAAACAAGGGGAATATAAAGGGGAAAGAACATCCACCAGTGAAAAGGTAGATCAGAGTGAGACTTGCAGATGTCACCTTAGGGCCACAGTTTTGGGGAGATGGATGGGCTCAGCTGGGGGGTTTGTTGGTGGAAAGGGGTGATTCTTAAGGTGAGGGACAGAGCAGGGCAAGGAGACAAGAGGAGCTGAGATGGGCAGTGGCAGTGCCAGAGAAGCCTTAATGACACAGCCAAGCTTAACTTTGTGTGCCATGGATTGGAGATGTTTTCCCTTCTCACTCCTCATTTATTCTTGGTCTTGCTGTTTTGTTTGTATCAAGGCACACAGTTCAATCCAGCTTAGAGCTCCGAACTCCCATTTACCCTGGCTCCCACATGAGCTGGCTGAGGAGAACCCTGCTTCTAGTATCCAGTTCCAAGACCCCTGGAAACCTGGCTGGCAGCAGACATGTGTAGGGCTTCCAGCTTATATAAACCTGTAGTTCTACAGTTGCAAGCATCCCCATGGAAACCAAAAGGAGTTTCCCCTTGGTGAGTACAGCAGTAACATCACTTCCTGGTGCTGACAAGCCAATTTGTCATGAAGTGATAAAAAGACATGTTTTGTGTTTGCAGGAACTGGCTCCAGGCTTTGTTCCTCCCAAGCCAGAGGCTGTTCACCACCCCAAAGGCAAACAATAGTCATTGTGAGAAGTGATGGGGACACACTGACAAGACCTTCAGCTCCTGAAGTGCCAGAGCGTGGACCACTGATACCCCAAAGGTTACAAAGCTGTGGGAAAATGTGAGTCATGGCGGTGTATAACCCAACACAGCACATGGAGCTCCATTCACAGACCATTCCCCAGAGCCAAGGGTTGTACCTGGCAAACCCATGGAGGGGGACACAGCATGAGCAACATGTAAGATGCAGTAGCCAGGGGCTGCAGTATGCCCAGTTATCTCGTGTCAAACAGACACAGAGATCCGGATTAGATGTGTCTTTGGCAATCCCCTTGTCTCAAAGCTTTTGCCTTTCTTTTGTAATCAGCACTTTGAAAGGTGCCGTGTGTACTCAGGCTTAGGGACTATCCTGCATTAGTCACCCCCAGTATCAGACTAACACAAGGATGTGTTATGCCATTATGTTGAAAAAAGAACATTACATCCAGATCATACACAGGCAAACCTAGTTTGCTCCGTTACCACCTTGGGTTTTTATCTCCCTCTGGATCCAGGGCAGCAGAAAGGGCTTTTGGAGTCGCTTGAAGACCCAGAGAGCTCAACCCTGGCTCTACAGATGAGCCTCAGCAAGATGAGGAAGGAGAAAAGGTTGTGGTGTGCCACTGTCTAGTGAAGCTAGGAGTCATTACACGTCAAATCTTGTCTGAACCTGTTTCTTACCCTTTCCCTTGTCCAGCAATGATGTCCATGACAGACACCTACACAGCTTAGCCAATCTCTACCCTGGGCTTTGGCTTCCCCAAATCTGTTCTGATTCAAAGCTGTGGAGATATTGGGAAAACAGCTGAAAACCAGGCTCAAACCCACCCAAACTGAAAAAACAAATTAGCCCTGAGGGTTGTGCTGCCAGTGGCCTGTCTGCTCCATGTATTTACTACAGTGCGGAACCAGTGGCCGTGGCTCATGGTGGGCTCTTAGCACAGCGGGAAGGATGGCCAAGGCACCAGCCAGGTGGGTCCTGTTAGCACCCATCAAAGGGCATAAAAGGTTAAGTGGAACCAAGAAAATAAAGTAGGGGAAGAGACCTAAAAGAAGTGACCAAAGAGCTTGGGCAGAGCAGGACCTGATGGACTTCTGCTGGTTTAATTGATGTTGCTGTGAGTACTTTGGCCTGGCCAGCTGGAAGCCTGGCTTGGGGTCTAGCTCAGGTTGTTATGTCCTGCTCTTGCTCAGGCTGTGGCTGTGTAAAATTGAAGACGACTGAGGGATGAACCTGGGTACCTAAGAGGAAGAGGCTAAGTGGCTCTGCTGGTAGAGTGAGTAAAGGATTCCTGGTTCTGACACCTATTTTTCACGTTGAAAGTGTAGTCACACAAGCTTGTGCCTGTCTGGAGAGCAGTGCTAAGGTCCTAGGTGAACCTGATGCTGTTAGTCTCGCATGGAGCAAGCTTGTTTCATCATTGTAAGACCAGTGGCCAAAGCCAGGGCAAAAGTAGGTTTGTTCGTTGTCCTTCGTGGTGCATGGTAGCCTGTTCTCCAGGCATGGGCTTGTTTTCTCCCTTGGGAGTTTCCATTTCCAGGGCTTTCCAGCTACCACATGTGACTGTGTGCCCTTGGTACTGATCGTCACCAGCACACATGGCATGGCTGAGGGCTGGCCGAGGTCCCTGGAAAGCTGCAGGGCTGGGGGTTTCCTGAGTGGCGTTCGCATGCGCTTCCTGCTAGACGCAGAAATGACTCGGTCTGGGTTTCCCCTCTGTGGTGCTGCTGGTAGACGGCGGGGTGGGTGAGATGAGGCACACGGCACAGACTGTGGGCAGCTCCCAGTTCAGCTTCTACTTGCTAGTGGGTGGATGCGCCCTCCATGCGGGTAATCAGCTGTGATGTGCTGTTGGCTTTGGGTCTGGAAGGTTGAAGGCACTTAGACCTAAAACAGAAGGTGCTTGTGAACGTGCTTGGTGCATGGGAGTGGGGATGAAGCACAGCTCGTGTTGGTGGACATTAGTAACCCTGTTATATCGTACTTTGGTCTTGTTTGGCAGCAGGCTGGGTGAGTCAGGGCTGTGGGAACAGTAATTTCATCAGCCAGTTAATTTGAAAATCCATGTTGTATAGATCCTGTTGAAGCTATCATGAGTGCCACAGAAAAGGCTTAATTTCATAAATTTTTCTTGTAAAAAGGTAATGTATGACACCAGTACCTCTCATTTCAACACTTTTTGGTTCCCAAACTATAGGCCATGTTTAAAAATAAGCTCCTGGAGGACAGTATGACATGAGTTGCCTTCTAACCCAGTAACCAGTTGGCTGCAAGTTAGTGGGTTCTTACTGCATATTTTATTACTTGTAGTCTCCAAACCAAATGTAGGTCTCACCTGTGCTAAAATGATAAACTATAGTGTGAGTTTTAGATTTCTGATATTATTTAATTTTACTTGAAAAGGGGTTTTTTGTTGTTGTTGTTCCCCAGCATTTGCGGTGGCAATGCCTAAAAATGGCCTTTTCAGGTCTTTTACATACTGAAAAGAAACCACCTCTCTCTAGTGGTTCTCTCTCTCTTCCCTAAATTCTTGTCAAAATATCATCTATGGTTGTTTCCACACCAGTATCTGGTTCTTCTTTCAAATCTCGTTAAGGTTTCCTTAATTGGTAACTGGGTCATGGCGCTATGTGGTTTTGATGGCAGGTTTTTCTAATTCATGGAGGATATGAACTGCAGATGTGCATTAACTGTAACAGCATTTGCTGAACTCTGATGCCTGCAGACCAGCCAGTAGCTTCTTTCCTTTCCTGTCTTCTGCAATGAGATACTGACAGCTGCGAATATGTATTTCATTTTCAGCCCTGTGCCTGTGTGCAATCCTTGCATATAAAGCAAACAGCAGAAAGCTGCAAATTTTGCTGCTTTAAGGGGCCCAATGCTTGTTCTGTTAGCCAGGCAGTGGGGACGCTGTCGATACAAACAGTCGGCATAACCTACATAAACCCGTCTGAGGGATCTTTCTTTTTTAGTAGAGTAAGTCCTGGTTTAAGTGTTACATGACAGGATGTTTACTTGGTCTTTGTTAAAACCAAGTCAGCAGTCCCACACGTGTAGGTTGTGATAGCATCAGTTGTGAACCTGCTCTATGTCTGGGCACATGTGGTACGTCCCCCACATTGCTGGGAGATCAAAACTGGCTGATGGTCTAGGTTCTAGCCTGGTGGGATCAGGTACCTTTGTCTGGCTGCTTCTTGCACTTCCAGGTCTATCTGGATCATATCTGACACCTTGGGGAAGGAGATGAGTTCTCAAAACATCTTTAGGCCTTGTTGGCAGCTGAGTATGAGGAATCCAGGGGCTCAGGGTGTTCCCAGTCACACCAGCACAAACTGCAGAGGTTCAGCACAGGCGGAGCAAGGTGGCTGAGGCAGGCAAAGGTAGAAACCTTCTCTGCTTCTGTAGCTCGGCTGGAGTTGCAGCTGGGTCACCACGATGCTCCAATCTGAAGGATTTCTGGCTGCTCTGGGAGCTGAACAGCAGATCACCCAGTATTGAACAGTTCCCACCCTTTCTTACTGACTGGGAGGAACAAGCCCATTTGCAAGGAGAAAACAATCCTTTTGATCTTTGTTTGGCTCTTCCCACTCCCTTAGGAGAGTTTCCTCCCTTGCGAAGCCAAAAGATATCTCAGCCCTGAGCAACCCCCAAATTTCAGCACCTTCCCTTGCTCCTCTTTATTCTTTAAATGCTCATCCGCAGGCGCCAGTGAGGATGGTAGTTTATAACTGCCTTTTGTCCCGCTGTTTACAGCTTCCCGTCCAGGCTCTGGGGATGGCTGACGTCAGGGTGCTACATTTGGGCTTGTCGTACTTTTATGTGGTGTTAATGCCTTCCATGAGTGGCAGGAACGTGGCCCACAGGGTGAGCTGCTGGGGCAGCGTGGGAAGAGGGGGCCCAGGGAGGGCAGAAGGGAGGCAGCACTGGGGCAGGGTATGGCATGATGCTACCCACTCCGCTTGCCAGGGCAGGCACCAGTTGGTTTGCTGGAGAGCACCATGATCATTTATGGCCTTGTGTGGGGAGGGCTGGCCCACTGGCACCCTGTCTGTCCAGGCAGCTGGCAGAGCTGAGTGTGGCACCACGAGCTACGCGCTGAGCTATTTTTGAGATGCCTGGGCTGCATCCCAAGTATAGCGTGCTCTATTTCTGGAGCAAAATGATCTTCCTGGGTGGGAGATGCAGAGATTTTTTTTTTTTTCATGCGAAACACATGGGTTTGGGTTCAGAGGCAGTGAAAGAAACAGCTGGGCACGACTGGAAGAGAGGCACAAAAAAATAAAGCAGAAAGAACTGGTGGCCATGAAGGTCTCTCCCGAAGGGAGAGCTCTGCACTGCTGCTGCTCTCCAATGCTCGTTGCCAATGGTTTGCTCACGGATCAGGAATCAAAAGGGCCTGGGTTTGGTTTACAGCTGGGGTTTACTGAGGACACTGGAGGGCTTTGCATTTGTTTGAAATAGGCTGCTGGGGGAGTTTGAGATTCCAAAACATTTAACAAGGCTGAAAGGATGAACAGGGATACTAAATGCAGAGCTGTCATCTTGCTGGTGGCTTTCACCAATTTTGGACCTGCCTCACTCCAGATGGATCTCGAGGGCAGCAGAATGCCATTTGTTCATCGGTTTAAAGGACTTCCTAAAAAGTACTAACCAAAAGGAGCTGTTTGTTTACTATGTCTCACAGTGATACGAAGAGGCCCTCGATAGTACTGCAGGGCCCATTACTGTGGAGGTGTCACTTTCACAGAGTAGTAAAAGAAAAGCTCTGTTCTTGCCTCCAGGTGCTAGAGCAGACAGATCAGGTCATCACCTGTCCCCTACCAGGCTCTTCAGTGTTGGAACTGATTTTACAGGTAGAAGCTGGTGTGCAGGGCCATGGACTGGCTCCCCAAGGCTCTGGGTTTTGCCACTGCAGCCTTCATACCTACATCTGAAACTGGAGGTCTGAAGTGTTTCTCATGTGGGTAACAACACAAAGGCTTCTGAGAAGACACAACAGGATGTAAGATAATTTTATTTAAAGCTTAAGAAGAATTTACCATCCTTAATTTTTCAGCTATTCTCTAAGGACCCACTCTTCAACTGCAAGTGGCACGAAGAACTCCAGGACTGACACTAATCATTGTGCTGATGAAAGTCCTGTTCTCTGAAACCTACTGCTCTGTTACCTCCATTCAGCTGTGCACCAGGCAGACCTTTATCTCTCAATCCTAAATTCAAAGTGGAAATATTTGGTATTTCCAAAGCCCAGCACAAGACTGGCAGCTTTTTCTGCAAGATGCCAAGATGCCCTTTGGAGGATAGTTAGGGTTTTTTGAGACTGGGTAAAAATTTTCCACTTTGTTTTCCAGTCATGGATGATGATTTAATAGTATCTCTGCATAACAAATGTTTGCCTCAGGGACAGGACACAAAACACTTCCATCTACTACCAAACCATGGAAGAAAAGAATGAGTAATAACATTAAAGTGAGAGCTAGGTATGTTGCAGGTAGACAACCAGATTCAGCAGACTGGGCTTGAGGTGATGTCTCTCATCAGCTCCTCTCTGGTTACCAAGGGCAGCAGAAGTAAGATACAAACTGATTTCGAAGGCCAGAACAGAGTCTCTTGGTTATGCAGTTGGAGTCCTGCATTATGCAAGTCAAACTGCTGGTTGAAACCACCCTGTTCTTTAGAAAGACCCAGTCCTGAGGAATGATTTCAGATTACGGGTATCTAATTTTTGTGGAAGTATTTTCGGGTAATCTTTCAGTGGAAGGAGCAGATGACTATGTCATTCTTGAAATGGTTCTGTGTGTTTTCAGTAAGCCACCTCCTGTTTTTCTACCTCGGTTTAATTTTCTCTAGAATGAGTGCTGTGCCCTGATATGATCAGATTTAATGAGGCTGATCATCAGCTGGTGACAGACAAAGGCAGCTCACTGGTGAGACCATGCATCCATCCATTAGGTTTTTTTCCTGGTGGAGTACATTGAACATTTTTAGGGTGCAGGTGGTCATGAGATCTCACCAATTCCTTAATGTCAACATGTGTTTTGCCAGATTTTTCTACATAGATGAGTTGTTCTTTCTCCCTGGGGCAGCTGGGCTGATGGGCTTGCAAGGAGGGTACAGATGACTGTGCTAAGGGCCTGGCCAGCCTGGGGTGGTGGCTGCTGAGCTTGGCTTGGAAATAACCTTGGTAAGAGCAGGTCCAGCTAAGCACAGTAGTGGAAGCAGGGTGGGGAACAGTCTGGGATGGATCCAGAGCAGGAAATCCTTGGATAGAGGTTGCAATTGATATGAAGTGATGAGCGGAGTCAGATAGGGTTTTTTTGGAGTAAGTGAGAAGGAAAATTTGTTGTCCTTGTGGTGGGAATAACCAGGAGCCAAGCAGAAATAGGAAGGCATAAGGGGGAATGTAGATGAGAGTAAGGGAGGTGTGGGGATGTGCAACAGCACTGAGGAAGTGGAGAAGGCAAAGGGGTCAGCAACTTCTGTGTTTGTGGAAGGAGATGAGACAGAGGGATTTCCTGGAGAAGAACCAAAGGCAAACTGAAGGGGAAGGAAAGTTGCTTCATATTTGTAGTGCTTTACTCTTGCAGTGAGTTACAGTCCTGGGTGGAGATCATTGTGGAGCCTGGCAGCAGCAAAGGAGATTTGGATGGGAAAATAAGGAGAGTCTGTGAAGCAAGATGGGGAAAACGCAGGTGCTGGAGACCATCAAACCATTTCTTGAGGAAGAAGGTAGAGCTGATGTGGGAGATGCCCAACTTGCAAAGGGGTAAATAGTTCCTGGATGCCAGAGATACTTCAAAATGTGAAGAAGGAAATGTGTGCTGAGAGTGCGTTAAACCTGGAGATTACCAGGTAGAACTCCATGATGAGGGAAGGGACAAAACAACTGAGAGAAGAAAATGAAGTATGAAAGAGTCAAAAAATATATTTGTAATAAAGACAAGGAAAATTAAGCAGAAGGGATGGGGCTGAGAGCAGGTAGAGAGTTGAAAGATCAGATCTGACTGACTGAACTTCCTCCACTCTGTTGTGTCCAGGTTGGGGAGGGGACATTGAGTGACAGGAGAAAGTCAGGCTCTTTACACATTTTTTAAAGAAATGTCATGGCCACTGTGCAGAAGGGGAAAAAATGTAGTTGTTCCAGTGAGGACTGAAACTTATCTAGATCAGGACAGAAGCATTACAATGTAAGAGATGGGGAACTTGTGTTCTCACTTGGAGCTGAGTCCTCAGGGTATGATGGAGCCCTTAAGGGAGAGCTCTCCATTTCTAAGGGCTATTTCTCAGGGAGGTCTCAATTCACAACAAACTGGTCCGTGCTGACCAGGAGGTAGGCACAAATGTGCGGAGGGAACATGGAGCTGAGTGCAGGGGAAGCTGCAGAGCCATGTGCCTTGTATTTAAGGTGATTTAAGGATTCTATTGACTACACAGGAGAGCCTAAAACTTGTCTCAGTGCTTGCCTAAGTCTCTCACCCACAATGGCAGCTTTGGCTTGTTGCTCCATTTTCCCCTGCTACTGCACAAGCCTTTTTCCCTTCTAAAAGACAATTTAACCCCTAGAGAAGAAGTGCTGATTTGGCTGTTTTTCCCTTCCCACTATGACATAAGTGGGTATAAGGTATCACCTAGTCAGAAGTGGTGCCAGTTGCTGCAGGCTGTTTCCTTTACAGTCTGGCCTTCCATCAAATCGCCAGTCCTGAATCTGGCTGGAGATCTCAGTTTTCCCACCCTCCACCTCCCCTTCAATAATGGGTCCCTGAAAGGCAGCTATAGGAAAGAGAAATGGTTTGGCAAGAAGGCTGGCTGCTGTGGTTGGGGAGGAGCCACTTGTGACAGCCATGGGTGCTGGGCCATGCTTGCTGGTGCATCCTGCTGTTTGCCCCATTGCCTGGTGTGATGTGTTTATCCTCTTCCTGAGCTGTGTGAACTGCTACTCTCTCATGCTGCGAAGTTCAGATGAGGTGCTGGAGCTCAGTAGCTATAAAAAGCCATGGCCCAGCTGGTGCGCCAACTGTTCCACGGGAGTGGTCTGGAGGTGCAGAGCCCGTGCAGGGAGCAAGGGATGCGTGGGTGCTGTGGGGTTGGGTCTCCAGCTGAGCAGCAAAGCTCTTCCTGTGTGGTGTCCATGCTGGCATCACTGTGTTATCTCTGTGTGTGAGAGATCTGTGTGCACAACGCACGCAGTGGCCCCTGAACTGCCTGCACTTTGGTGATGAGAGCAGGGAGCAGTCTCCTCATGGTGTGTATGTACTGGATGTGGCCCTGCTGGGCCAGTGGCCAGCCAGCTTCTCTCTGAGGACATAATGTCAGAGAGGAATCAGCTAGGTGTGGGGGATTTCTCCTCTTGCATGAAGGTGGAAGAGCTGCTCGCCAATAGCTACGCTCAGCCTTGGAGGTGCTGGCTGAGCCAGGAACCCTCTGCATGACCCTCAGGGATCCTCTGTGAGAGAGCTTTGTGAGGCCACTGGCCTTTCCCTGTGCCACCAGGAGAGGTGTGCATTCCCTGGCCCTGCTTTAGTTCATCGTCGGCCATGTGGAGCAGCTCCCTGTGTAGACTCATGTGTTTGCACCAGGAGATGGGGAACTTGTGGAGCTGAGCACAGGGGATCTGAGCTGAAGGAGGCTGTGGGAGCAGTGGGTTTGTGTGAGCCTTCCTGCCTGGCTCCTGCCCGGTGTGGTGACGTGGGTGCCGCAGGAAGGAACAGCGAGTTCCTGAGGGGACATTCCTCCCATAGCTTTGTGGGGCCGCCATGGCCACCTCCCTGCTGCTGCACACGAGCCTGTCTCCAGCAGCTATTACTGAAGCCCATTGCCATGGCACCTTTCCAGGCCCATATTTCTTTTCACACACCAGGGTGGAAGCAAACCCCTCCTCCCTGCCCCAAAGCCTTCGTCTAGAGTCTTCTCGCTGCGGCTGTATTTTTCCAGTGAGCTCAGAGATCTGGTGTGGCTGCCAGGTTGGACGAGCCCTGTGGATTTGTCAAGGACTCCTGGAAAGCAAGCAGGAGGGATGCAAGGGCTGGGGGTTGATCTTGGGTTCCCCATGAGAAAAGGTATCCATGTCCTTGTGTTTTTTCACTCCTCTTTCTGCTCTGGATTTTGTGATTAAAGTCTAATTACTCAGAGTACTTCTACAAGTTTCTCAGGAGGTCAGTTGCTGACTGCATCTTGCTCACTTTGCTTGCAAACATTTTCCCTTTTGCAGTGTCTCAGCCATTTGCCTTACGAGAAGGCAGATGAGTTTATGGGCAGCAGCACTTGAGCGGCTGTAGGAAAGTTACAGAGAGGGGAGAACGTGCCTGTCCCTGCCTCATCTGCCTTCTGGGCCAGGCTGGCTTCTGCCATCCCAGCACAGCTCACAGCTCTGGTGGAGGTGAGGCTGAGCTCTGTGCGGATGTTTCTGCCCTAGATAGCTGCAGCACCAAGCTGTCTCAGGGCTTTTAACCCACACAACAGACACCAGAACACTCAGAAATGTAGTGCAGGAGGCTGAAACTGAAAGTTTGGAGAGAATGAGTCACTCCTGTACCCTAGTAACATTGGCAAAAAACAGCCTCAAACACAGCACAGGCGAGTGTTTTGCAATCGCAGCAGCAGCCCTGTGCTGCTCCTACTGCAGAGAGGATGGTGCTGAATTGAGATACCCCCCAGCCCCTTCCTCCTGCCCTGGGTGGCCCAGGGGTGGGAGTAGGGTGGTGGGGATGGCAACACACAGTCCAACTAGTGCATCAGTTCCAACTAGTACAGCAGGGTAGGTTTAAACTAGATATTAGGAAGATTTTTTTTCACAGAAAGGGTGGTCAGGCACTGGAATGGGCTTCCCAGATTGGTGCTTGAGTCGCCATCCCTGGATGTGTTTAAGGATCATTTGGATGAGGTGATGAGGGGTGAAATTGTAAGGCAGGGTAGATGGTTAGAGTCAATGATCCCAGGGGTCTTTTCCAACTGGAGTGATTCTATTGTGAAACAGCAAGCAGCCCTGAGCATTCTGGGTGATGTCCCCAGGGGTTGTCACCCAGGGACCGACTCCTGGGACAGTGTTCCCTTGGGAATGTTCTCCACCTGTAGTGCTGCCAGCATCCTCATTCCAACCTCATCTTGGAGGGTCTAAAAATTCCATGTTCTCAGAAACTTGTTGAGCCTGAGCTCCGGATCTTTCAAGCCCATCGTCAGCCCCAGATGTCCTTGGAAAGTTTGAAGCTCATTGCAATGTGGAGCTGCTGCTGTGCTTGTCCTCTCACAGTCTCTCTGTGGAGGGGTGCTGGGGGTGTGAGGAGGGGGCTGCAGGGCAGGGTTGGTTGCCAGGCTCTCCCAACAGTGCTGCTGGGCTGGTTTGACTTGTTCCAGATTCGAAGGGTTCACGTCAGTGCCTGCAATGAGAGCTGTGCTCTGCTTAACCACCGCAAAACATAGCAACGGCACAGTGGTGCTGGCACCAGAGCAAAGACGGGAAAAAAATGTAAAAAATCAACGTGAGACGAGGCCAGACTGGTTTTTCAGGCTTGTCTGGTCTCCTCAGTACAGAAAAAGGCAAAGCTTCCAGGAAATGGATGGGGTCCCATGGAGGGACTAATACAGATGCTCTGAGAACTCTTGTCCCTTTCTACAGATAGTTCTGCTGTGGTCCTGGCAGCCTGGGAACGTTCCTGGCCCTGCTGCCCCTGGGCTGGGCAGGGCAGGCAGTGGGCAGAAGCCTTTGCGCTGCCTGTTCTGCTTTGCTTGCTGAGCACTGACCTCCCATTCACTGCCATTTGGCTATGGCTTGGGGCTGCTGGTTGCAGGGTTGCTGCATGTGAAAGGCATCTGTGGTCCTCCTCAAGCCATAGGAAGATGGCGGTAATGGTAATGAGGTTGGTTACTGACCCAGGAGATCTTGCTTGGCCTTCAGATTCAGAGAGTTCTTGAGTCCTGGGATCCACTTTAGGAGAGGAGGTGAAATCAGAGAGCTCCAGGGAAATGTGATTCCGCATCTGCTGCCTGTCTTGGGAATGGGGCCAACCAGTTGTCTGTGTCTGACTGTCCTGAAAACAGGGAATTCAGAAAGGGGTCTCTAGGACCACATCTATGAGAAAGACAAGGCCTTGTGCAAGTAGGTGACCTCCATCTTCACATGACAGCCCCAACCCTGCAGCCTTCTTGGATAGAACATTGTCCTTACCTTGTGCTGGTCCCTGTCATTCCAGAGATACCAGTGCTCCTTCTAGTGAATGGAAACTGGGATCAGAGGTGCCGGAGAGGTCCCTTGCTCTGTGCAAACTCAGCACAGGGAAGCCAGTTCTTGTCTGTACATTGTGCTTCTGGGAGGAACCCGAGCAGCATTTTGCATGACAGAAAAATAGGAGGTGAGAGAATGGATGCAGGTGGGCATGTCAGGAAAAGTAGCCCTCACACTGAATTGTCCCTTCTGCCCAGATCAGTGTTCTACCTCTGACATGGATGAAAATGGCATGGATAGCTCTAACAGTGCAGGGAGGAACGTAGAGTCCTGATGGACCTGTCAACTCCTGCAGCAGGAGCAGAGGGTAATGCTGTCGTAACTACAGTGCTATTAGTAGTCAGAAAAATACTCAGCTCTCCTGACCCTTCTGGCCATATATTCTCGGGCTTGCTAAGTGCTGTGGGACACAGTGTGTCCGTTTACTGCTCCTCAGTTGACTGGCCATTTATAGCCTCCACCTCTGACTGCTGTGTCTCATATTTTGAAGCGGCACGAAGGAGTATGATGGATCACCTTTCCTTCTCCGCCTCCTCCCACATACCTTGGTCATGCTACCTCCAGCACTTCCCCTTCCCACACAGAATAAGCTCTTGGCAGGGCAAGTGAAGCCCACAGTGCTAATTTTATTCACTGCTTGATCTGTTTTCTTGACTTTACTGGCATTTGCTGGGTGAAGCAAGGCTCTGCCTTGTGCTCTATGTGGTCTCAGGGCTGTGTGTTCCCAGGACGCCAGAAACATGTGCTGAGGAACTCGGGGCTTTCACAGTGGAAACCTAGAAGTGAATCCAGACAGTAGAGAGAGCTAGGGAGGAGAAAAGCAGGTTGTGGCTCACTGACCTGTATTCCTGTGAGGGGACATTAATAGGCTACCTGAAGCCTGTTACTGAAGCAAAATAAACCCAGGTGCATCGTTGCAACCTGGGAAGAAAACCTCAGCTCTGCCTGTGTGAATGGCCTCTCTTTGGGAAGCAGGTCCCCAGCCCAGCCGTGTCAACCTAGAATGGCATGGCTGAGCGACCAGTGGATGTAGCTAGTTTATCAGTAGTTGCTTTGCCACTCAATTAGAAGTTGCATCAGCACAGGGACCACCACATGATGGATTTCAGTGTCCTCAAGCTCTTATTCAGACAGTAGTCACAGCAAGTTGTAGAACCTGATGTGTTTTATCAAGGAGGCGAGTCTCCATCATCTTTACAAAGAAGAAAGAAGTGGCTGAGTCATGGAGTAACTTGTTAAAAGTCATCCAGAAAAGTGAGTGACAGAGAGAGAAATGAGGCCCAGGTCTCCTGAGTACCTGATGCCAGGTTGCAGGCACCAAACGCTGGTGCTTTTATCAGCTTCCACTCACTTTGAAATAATCCTCAGCACATTTCCCACCATTTATTTCAATTCAAAAGGAGAGGCCATTAAATCCTATGACTTACAGGAGTGACAGAGTGACTAATGCTAAGCCAAAGCAGAAGTTGCTGTCAGACACCTTACACATCTAAACTTCCAGCCCTGTGTCAAGCTGTTGATGATAATTCTTGGGTTGCTCTGAAACCTGTAACACTACCCCACGATTACATGGCACTGATCAGTAGCAAACAACACACGTTCAAGGTGTGATGAGAAAATGTCACATTCTGATTTGCTAGAAAGGTATGTGAGAACCATAATAAATGTGATTTGACTTGTGGTTTTTCATCTTCTGCCTTAGACTGCTGAAGCGTACTGCTGTCACCATCAAAGCACTGTTCATCCCATCCCAGAGAGCAGCACATCCACTGAAGGCACAATCCTGCCTTCAGAGATAATAATCTTGTCCAGCTTTGCTGCCATGTTAGCTAATAGGCTGGGGTTTTTTAGGTTGCTTCTCATGTGACAACCTCTAAAATAGCGATGGCAAAAGGAATAAATAACTAACTGACAGCAGTTTAAATAAAGGTACCTTACTCATCGTGTTCTCTAGAAGTATCCTCTTTCCTATATAAGAATATTTTTTTTCAAGCTGAGTTTAAGGAGCTGAGATGTTCCTCTGTGGTTACTGGGTATCATAAGGCCAGAAGAGTGTTTACCTGAGTGGGCTGTGAGCAGCTGGGAACTGCCAAAGAGAGCCTTGTAGTGGGTAAGGAAACGGGATGAATGGGTCCGTGGAGCAGCTCTCGCTATGGACAGGCTGTGCAGGGAACACGAGTCCCCGGGGCAGTGCCTGTGCATTTATCTGTGTGCACTGAACGTAAAACACATTTATTTCACAGTGTGAGTTCCCCAGGCCAGAAATGGGCATGTCCAGCCTTGAAGTGTCTCTAGGGTGAAAAGTGCCATAGAAATGCCATCCCATCATACTCAGCCCAATAAACCTGGGAGCTGTGGTTGAAGGGACTGGGTTCTGCTCTACAATTAATAACCGTGTCTGTAATTATCGTTGTGTTCCTCTGTCTTTCTGCCATCTGCTGGGCTTTGTGGCTTCAGGATGGCTCCCTGCGGCCAGCACTGGCTGGGCTGGGCTCTGGGACAAAGCCCTGGGACCAGGGGTGGGGAACTGCCAGTGACTCCATTTCATATGGCCCGCAGCTGCATGGTTTTCAGGGTTTTTTGTTGGATTTCCATGCTTTTATCAGGTGACATTTAGGTATGTGTCAGTGCATGACCTGCCACAAATGTCTGAAAAGTCTGCTCTGGCCCCAGCAAGGACATCTCCTTCCTTCCTGCCCGCTCTTGTGCTGGAGAAGATTGCAGAACTGGAAGGTGAAGGGATGTCTGAGCAATATCATCTCTCCTCCCGTCTGTGGGGTCTGTGCTTACTCCAGAAGCATAATGAAACCTTTTCTGGAGTGTTGGACATCTTGTAAAACAGCATAACATGGAAATGTTTCGCTTTGGGGAGGACCCTGGGCTAGCTCACTGGAGGGGTGTCATCCTTCTTTGGCTGTTGCTGGCTGTCTTGACACGGATTTTGAACGTCGGGGCATGACGTTGACTTCCTGGGTGAACTGTGAAGCTCCAGCAGAGCTGTGGCTGCGTGTGTATCCTCCAGCCAGTGACACAGGCTCAACTGAGAGATAAGCTCTTCCACTGGCCAGGAGCCTTGTCAGTGCAAACCTATCCCTTCAAACTTATCCCTGCAAATCCCTGATCCAGCTTAGACTCGGAAAAGTTTCCCCGGCTGTGAGAGCTGTCTGGCTGGTTTGTAGGGCAAAGCTCCCCTCTAGTGGGAAACACCAGCAGTGCACAGCCAGGAGCGGAGGAACTGGGTGACCCAGGGCTGGAAAAGACCCGAAGCAGATCTTCACTGCCTGGCTGTACAAGACCAGCACGAGGGGGTCCCTAACTGAGTATATGGGCTGTAACCAGAGCAACCATCATGATGAAATTGATCTGTCTGGTTTTTATAGCTCAGTTCTCAGAGCATCTTTCATCTTCTCTTTATTGTCTTAACAGTAAATGCTTGGGAGACCTTATTGTGGCCTTTCCAGACTTAGAGGGGGCCTATAAGAAAGATGGGCTTTTTAGCGGGGTCTGCTGCAACAGGACAAGGGGTGAAGGTTTTAACCTAAAAGAGGGTAAATTTAGATTAGATATAAGGAAGAAATTATTTTACAGTGAGGGTGGTGAGACCTTGGCCAGGGTGACCCAGAGAGGCGGGAGAATCCTCATCTCTGAAAACACACCAGGCCAGGCTGGGCTGGTATAGAGCTATGAGCAACCTGCTCTGGTTGAAGATGTCTCTGCTCACTGCAGGTGACCTTTGAAGGTCCCTTCCAACCCAAATCGTTCTATGATTTTGTGATAAGTGTTTGTTTAATTTCCTTAACATCCTGAGGAGAGAATTCTCTTTTTGTCTGCTTTTTACAGAAGGAAGAGATGCTGGAAGGGAAAGGACCTTGCCTGATGAAGTCAGGATCCAAGTGATGCTGGAGGGAGCACCGCTTGGATCAGCTGTGCTCACTTGTGCGTACCAGAAAGAACAAAATTTAGGCATTTCTCAAGTGGCCCTTATCAGAGTCGTGTGCTCAAAAATGTCAAATGACTAAATGTAAAATCCTTGCCCATCCATAGCACCTTCAATGCCTGGGGTAGGGAGCCCTCAGAAGCACCCAGGTTTTGAGCAACACATGCCCTAATGCTGCAGGATACAAATCCAGTCTGAGTATTGGGAAATGTAGGATTTGCACCAGAAATGATGCTGCTAGATCACAATGGAAATAGCATTTCTCCTGTTTCCTGTGGACAGGGTTCTTTCCAGTTTGGGGACCAAGGTTTGTAAAGTGCTGACATCTGCAGGTAAAATTGTCACGGGAATGGCTGAGCATTGTTACTGTTACTGCCGTTATCAGAGCTTCAGAAAGGAAAAGACTTTTTTCCAAGTTCATACTGTGTCAGAACAAAAAAATATCTCTGTGTTATCAAGGGCCTGATCCTTGCTACCATCCACCACTCAGGCCAGGGTGTCTTCTGTACCCCTGTGTCTGCATCTTTGCCAGCTGATGTGCAAGTGTCTTTCTGACTGCACAAAGGGACAGGGAATCTCAAGAGCTTCCCCAGAAGCACCTGCCAGTGCACAGGCACCTGAGAACTGGCAACACAGGTGCACTGTGTGCAGCTGCAGGGACTGGGCTGAGCCCACGTCTGCCCTGGGCAATAGCTCCAGTGCCCGGCTTGTATGAGGGCTGCTCTCATTTCACTCAGTGTATTGAGTTATTGTTCCAGTGCTTCCAGAGCATTGGCTTATGGGGAGAGGAGAGGAATGCAAAGGGTATGTTTTGTTACTCACTGAAGTAGTTCGGTGACCTGTTGCTGAGGGGATGTGGCCTGATGTAACCTCTCTCTGATGTCTATGCCTAGACTAGTGCTTAGTTTTTGAGCTGACGGTGACATCTTCCCTCATGCTTCTGCAGCAAAGAGGCCAAGGCCAACCCAGCCCTGCCTGGACCTGCCCCTGCAGAAATGATTAAGGGTGTGTGCATGGGGCTGTGTCCAAGCCAGTATCTTCCTCCTCACTTCTTGCTGGGCTGCACCACACATCTGGGCTGACTGGCTGGCTCATAGACCAGATGTTGCATCCCTAGAGCTGAGGTGTGAGAGCTTATGGGATCTAAAGCTTTCATTGTTGAAGTCCTTTAGTTCCAGGCTGAGGGGTTAGCACTGCCTGACAGCTGCTTAGTGGTCTCAGCATGAGAGGAGCTGGTGGCCCTCAGCTTGGTTCCCAGTAGAGACACGTTCACATTTTTAAAAGATCGTTATTGTCATCGCTAGCCAGACTGCTTCTTGGCAATGTGGGAGGGTTTATAGCTTGAATAAGCACAGAAGAATTAAAAGGCCTTTCTTCAGGTCAGGATAGAGGCATTTTGGCTCCAAATGTACTTGGGAAATCGTTGTGATATTGCAACTTTGGAAGCAATGTTATAAAATGTTATCCTAATTAGGCTGTTGACCAGAGCAGAACAGACACATGGGCACAGTGTTGGATTATACAAGGGCTATTTTTGGCTATTTGTGATGCTAGACAACTCTCTACCTGCTTGAGACACTACTGACCATCTCAGGCCAGTTTTAAGCACCAACCATGCAACCTCCCTCCCTGAGTGGGGTTATCCCTCTTTTGTAGAGTGGAGAGCTGCACAAAGGGATTAAAGCAATTTGTCAACAGCTACCTCAGAAAACAGACTACCTCTGTCAGATCATCTTCCAAACCTCTATTACGTGCTGTCGCCAGTAGACAAGGTGATGCCTCTCAAGAGCCCTGTTCCGGAGGAGCTGGACAATGACCAGTTAAATGTGGAAGAGCCACATAACCACCCTTGTACCCTCCTCCTGAGATTTCTGTCTCTGCTGCTTGGAGCAGAGGTGTCAGGCTCCCTTCAGCCTCCTCTGAGTGCTGGTTAGTGTCCAGTTGTGTGACATGGTGTGACCTGTCCTGTGTTCCTCCTCCTCCTGGGTACAGCCTGGTGACTGCTTGAGTGGAGGTGGAAAAAGCTTTAGATAAACAGAAGTTGCTCTTGTCTGTTGGAGAATTCCTCTTGGGACAGTAGGAGCTGTGATTCTGGCCCAACTGCAGAAAACGAGATGGTTGATTGATGTGGTGCACTGAGTGTGCCAGTGCCTGGCTCTGGGGCCCCTTTCCCTGGCAGGGGGTGATCACTGACAGGCCAGTCAGTCTCACCTCTGTGCCTGGTAAGATCATGGAGCAGATCCTCCTGAAGGCACTGCTGAGACAGAAGAATAGTGAAGAGGTGACTGGGCACAATCAGCATGGCTTCTCCAAGGGCTAGTCCTGTCTGACGAATCTGGTGGCCTTCTATGAACAGGTCGCAACATTAATGGATGAGGGGTGAGTGACTGATGTCATTTACCTGGACCTGAGCAAATCCTTTGACACTGTCCCGCACCACATTCTGGTCTCCAAGTTGGTGGAGCATGAGTTTGATGGGCGGGCCACTCGATGGGTAAGGAACTGGCTTGATGGCCACACCCAGAGAGTGGCTGCTGATGGATCCATGTCCAAGTGGAGGCCAGTGACAAGCAGAGTCCCTCAGGGATTGGTCCTGGGACCAGTCTCGTTCAACATCTTTGTAGGTGACATGGACAGAGACATTGAGTGCACCCTCAGCAAGTTTGCTGGCAACAGCAAGCTGTGTGGTGCAGCAGGCATACTGGAGGGCAGGGATGCCATCCAGAGGGACCTGGACAGGCTGGAGAAGTGGGCAAAGTCCAACCTCATGATGTTCAACAAGACCAAGTGTAAGGTCCTGCATCTGGGTCAAGGCAATCCTAAGCACAAATACAGGCTGGGCAGTGACTGGCTGCAGAGTAGCCCTGGGGAGAAGGACTTGGGGGTGCTTGTGGATGAAAAGCTCAACATGATCCAGCAGTGTACACTTGCGGCCCAGAGGGCAAACTGGATCCAGGGCTGCATCAGGAGAAGTGTGGCCAGCAGGTCGAGGGAGGTGATTCTCCCCCTCTACTCCACTCTGGTGAGACCCCACCTGGAGCACTGCGTCCAGTTCTGGAGCCCTTATTACAGGAGGGATGTGGAGATGCTGCAGCATGTGCAGAGGAGGGCCACGAGGGTGATCAGAGGGCTGGAGCACCTCTCCTGTGAGGCCAGACTGAAAGAATCGCGGCTGTTCAATCAGGAGAAGAGGAGGCTCCGAGGTGACCTTATTGTGGCCTTCCAGTATGTGAAGGGGGCCTACAAAAAGGCTGGGGAGGGACTATTTAGGATGGCATGTAGTGACAGGACTAGGGGCAATGGAGCAAAGCTGGAGATGGGTAGATTTAGAGTGGATGTGAGGTGGAAGTTCTTCATCGTGAGAGTGGTGAAGGCCTGGAATGAGTTGCCCAGGGAGGTGATTGGGGCCCCATCCCTGGAGGTGTTTAAGGCCAGGCTGGATGAGGCTCTGGCCAGCCTGGTCTAGGGTGGGGTGTCCCTGCCTGTGCTGGGGGTGTTGGAACTGGATGATGGCTCCTTCCTACCCTGAGTGACTCTGATTCCATGGCTTCTCCAGTGAAGTGATCCTGCTGTGGCAGGGGGATTGGACTAGATGATCTTTCGAGGTCCCTTCCAATCCCTTATGATTCTAGGATTCTACCTGCAGTAGGTGATTCTGCACTTGCTGCCTCTGCAGGCAGGTTTCCACTGCACCTGCTCAGGTGGAAGCGACTTCCCTGTTATTAGAGGGCTGGGAAAGCTGCTCTGTGTGCTACTCACCCTCCTCAGGAATGAGAGTGTGTCTGAGTGTTTTCTGGGAACAAACAGAGCACGGCGTCTCCTCCCTTCAGCTTTGAGAAAGGCTGAGAAACCAGTGCGCTTTTGTTGTAACAGCTGGCATTGCTGAGGACTCCAGCTCGTGTCCCGCCACCAGTCCCGACTTGCCCAGGCTCTGCTGCGAACACTCAGCAGTTCTCCTGCGTCGTGCTGTGTTATTATTGTTGTTACAGGATTATTATTAGAAACCCAAGCCACACTAATGACCCCAAACATGGTGTTGAGGTGACTATAAACTGCTGTGTGTGAGGATAGCACTGTCGGCTCAGAAGGCTGCTTTGAAGGTTGCTCAAGTACTAGAGAGCTGGCCTTGCAGCTCTCACCTAACGGAGAAGATAAAAAGTGCATTAGCAGCCCGATAAGGAGTATCCACATGTCACAGTCACTCCTCTGCTCACAGTCAAGCAAGACATCCCTTCCTCAGAGACGGGCTCTCATCGTGCAATCCTGGTGTCTGATAAGGGACACTGGGGTGCTGGGGAAGAGGAAAGGCAGCGGTGCTCCTGTGAAGGCATCGTTGTTGCTTTTCTCCTGGACTTGTCCTGTTCCCAAGGCAGGAACACACTGCTCTGCATGTCACGTTTCCATTATTTGTCTATGTTTTTCAGAGCAGATGTGCTTTAATCTGCATTTAAGCAATTCAGAGCTGTTGGCATCCAGTAATGCTGTTCTGGATGCAGCTGTGGAAAAGGAGGTGGGCACTGGCATAAGTGGTGGTCTCTTCACTATTTTGTCCTTCATTCTCTCTTATTCCCAGGAGCGGGTGGGCTGCCGGGATAGTAGAAACACACAGGAATCTCAAGCCTTCTGTTTTGCTGTTTTACTTCCTCCAAAGTCCACATCAGTCCTGTGCAAACTGTTAGAGCAGAAGAAATTCTGTTAGAGGGGGAAGAAATTCCATCCTGTTACGTGATCATGATGTTTTCCTGCTCCTCACCTTTTCCTAGAGGCAGCTGTGCCTCAGAGCAGAGCTGTGCACTGGTGAAGATTACTGCAAGTGGACCATTACTCTGCACTAGCTCTGGTTTTATTTGTGGTGTTTTTTCTTTCTTTTCTCTTTCTAAAGCCCTTTCAGCAAAGGAAGCAACTCTAGCATTTTGCTTTTATCGGCATGGAGAAGCCCTTCTCGTGTCCTCATGCCTGTAGTCTTTTAATTCAAAATATCAAGGCCTGTGAGACTATACTGCGCAGCGTGGGCACCAACAGCTAGTCTGTAGAGGTAGGCATGAAAGCAACTGCTGCTGTAGGTTGGCAGCAGGGCATGGCCATGGACACCTGCGCTTTACCAACTGGCTGGAGTGTATGGGCAAATATCTGTGGAGAAAATAATGAACATGGAACATATGGCCATAGATAATGCTTGCTTTTAGCAAGGAATCGTGAGGAATCCGAGTCTTGTAGATGCCCCAAAACCTCAGTGCCCTGAAAAGAAGATGCAAGACCGTGTATAAACATACATGTACAAACACAGACTGGCAGCTGTGAGGGCTTTTGTGAAGTGATTTTGAACCCCGAGAACCCCATCTTCCAAACACAGGGATCATGCTGGGTGCTTGAAGCAGACACTGTGAATTGTCCTTGTCTCTCTCTATACGGAACAGAGGCAGTTCAATTTACACATAAAGAATAACTTTTTCACAGTGAGGGTGATGCAGCATTAGCACGGGCTGCAAGAGAGGTTGTAGAGTTTCCTTCTCTGGAGACATTCAGACATGTCTATCTCCGACTGTGTTCCTGTGCAGTCTTCTCTAGGGGATCATGCTCTGCAGGGGATGTTGGACTAGAAGATCTCCAGTGGTCCCTTCCAACCCCTACCACTCCGTGATTCGCTGATGCTGTGCTATACAGACATATACAATGCTTTGTTTATCAGATTCACTACACTGATGAAGGCTTTGAAGAGTATGGTGCTAAACCAAAGCTGAATGACAATCCACTTAACATTCTGCAAGTCCATGGAATAGATTTGAAGAGAAAGTTCTTGAAGTCCTGGTAGACAGCAAGCTAGATCATCAGCCAACAGTGTGTTTTTGTTGCCAAGAAGGCCACTGGTGTTCTGGGGTGCATTAAGAAGTGTGTGGCAGGTAGGTCTAGGGAGGTCATCCTCTCCTTCTACTCTGCCCTGGTGATGCCACATCTGGAGAATAATGTGGAGTGCTGGGCTCTCCAGTTCAAGAGAGACAGAGAAATGTGGGAGAGAGTCCAGCAGAGAACAATGAAGATGATTTGGGGCCTGGAGCAGGAAAGATTGAGAGAGCTGGGACTGTTTAGCCTTTAGAACAAAATAATGAGAGGAGACCTGATCCATGTCTATAAATATCTGAAGGGAGGCCACAAGAATGGTGGAGTCAGACTGTTTTCAGTTGTGCCCAGTGACAGGATAAGGAACACAGAAGTTGCATTTAGAAATAAGGAAAAACTTTACAGTGCAAGTTACAGACCCCTGGAACGGGCTGCCCAGGGATGTTGTGAAGTCTCCTGTGAAAAGACTCAAACCCCACCTGGCTGCAGCCCTGTGCAATGTGTTTCAGGCAGCCCTGCTTTGGCAGGGAGTATTGAACTTGATCATCTCTTGAGGTGCCTTCGAACTTCAACGATCCTGTGATAATAGAAATAGGAGAGTTATAGCAGAACTCAGACGTTGAAGTGTAGCTTTTGCCTTTATGGAAGAAATACAGCAGCCAAAGCAGAAATCGACACTTGGTGTCTAGAGGACTAGTGAAAAACAGCGCTGCGCAGTTAGTTTCACGCACTGAATATGAAAAAAAATTCCACTTCTGCCAGACTGTCCGGAGAAATAACAGATAATAAACGGAGATCGCGGTGTTGCGGGCCGGGCGTGCGGGTGCCTCCTGCTGCGGCAGGGCTGCCGCGGGAGCGGAGCGGACACCTCCCGCTACGGCGGGGACGCAGGGTTGGGGGCGGGCACCTCTCCGTCTGCAGCCGGCAGTTGGCGGGAGCGGCGCGGGGCGGGGCGGGCGGCAGCTTCGAATCGCCGGCGCGGCGGGACCGTGATTCCCGGTGTCTCCCTGTGCCGCTCTGTCTGTCCGTCCGACCATCTGTCTGTCTAGCTTGACTGTCCGTCCGTTTGGCCATCTGTCTGTCTGTCTGTTCGTCCGGCCAGCCATGGGCAACACCGAGTCCGTCCTGCGCGCAGCTGCCGGTGTCGGTAAGTGCGAGCCCGTGCGGGATCGGGGGGGAGCGGGGAGGTCAGAGCGCATCCCTCGCTATGTCTTGAGGGATGGACAGAGGGGTCGCGTGTCCCCCGGGCTGGGAGGCTGTGACAGTGGCACCAATGACAGGAGGTGGCGAGTGCAATGCCGGTGCTTGGAGCGGGTGCTGCAGAGAGGACTGGACCCCGCTGTCTGAGCCTCTGCGCTCATCTTTGCCCGTCACCGAGCTCCGGAGGTCGTGGTGGGGGTTTCTCTTTCTTTTCCTAGCCCCCCGTAAGAACCGTGACAAGAAATGCACTTTCACCCGTTGCAGTTAGCGGCTGGCAGCCCGTCCTCACTATCTTCCCGCTGGAATTCAAAGTCCTTCTCTCCAGAGCCGCCTGCCAATCCCAGTTCCCGGGCTGGGAAAGCGCGCAGGTTGGCGCTGGGCGTGCAGCCGATGTCGCGGGCCGGTTGCCTTTTATGCGTCTTGTTGGCGTCCAAAGAGGCCAACAGTCGGCAGCCTGGTTGGCTGGATTGAAGGGAGCTGATAACTGAACTCAGCCAACCGGTACGAGGTGCCCGTGCTCCAGAACACAGTCCTGAGTGGGAGTAAGAAAAGTCTTGGGTAACATGTCAACTAAGATGAGGCACTATTGTCGTTACTAGTAGCAACACTGCAGCAGCGAGTTACAAGACTGAACTTGTTTCTTGTTAACCTCTCCTTGGCCTCAGGCATTTGGCAGCCACGTACTGTTTTCCAGATCCAGGTGACCGTTTTAGAATAAAACCTTGTCATGCTTCACACCTGATTTTTAACGGCAACGTTAGCAATGTGATGAATTTTTAAGGTGTTTATAACTTGATCTGATTTAAAGACTTTTCCCCCCCAATAGCTTTAAGTACCTGTTTTGTTTTCCTTTGAGGAAACCCCAAGTGTTTTGGTTACTGTAAGTATGAATGTGTTGTCAGTTACTTGATTGTAAGCTGAGCAATGTGAGGCACAGCAGGATAATCACTGAAGTTGCACCATTGGATGCTACTTTTGCTGGAGTCTCTGTGCAGGTGTGTGAGGTATGGATGGGAGGGGAGTCCCTCTGGGGCTGTGCCAAGGACCTTTGGAGCCAGGAGCATTGTTCTGCTCTCCCTTGAACAGCAAATGCATTTCAGAGAGAGAGAGAGAGATCCACTTGTCCCACGTCAAGCAGGTTCAGTCTGATGCTGAGTGCTACCTAACGGAAGAGAAAGGGATATAGAAAAATGCCAAGTATGACTTGGGTGTCTGAATCTGTGATAAACACTTTATTCCAGAAATGAGTAATTGCAGGCAATGGGAAGAAGCAAAATAAAAACAACAAGCAAAACCCAAACAAAACCATATGGCTTTTGAGTCTCGTTTCCTACTGGCTGTTGCTCTCCAGTGCAGTAAAATCCTGAGTTCAGGGGTGTAAGTACATTGAGGGAGGGCCTCTGCTATTCTGCAGGGTGGACTGATAGCTGATTGTGTTCCTAATGAATAAAAACTGGGTGCAGGTAATGTTCTGCTGCTGCAGGTTCTCATGTTTCTTGTATTTCTTTCTCCTGAGAGCTGCCAATGCTGTGTTTGGTTTTAGGATAGTCACTCTCAGATTTTAATGCTTGCTGTGTAATGGGAGATTATTTCTAACTGGTGCATAACTGTGGTCCCCAGTATTGGTATATTTTTTTTCAAATCTAAACACCAGGTCTTTGACTATAAAGCCAGTTCTGCAGGATGGTGTCTGAGAAAATATTTTAAAAGTTCATACGTTATCAGGAGAGTCAGACCTCAATAATACGTCAACAGCTACTGCTGCACTCCTGTTTGCTTAACAGAGAAGGTAAATAAATGCTTTTTGTGATACTTGCAGTATTACATACGGGGTTTTGAACTGCAATGGAATTAACTGTCAAGGACTTGGAGAGAAAGATCATAGATCAATCTCAGCCTGCTCTCAATTTGTAATAATTTCTCCATTTGCACAGTCTCGTCATTAGAAACCAGAGAAATCACTTTTCAAAGCCTGTAGCCCTACTTATGTTCCAATTAAAAAAACTTCAAGCTGATTTCCATAGCTTTCCTTCCAATTGCTGAAGTTTCAGCTGTGCCCTCTTCATGTGCTGCAGCCATCCTCCTTCTCCACTGCAGCTTCCCTGGGATTGCGTTCAGCCTGATGTCTGTTAGGGATGGGGGAATCTCAGGGATTAGCGAATATAAGCAAATCTAAGATGCTGAGCACCTTCTGCTGGGATCCTGTGCTGCTGGCACCATTCTCAGGCTCTGCTGACACTGGCAAAGAGATGCTTTGGCCAACAGCCCATGTATGTCCTACATGCAGCAGGACTTGGAAGGGAGAAATGAAATAGATTATCTCTCTAATACCAAAAGTGTTAGTGCTGTGGCTGGGAACTCAGCTCCTCTGTAGCCTTCACTGAGGGTGACTTGAGTAAAGCATTCTTGCTCCTGAGATGAAGCCCAGCTCTGTCCTAGGATATTTATAAAACACAGAAATTGTTGGGGAAACATTTAAATAGCTGACTTTACCCAGCACTGTGAATTTCTGTTTCTGCTGGAGGGAGGAGAAGACAGAGCCTTTTTTCCCCTCATAACTGTGCTTGAGGAACCAGTGTTTGGGCAGAAAGCAGGAATGCGGGATTAAAAAAATCAGAAAATCCTTGAAGGCCACTGATGTGCAAGGGTTCTCAATGTGGAAATACTGGTTGGTAAATATTGCAAATACTGAGCGTGGGCTGAGGCAGGGTGAGCTGTGCAGGATGCAGCTGCTGTTCTCAGCTCCTGGTCCTGGCCAGGAGAGCTCCGGGTGGGCAGGAAAGCTGCGGGTTGCGCATCTGTCACTAGAGGGCAGCCAGGATTTAAAAGTGAGCGCTGCTGCCTGAAGCGCAACTGGAAAAGACCCGCCGCAACAGCTGCATAAATGCCAGGAAAGGACACTGCGAAGCGGGTTGCTTAAGGGATTCAGGCTGGTCGAAAAAAGATCAAATAACCGTGCAGCAGCTGCTCCTCAGGCGAACAGGTCTCTGAGAGGGACACGGCTGACAGTGAATTATTACTCCTTGAATGTCCACATGTGCTCCTGCAGAGGCTCCTTTCGCTTGGAGATCTGGTACAAGCCCAGAGGCTGCTGACTTGGGATGGTGTATCTGCACCCGTCGTGTGAGCACTTGTTATATCTGGATGGATGTTTAGCTCTTCTGCTCAGATTTGTGGGTGTCTTGGCATTTCAGGTGGACGTGGCTGGGAGTCGCTGCCTGAATGACGTGTTTCGGCAGAGAGTTTGCTCAAGATCTGTATGGGATTGTCGGAAATGTCCAGCGGGATGGCGTTTAATAAGTCCAAGTGCCGGGTGCTGCGCTTTGGCCACAACAATCCCGTGCAGAGCTACAGGCTGGGGTCAGAGTGGCTGGAGAGCAGCCAAACAGAAAGGGACCTGGGGGTGCTGATTGATACCCGCCTGAACATGAGCCAGCAGTGTGCCCAGGTGGCCAAGAGGGCCAATGGCATCCTGGCCTGCATCAGGAATGGTGTGGCCAGCAGGAGCAGGGAGGTCATTCTGCCCCTGTACTCTGCACTGGTTAGGCCGCACTTTGAGTACAGTGTCCAGTTCTGGGCCCCTCAATTTAAGAAAGACATTGAGGTGCTTGAGCGTGTCCAGAGAAGGGCAACGAGGCTGGTGAGAGGCCTTGAGCACAAGCCCTATGAGGAGAGGCTGAGGGGGCTGGGATTGTTTAGCCTTGAGAAGAGGAGGCTCAGGGGAGACCTTATTGCTGTCTACAACTACCTGAGGGGTGGTTGTGGCCAGGAGGAGGTTGCTCTCTTCTCTCAGGCAGCCAGCACCAGAACAAGAGGACACAGCCTCAAGCTGCGCCAGGGGAAATTTAGGCTTGAGGTGAGGAGAAAGTTCTTCACTGACAGAGTCACTGGCCACTGGAATGGCCTGCCCAGGGAGGTGGTAGAGTCGCCATCCCTGGAGCTGTTCAAGGCAGGATTGGACGTGGCACTTGGTGCCATGGTCTAGCCTTGAGCTCTGTGGTAACAGTTTGGACTTGATGATCTATGAGGTCTCTTCCGACCTTGGTAATACTGTGATACTGTAAATCCCAGGGTCTGGAAAAGTTTGCAATGGACAGGCAAGTTTCCCAGCAGTAGTAATCTCTTCATCCAAAGAAGCACTTCTTCCAGTCAGAGTCTGAGGAGGCTGGCTCCACTAAGTCACCTTTTTGTTTTTGGTGAAAACCTTTCGTCAGAGTAACTGACCCAATGCAGTCCCCTCCAGGCGCAGTGTGCATAGTTCTGCACTACAGGGTGTCTGCGGTGTTCGTTGTCAGTATGTGTGGTCTGCTAGTAACTGCCAAGCTCTCAGAACCTTCACTTTGTGGCTCCTCTGGACTTTGAAGTTCATTTTTAAGCTCCACAACCATCTTTCAGGGGCACCATTTGCTTATCTTGAGATGGTCTTTCTGCAGTGTTGGGACAGCTGAACTCCTGAGTTGTAAAAATCATCCTTTAACATAATGCTCAACTGGAGAGCAATGACTGTCTGTTCAAGGATTCCCTGAAATGTGGCAAAGGAGTTGTTGTGATAGGGCAGTTAAAAGAAAAGCCCCTACAACCCTTTTGAAGTCACCTGCCTTTTTGCTGGGACTGACCTTCCTTCAGTGCTTGGTGGTTTCTGTTAGGGTCCTTTGGACATGCTCTACTACGTCAGTGTCCTTCTTGTAGTGAGGGGCCCAAAACAGAACACAGGACTGAAGATGTGTAATGTTGAAATTAACCCCACTGCAGCCAAACCCAGCAATTTCTGACCATCTTTAAGCGCTTAGCTCCCAGATTTCATCTTTTATAGGAGACTTTCATGAAGGATCATGAAGGATCTGGTGCTGTAGAAGCAAGATTTCATATCTGAAGGTGTCTTTTTCCCTCTGCTCTGGAACGAAGCAGGAAGGATGAACGAGGCCATTCCTGCGCTTAGGTGGCGCCAGTCCCTCAGGAAGCACCTCTGAGCAGCTGTTCCAGCCTCGACCTTGACCTTAGCGCCTGGGCTGCAGCTTTCTCTGCCTGGGGAGCAGCAGGTGTGGGCTCAGCCCGGCCCTCATCGCTGTGGCTGATGCAGATGGTAAGCTTTGGGAGAAATTGTTTGGCTAGGATGTTGTGATTCACATGGTGTGTTCTGTCTCTGCCATTGTGCTCAGCTGCCAGAATGGCCAGTGCCACAGTAAAGCCCACCAAGCAGAGCTAACTGGCATTCCCTGCATGCATAGATTAGCAGCTGTTATGTCTCAGAGTTAACCTGCACGCATTTGGCTCTAGGCAGGCTCTGTTAGCTGTGAGGAAAACAGCGCGTTCCTCACGGTAAGCGTGATTTACTCAAGCACTTCCATTTCACACCGTAGAGTCTGTTTGCTCATTAACAACGCTGCTGCAAACTGCATTTAGCACTCCACAAAACGCTGTAGTCTGTGCCAAGTTCAGCTCGCTCAGTGCTTGGGACTGCACTGCACATCATAGCCTTAGGTGGGGTCTTTTTGATAAATCAACAGAAATGTTGTTCATTTATCACAAAGGGAATGATAAAGAGTACTTACTGTGTTTCCACTGCAACGTACAGTGCAGCTTCAAATCAGCCCAGAAGTTTGGGCACATGGGATTCTCTGCAGCCCCATCTCCTGCTGCTGCACTGAGCCAAGGGGCTCAGGAAAAAGTGATGCTTAGTAGTGGTGCCTTTTTGCAGCTCCAGATTTACATTGCTCTGTGGCAAACATGAAGTGCTCAGTCTGCTGGTTGCTTCTGCCAGTCTGGGGGCCATACTGGGAAGTGAGACACACAACACACCGGCACCTAGCTTTAGCTCATGTGTGGCTCAGCAGCCTAGTGAACAAGGGCAAGGGAGAGGTTTTTCCCTTTAGATTGGAAAAACTAGAGAGATGGATGTAGTTATTACTTCTGCCTGGCTCTGAAGGGTGAATTGCAGGGCTTGCTCATTAGGCTTTTCCTTTTTCTTTGCTTTTTCTCTCCTCCCTGCACACTGCAATATGGCTCAGCCTGTGTAACAACCTTTCCTCTCCCCACATCACCCTCGCTGCAAACCCACCCCTGCAGGCTGTATCCTTGAGTTAAATACCTCCACAGTTCTCCGCTCTACAAACTGCTCTGACTTCTCCTGTAGCTGCTTTTGGGGAAATTAGAAAATGGAAGAAATGTAAAATCTATTTGCTGTACAAACCATGACCCAGTGTGTTAGAACCCAGAAAATTGACTAATTACAGCCCTGAGGGGAGACAGGAATGCCCTTGTGGGTGTGTCCCCTTTATGTCACCCTGTTACACCCCCCTGTTTGGGGCTCTTCACTGGGGTGAGCATCTAGTCTTCTCAGCAGGCAGCTACAAATACCTAAAAAGGAGCATCCATATGCCCTGACTGGAAAGGACTCGTTTTCAGAGTCTGGCATTCAAATGGGGCAGTTATAAATGCCTGCTCTTGCCTTGAACTGGAATATAAATGTTTATAACTTCTGTTACTCTCTTGACAGCTTTCCCATTAATTTATTGCTGAGAAACCCGTTCTTTCCTGACTTCATCTGGGTACCAGCTCGAGTCTGTTAAGTTGCAGACATTTTTCCCGTCAAGGACAGAAGTTTCAGTTTTACAACCCTGCCCTCAATTTGCAGAGGTGAAGTCTCTCACATATGTACCACCTTCTCTGTGCATCAATGCCCTTTCTGGCTGAGATCACTCCAATGGTTCTGAGACCCCCTCATGGAGTCTGATGGCTCCTGGGACACAGGTACAAATCCAGCACCGGAGGGTGAGATGAGGTAGAAAGGTATAAGAAACTTTAGGACCTCAAATGATGCTAAAATACACCCAGTCCTCTATTGTCTCTATTTTGGGTCTCTGATAAAACTGAAACTTGATTCTAAATAATGTGTGATTTAAGCAAGGAAAAGCAAGACAAAGAGGCTATTTAAAGTTACCGTCTTTCCAGGGCTTGGCTCGTGGGCTCCGCTTCTTTTGTGTCAGTATGTCTATGGAAAACACATACAAGAGGCTAGTGAAATACAATGTGCCCTTCTAAGTTCAAATTTAGAACACATGCAAAGGTCAGACTGGAGAGATGGAGGATTTGGGCTGATGCAAGTTCACTTGGATTTCAGTAATGCAAGGCTATAAATGGACATCCCATAATGGGACAGTTTGCACAATTATACTACAGCCTCCACAACAGAAGAACATGTATGGTCCATTCCTGGGTGTTCTTTTTCCTTTGTCTTCCACTCATGGCTCTGCTCTGTCTGTTTGAATCTTAGATCCGAGTCCCTTATGCTGACGGTACCCTTCAGTGTCCTTGGTTGTATAATGAGGCTGGGAGTAGATACGTAAAAGGTTTTGAGATCCATAAATACAATCACAAAGTGTCACAACATGTGCCCAGCTTGAAAGGAGCTATGAAACTGTCACAGAGGCTGCTAACCTGGAATGCCTTTTTGGGCTTTTCTGGCAATGGGATGAATACAATAAAAGGACTTGCTAAAAGCTGTGCTCGAGGGAGCTGGTCGTCTCAGGTTGTTTGAGATGATGGAGCATGGCAGGGAGGCTGGAAATTCCCCAGGAGAAAGGAAAGCACAGAGGGATGTGCTGGAGAATACAGCTAGCAGGGTGGTGCTGCACTGGTGGGACAGGGAGAACTGGTTTGAATACTGGACCTGTACAAGCTGGAGGGAGCAAGTTGCAAGGTGGAGGGACAGGCTATAAATCCAGCAGGATTTTGGGATCTTGAAGGTGTCCATAAAATATCTGGAGAGGTTTGTGGAAGAAATGAAGCTGAATGGCTTTTTGGTGCTGGTGTTTTTCAGTAGATTTGTATTTTCTTAGGGGGTATGTGTGTCCTGTGCCTCTGTAAGAGTAGAGTGTATGTGTGTGTAAGAAGGTAAAAAAGAGTCTTAGTGCTGTGAAAAGTACATGTCCCTCAAGGATTAAACCCTAAACCAGCAAAGCCAAGAAGGCAGAGCATGACAAAGGAGGGCTGCTTAAGTTGTTGGGGAGGGGCACAACACTTATTCAAGCACTGTACTGCATATTGTGATGAGATCTTAAAATCCACAGCTGTGAGGTTGTCCTACTGTCTTGATTTGTGAAGGGGAAATCAAGGCTGATACAACTTACCTGTAACTGTTGTGGATGAAGGGTTTCTTCTGGGTGCAGCAATCCCCCAAATTTTGGGAGAGTTCAGGAGTCCTGGCTAGGATCCCTGCTGACATCTCTGAACTGCGCTGCCTTCCTAGTGCCTGGGGGTATAAAAACATCACACACATTTTAAAACCTTATCTGTGCCTCCTTCAGCATCGTGATGGATTTTTGGCCTTGTTAAAGTAATCTTCTGCAAGGATTTATCTATTTTTCGTGTGTCAAAGATAATTTTTAAAAGTTCTTCATGCTGAATTGATTTGTTCTCTGTCAAACCTGTTTTGTTTTTCTGCTGGAGCCCTGAGAGTGGGAGAATCCTACTCCCAAAGACGTGTGTGTCTTCTCTCCTGCACTGTGGCACTCCCATGCAAATACATTCAAACCTTCAGCCTGCAAAACACACTGAAGAAACATAGCCCTCCACAGCTCCTGTGTACCCAGTGGGGATGACTCTGGACCTGAGCTCAGAGATTCCCCTGTGTGATAGGGGTCAGACCAGCACAGGTCCCCATTTGAACCATACATGGTATTAACAGTGAGGGTGAGGGCAGGCATCGCCTCAACACCTTCCATTTGGGCAGAAAAAACACTTACGCTGGGAGCCATGGAGCCTTCCCTTCCCTCTGCTGTCTACTGATGCCATGCGGAGCGGAGCTGAAGGGATGCTGTAGGGATGAGCTGTTTCCTTCTGTATCCAGACTGGGACAACACAGTTTGTCTTCTGGGAAATGAGTCTTGCAAACTAGTGAAGCAGATTGGCCACAGCCTGTGAACTGCTACTCTTTTTCTTTATATTTTTTCTTTATAACTGTTTTTTCTTTATAATAGTTTTGTCTTTATCTGTAACTCTCCAAACAGTAGTGGGGCTGAGACAAACAACTCAAACATCACAGGGTAACCAAGTGACAGGGGTGCTGCCTGGTCTCTGTCCCAAGGACCAGCTTTGATTGGCACCTGGCTGTGTGACAACTTGGGACAGAGCTGTCACAACCCCCAGGGCTGGTGAGGTATGCAAGTGGCAGGAGCAACATGGGCAGAGGCAGCAGCCTGGGTATTGGAGAAGGCTGGAGAACACAAGGAAGAGGAGGGAGAACCTCTAACTTGCTTTGTTCCCCTCACACAGGTGTGGATTCCAAATGGAGCTGTCCTGGCTGTGCCGGCAGGCCGTGCTGTGCCAAGGCTCCACCAGGTCTTTCCCCCTTCTCCAACTGCAGGTTTCTGCAGGCACTGAGTGCTCCTTGCTGGTCTTTCGTAGTGGTCAGGAGCGGGAAGGTCCCTGGACACTGGATGTGGGGAGCACCTAGGGTGGGAGCTGGAGGCAAATGGGTTTTACAAGAGGGTAGAAGAGATGTAGAATAAGAGAAACAAGAAGTTGTTTTGTTAAGCCACCTCATCCCCTCTATTTCTGTAGCTAACCTTTTGATTCTCAAAGCAACAACAAAAACTCTTCAAAAAGTATTGCGGGCTGTTTCTTTGTGTGCTTTGACTAAGCTGTTCCTCATAAACCAGTGGCTTTTGCGTAAACACAGCCATGGCAGGCAGAATTATCTGCTCTCCTGCAGCTGTCAAGTGTCTTCACTCCCCCAGCAGTGTATAAACGGTGAGAATGAAGATGAGAGAGGCAAGTCCTGATAGAGCTATTCTGCAACCCCACTGCATCCCTCGCTGCTCCCTGCACCTCTGAGTGGTCATTGGATATGACAAACATCAGTTTAGCTCCAGCAAGAACAGGCTCAGCATTACCTAGACCAAGGATGAGAGCTAGGGGAAGGACCCTGAGGAAACCCCCGCCATGGCCGTGTCTTTGGGGAAAGTGCATTCTCAGGACCAGAGTTGTGCAGTTGGAGATGGGTATCACTGCCTGTCTCTGCACTTGTAATTGCTACTCAGTGCTCGAGTCTCAAGGCAAAGCTCAGGGTGGCAGCAGAAGCTGTTTGGTTGCTAATTGCTGTGTCTCTGCCCCCTCATTGCCTCCAGTCAAAGCTGACATGCTAAATCCAGTATCTGCTGGAGACAAGAGGGACCTCCCTTCCACCCTTGTGGGCTGGGCCTGTGGAGTTCAGCTACTTTTATTTAGGATAAAATGCACAGAAATGGTGTGCCCCATGATGGCCCTCATAAAGTGGAGGCTCCAGACATGGCACAGCACGGGCTGTCCGTTATAGGGCTTCGTTTATTTTTAGGGGTTTTTTTAAAGCCTATCCTTGCTATCTTGATTAAGAAAAAAATTTTATAAACATGCCAGAAGCATAATTAGTGCTAGTGAAAACAAAAAATGACCCTTTTCTTTCTCTTTCCACCCACCCTTTTCACAGGAGTTTGTTAGGAGGGACATTTTCTGAGGCACTGGCAGGCTGTTGCAGGGTCCTTTCTCACGAGTCAGTAGAGCCCTCTCCGTACCATTACTGATCTCAGGTGCTTCAAGGGATGGTGGAAGGGAGCCTGGTAAAATTCCAGGTGGAAAAATGCACCCCTGACTCTCAAACTGCCATTCAAAACCGTTTGGAACTCTCTTAAGGGCAGTAGTAATGTGCCCTAGAAGTACTTGAGAAAATCTTGTTATCAGCATCTCTTACAATGCCGGCTCATTCTGCTATTTAGCTAATTGTGCAGCCTGTTCCCCTTGAGCCTGCCTGGCTGATTGCTGCCCGTGGGGAATGGTACCATGTTACCAGCTTTGCTGCCTCTTCTGATGTGCCGAAAGTCCTGCTGCGCCCGGGCTGAAGCTGAAAACAGAGGGATCCTGCCCAACTTGGGGCTGGTGGTGCTCACACTCGGCATCTGGGGCACTGGGTGGCTCCCTAGGAAGAGAAGAGTTATCCAGGTCAGCCCCTACCCACCTCAGCTGCCACCGCCTTTTTGCCTGCTGCAAGACCTTTTCTAACCTGGTGGCTCTCCCTTGCTGTCAGCCAGTGCACGTTGAGCTCTGCCAACCTTCTGGGTGAAGATGTGACCACAACTCGTGCCATGGATGGGTTGAGTGAGTTTTTCTGTCACTGTCAGGGGGTGAGCTGGCTGTGGGGGACCCATGTTAAGCCAAGTGGCCCTCAAGGCCGCCACAAGTGAGGTGAAAGCCAGCACTGGGATGACTGTAGGTTGGGCTGAGCCCTTGCTGTTTGCACTGTGAAGGCTTTTTGCGGGAGCCCTGAGGTGACGGCGCATCGAGTGTTGTCTTTCATGGGAGGATGGTTGCAATGAAACGCAATAGGCTTTAATGCAATTATGTGGTGTCTTTTAAATCATTTGCTCTGAGCAGTTTGTCCACACCCAACAAAAATAAGCACTCTGTGTGTTTATCTCTGCAACCTTTCAAACCTTACACTTGAAAGCACCCTTCTGCTCCTCCTTACAGACACCTGCTCCATTCCTTGGTCTGGTTGAGCATTCAGGTGGGCTGAAACCAGATTACCAGCATAAACTTCAGCAATTATTGACTTTCAGATCTTTCATTTCACAGCCTCTGCACACTTTCAAATCAGTGACTCCTGGAGACAAGTGGTGCGCTAGGACTCATTCTGCCACGAGCTCACTCACCAGAGTGTTTTTAAGGTGAATGTTTTCCTTTCATCCCTTTGAGGCTGGTGCCTATGGGGATAGGCTGGGCTCAGGAGCCTTTTTCACAAGGCTAAGTTGTTTTATTTCCAGCTTGTTCTCACCTATACCTTGGGACATGGGCTGCCCTTGAGGTGCCCAGACCCCTCCATCCAGACCCCTTCCTATGTGGGTCCTGGCCATGCTGGTGAGTGAACAAATACAATTTTATTGGGTTTTTGTCAACTTGGCAGTAGCCACCACAATCCAACAGCTGCTGGTGTCTTGCTCCTCTGAAGTTTTCTCCAGCTTTGCTTTGGAATAATTTGGGGCAGAGCAGGATTTTAATCTCTCTTTGCTCCGCTTGTTTTCTAGCCTGATAAACCAGTGATTGGCGTGAAGAGTTGGTCTTTTAGGGTGAGGAAATTGCCTTAATGAAGCTCCCTGCTTATTTTTAGCCCCCGACTCATTTGCTCCTTTGCCATGTTCTGTGACTATGTGGTTCCTATAACAGTCTCTCATTGAAGCATCTCATCAAAGATGCCATGAAAACCCGTGTTGTCAATCAGTGCTCCTGCACTGTCTCTTTTATTTGTCCAACCCCTTTTCCTCATGAGACTTATTCAGGCTATGGCCTGTCTCTACCCTAAACCCCAGATGGGGAAGTACTCTGCTATTAATTAGCATCTTCATTAGTTTATCTGGTGTTGGCATCATGTTAACTGACTTGTTCCTGGATGCACATTTCAGTAGATGTCTTGTTCTCACTATCCTGTAGTGCGTACATTTTTTTCAGTTATCACAGGCTGCATCTTTTCACTGGCTCGGGAAGCTGTTCCTCTGGAATTCAGCATTTATTAGCCAGATGGGTGATGCAGCCTTTTTTCCAAATAACCAGATCACTTCAATTCTTCCTTTTGTGCCCAGCTCCCGATCATCAACCTCAGAACCGTGCTACGGTAGCAAAGGTATAGCCCTGTGACAGATAAGCTTGACTGACGTAAAGAACTTATTTCCTCTGTATCCTCTTTTTCTCCCTTAACTGCTGGAGATTGAGGTCACCCGCAGTCATCTGAAATTATCCTGCAAATGATCTCCTGGTTTGACTTTGTTTTCAACTAGTTGTTGGCTATAATTTATGGTCATGCTCCACTGCATTCGCTAAGATCGCATTCTGCAGGTTTGGATTATTTTTCTGCTACACTAAGTGAAGAAGAAAAACTATAGGTATTTTGTCTGTTTGCTTTTCTGTGTGATTGAAGCTCTCAGTACTGGATTTTCCCCCAGTCCCTTTCCCTACTGATTTTTGTCTTCTCTGAATCATCTTTATTCATCTTATGATCGACTGCCTCTGCTATCCTTATATTCTGGCTTTTTGCTGGGAAATTGCTTTTCAGTTGTTGCCATTGATTCACTCTTGGTTAGCCGGGTGTTGTTTTCTCTTTGATGGCAGGGTGTTGCCTGGAGTTTTGTTTCAAGATTGCTGTGACTGTTGGGACTATTAATTGGGAACGGTGCTGGAACAGAAACAGTAGTTCTGCCTTTTCCCATGGCCTTGCCTAAGCTTTGGGGACACTGTGCCTTGGTGATCAGCAAGTAATTTGACCACAAGAGTGGACTGAGTAGTTCAGCTCAGGGCTGAGGTAGCCTCTGTGCATTCCATGTTTGCTTTCCATGGCAAGTTGTGTGGCCATGACTGCTGCACTGGTGGCATTGGTGGCACTGGGAGCCAGATGCTGAAGATCTTGGTAGCACTGGCCACTTTGCTGTTGACTCTGGTAACAAAACTACTGGGTGGTCCATGTTTGCTTGGCATGGTACTAGGTCCTTCTTGTAAGGGCCTGAATATCCTGAAGGGATAAAAGAGTTTTATATCCTTCCCAGAAGTTCTCCCAGACAGTTTGCACCCAAGGGACCGCCAACATGGGTTAGATTCTGGCTAAGACCCTGATTAGGCTCTTATCTCCATTAAAGGAAATATAAGAAGACTGCTTCAGGAGCCCGTTTTCTGGTGATTCCATGTAGTTTGCTCACCAGTCTGTGACATGACAGCTTGTGCCAGAAAACCCTCCCTTGTTGTATTCCAACCTGTTTCTCCCTCAGGGAGGCTCACCTGCCTCTACCTGACATGTAGGCAAAGCAAATACTGCATGAGACTCACCTTTCCTCATCAGCAGCCCCAGCTCAAGGGAGAGTAATGTGGATTATTCCCAGTACACAAGCTAGCACAGCCCCTTAGCAAGGGTCTCGGCAGAGCTAAACCAGCCAGGCAGGTGTGGTGTGTCAGTGTGCTGTTAACGTATTTCTGGCAGAGGTTTGTGTTACCTAAGAGGTGGTAGTTTTACAGCCTGTGGGAATCACACTGCTGCACATGCTTTGAATATTGAGGAGGAAAAAAAAAGCTATACTGGCTTTTTGATTGTGATTTTGGTTTGCAGCTGATGGGGAATGTCTTGGCTGCTGATCCTGGAGTGGGGTGGGAGTATTCAAGTAGGACTCTCCTATTTAATCTGTGTGATAGTGACTCACTTGACACTTGACTTTACTCTTTAATTGTGATGTTTTAACACGAAACTTGGCAGGAAGGTGGTGGAGGCCCCGTCCTTGGAGGTGTTTAAGGCCGGGCTGGATGAAGCTCTGACCAGCCTGATCTAGGGTGGGGTGTCCCTGCCCATGGTAGGGGAGTTGGAACTGGATGATCCTGTGGTCCCTTCTAACCCTGACTGACTGTATGACTTGGTCTGGGTGATCCTGCTGTGCCAGGGGGATTGGACTGGATGATCTTTCGAGGTCACTTCTAATCCCTAATGATTCTATGATTCTAGATGGACAACTGATGCTAAGAGAGAAAAGGTCATTTTGTTCAACTAGTGTGAAGAGATCTAACCCAGGGTTTGATAGTCCTTGTCTGATTTCTGTTCTAGCCTTTCCCCAACTTAAGGTCTGATCTTGTTCCCAGTGAAAGTGGCCGGACTTGATGATCCTGGAGGTGCTTTCCAGCTATAATAATTCTGTGATTCTATGAAGTGATGGAAACACTGTCTTATGTGAGAGCATGTTCCTGTTTATCAGGTTCTGTCTACATCAAGGCATGGAGAATGCCTACTGTTCTCTACCTGAAGAGGACATCCTTCTAGTACTGGCTAAAGCTGGCCACATGGTGTTTGGCTGCTGGTGGTGTGTTTCCTCCAGGTGGAGGAGATGGTGGTTGGGTGTATCCAGTGGTCTCACTGGAGTACATCTCTGTTCCTCCATGCTTTCCCAGTTCTTAATTGACACTGATATTCCCAGTGTTCCCTAAAAAGTGTCTTGAAAGTGCTCTGAGATCTGTTGAGCAATAATGTATGCAGGTATACGCAAAGTATTTTGGTTCAAAGGATTCTGAGTCTTCAGCCTGCCCAAGGCCCCAGACTGTCTGGAAGATAGTTGAGGTAGACAGCAAGGTGCTGTTGCAAAACTAATGTCCAAAACACATGACTTTTTTTTTTTTTTGCATTTAAATAGCTTTAAAAATTTTCTTTATATAGGGGCGGCATCCTCAGTGCCGTCACCAAATCCACTGTGTGCAGGACTGGGCCCAAAAACTGATTCAGTTCCTGATGAGTCATTATTTCCACTACTTGTTTTTCATAATTGTTTTCACTAATCCTCAGCTGCATTTGCATTTGCTCACCATCCCTTTCATCCAGGGGTACAGTCAAGGTGTCAGCATCTTGCTTGTGTCCCTTGTGGTGCTCAGTGGAGCTGTAAACACCGGAGAAGATGATGTTTGGCTGGTGTAAATGATCAAAGCTGTGCTGATAGCAGTGAATCTATAGCAATTTACACCAGCTGCGGAAATGCCTGCGGGGATAATTCATCCCTGCCGGTTGGAACAGCAGAAAGCTGGTGGGGGAAATGGCCTTGCCCAAACATACCTGACCTAAGCTGAGCAATTCCCCGCTCCTTTGTTTTGGTCTGTTAACAGGAAAAAACTAACAATCCTTTGGGCTTCTATGTTTATTCCTGTATAGAGGCAGGCGATTTACAAGCTCTGTACATCCACTTGGACACAGAGCACCCAGTTAAACTGGCACACTAGTATGGATGCTCCTAGGCAGCACATGAGGCATACTTCTGATGGAAAGGATGGCTGGGTTAAATAAAGTTTAGCTACTTAAAAGATTAAGTTTCCCTGCCTATTAACCAGAAACAGAGCTCACAGCTGTAGTTCTTACTTACTCCAGCACTGATTCCACTTGGGGTCCTTGCAATTAAGGGAAGGGAAGGCATAAGGTTTGTTTGGCTTCTCTGCGTTAAACCAACGGCGCTGTGTCAGAACAGCAGGAAAGAAAAGGGCCTTCAAGTCAAACCTTGGTGTCAGAATGACAGAAATGATCCTTTTAGAATTTCTGTGGAATTTGTAAGAAGTCTCCACCCAAACCTGTGTCACCGAAACCCTTCAAACTGGGGTCAGCTATAAACAACTTTATTTTGTTTAACTCCCCAGGGAATAGGGGCCAGGAAAATTTATTGAATGGAAAAGGACAAGACCTTTTTGACAATAAAGTGCTCCTTCCTAATTTCTCAGAAGGAATGGTGAAAGTATAACCCAAGATGCAAAATCCTCTCCTGCAGGTCACTCCCCTGCCTGGGCTGCTGAGCTGCGGCAGCCACCCCTCGTTGGGACCTGCTGCTGGCTGGCACCAGGCACATCGTTTCCCTTCCGTGCTTCGAGGCTCTGTGTGTCTGTGTGTTTGTGTGTGTGTATGTGTGTTTCTCCCCCTGCTTTCTTTCATTCAGGAGAAATGTTGCCAATGGACAAACACTAATCCATCCTGACAGCTCTGCCCATCTTTCTGCTTTGGTCTGGCATCCAGCAAACAGCTTGATTGAGGTCCCTGGGGCTTTATTAGTGCAGCTTGTTGCCTGCAAATTAATCAACAGGTTGCATGTGTTTCACCCTTTGCCAGAGCTGCTTGGGAAATGTTCTCTGTTGCGGGGGGGCTTTGAAACAAGGTTTTTTCGACTGGTTCTTACATGTATAGCATCAGAAATAGCCCAAAGTGGTGTGACAGTCTTGATGTCTTGGGGCAGGAGATGCAATCCCATGGGCTCTGCAGGTCCTGCTAATCCAGCTTCCAATCTCAAACAGCAGTTTTAGACTTTTGCTTTATTTGTCTTGGCCATTCAACACCCAGTGCCCCCCACTTCTGCAAAATATCCATTATTCATGCAGAAGACAGCCAGATGAAACCTGTGCTTTGCTTAATTATCCATGAGAAGTCAGATGTCCTCTGGGCCCCTTCGACACGGAAGTGCAGGCAGGATGAAACCTTGCTGGTTTGGGGTCTATCCTGGATCACGCATGAGAGAGGTGACCACCGTATGTTGTATTTTGTAGTGATACCTTTCAGAGTTTGGACTTGTCCTTTAACAAGAGACCTAGTATGGTCCCTCCATACCACCATCAGGAGGAAAATAACTGTGTTATCACTGTGGTTTACACCAGAGCTTTGATAGTGAGCAGAAGATTCAGGGAGCACACACTGAGTTTTCAGGTGGCTGTTGTACATTTACCAGAGTGGAGATTACTGACAGCACAGGGGTACAAGGCATTGACTATTCTCTCTTATTTCAAAGATTTCTAACTTCTTGCTTGCATGTACATGGGGACATCCAGCTCCTCATCTCCATTTTCCATTTCTGTGCATGTCCTCTCATTTCCAGGTGCAGGTGACCAGTCTGCACGTTATACTGGTGTGCACACTTATGGCCATTAGCACCACGAGTCCACAATGGAGAGGACAGACACCGACTGTGCTTCCACACCAGGAGCCCCAGGGGGCCAGCCACGCTCAGCTTGTGGAGTTCGATCTGATCTGGACTTCACCCCACGATGAACAATGATGAGAACAGCCTGAGCCACGTAGCTCCTATTGATTATTTTTAGCAACAATCAAAGATAAAAGAAGAACGTGCTTATAGGGCCGTTGTCTCTGTCTCAGCAGGGGAGAGCAGCCAGCAGGAAGGCTGCCCGTGACGGTCGCTCTTGTGCGTGTTTTCTGCAGTTGGCTCCAGTTTGGGAACAGCAGTGTGCAGTGGGGACTTTGTCAATCCTCTGAATTCAGCAGCTGCCCAACATCTGCCTTCTACCTGATGTAAATTTCTCACAATTTGATAATTTCATGCCTGTTTTACTAGAATTCAGTTTGATTTTACATCCAGGTAAGAGCAGTGTTGCTCTCTGTGCCAGTGGGGAGGATGAGGAGCACAGAGAGCAGGTGTGGTCTGCTCCAAGCATCTGCAGATGGTGACCATCCCTGTACCTTTGCTGTGAGCATCTTTCTTACCTCTCTGTGAGTTCCTGATGTTCCTGGTACTGTCAAACAGCTGAGAGATCTTGTCTGGCCAGAGCACAGCACTTTGCCTGGTCACAAGTGGTCTGGACCATTCCACTGTGGGGCTTTCTCTCCTTCCACCTTCTCTTTTCTTCCCTGACCAACCTCAGGCTCTCTCACTGCAAACTGAATGCACAATGCAGATGCTGATCCTTCAGCCTTTCTTCCACACTGGTGATGGCAGTTCTGTGATAGTCAGAGCTGATAAAGTCAAAGCTGCTTCCTGGGGATAAGCTGTGGAGTTGAAGACTCGTGACTTGGTGCGTTGTGTGTTTCTGACCTCCACCCATCCCCTGCGATTGCAGCAGGACTTGTAACAGCAGCAGCAACCCAAGAAGTTAAACATTTCTGGTTTGTTCCTTGGCCCATGTGGGGTGTGAAGGGCTGCTGATCAAAGGGTTAAAGTTTTCTGCCTTAGAGCAACAGAGATGGATCCTGCAAAGCCTGGGGACAGGGAGAATGAGATGCCAAGTTTGGATCCTCAGCATCGGTGGGTGAAGCAGCTTATGGAGACAGGCAAGCCTTGTAGATACCTGCACCCTAGGAAAAGCTCTCTGACAGGAGGCTGAAGCACCTGCAGGTGCCATGTGTGTGAATAGGAGCTCAGCCAAGTTGCTGCCCGAGCTCCTTTCTGGGTATCAGCAGTAAAGCACATGCAGAAAACTGCTTTCTCTGCCATTTAAAAGTTCATGACAGTAGCATGCTCTTTCCAGTAGACAGAGGGGAAAGTGGTGTTTCTGAAGAAGTTTTTGAGCCAAATGACTTGTGGCCACTACAGTCTTGAGGATCTAGGGAAGAGTATTGAGAAAGCTGGTACCAGCCCAGAGTCTTATTAGTACAGTTTAGATGATCTGGCTGAATCTGGCCTTTACATCAGTGGTACAGCAGCTGATTCCTCAGTTTTCCATCAGTGAAGACTTTGCCTATAGGAAAAATCCCTGTCTGTCCATCAGGATATCCATTTCTTTCTTCTCTGGAGACGTTTAAAACCCACCTGGACATGTTCCTGTGCAACTTGATCTAGGTGATCCTGTTCTGGCAGGGGGATTGAACTAGACGATCTTTTGAGGTCCCTTCCAATCCCTAATGTTCTCTGATTCTGTGATGAAAGCACACAAGCTCAATCTCATCTCCATCCCCCTCTGCCAGTTGGGAATAACAAAGAAAACTACAAACCTGTAAACTCAGAGGTTTGGGAGGGGAAAAGGAATAACACATTGTGCCAAACCCAGTGCAGCCAGCCTGGGTGCATCCCTGCACTTGAGGTCTGTCACATCCTCAGCACTTCTGCTGTAGTAACTCCTGGCCTTTGCCTGGCAGATGACAGCATGGTGGCAGCTGTGACACATCCATCAGCCATGCTGCTGCCTTCCCAAGTGTTCTTTCCTGTTGTCAGGCAGAGAGGGTGACCTTTACTGGGAGGAGGAGGAGATGGTGGGGAAGAGCGATGGTTGGGTGGGAGGCAGCCGCAGCCCTGGATGGGGCTCCCAGGGCTGCACCATGTGGAGCTTCAGGTCTGGGTGGGGTGTTTGAATGCTCAGAGCAAAGACCTTCCTGCTTTGCTTGATTTTGTGGGTGCAGAAATCCCCATCTCCACCTGCTCACTTGGAACAAGATGAAGCTTTTCCCAGTGGGCTCTGCCAGCTGTGTAGGATGTGATGTCCAAATGACAGGAGGAAGTATCAGGATGATGCTTGGCGAAATGCTGCTTATGGGGTGCTGCAGATCAGACTGCATCGCCTCTGGTATAGAGAACCTCAGGGCATTACCAGCCTCCCTCCACTGTGCTCAGCCTGATGTGAGCCATGAGCAGTGGTGACCAGCACAGGGGTTTGGGCTTTGTGCCCCTGCACCGTGACTCATGAATAAAATTGTCATATCAGCTTTACTGTGACTCTAGGACATGGACAGTGCTCTGCTCTGTTTGTGCCTATTCTACAGTAAAGCTTTGATAGCTTCTCTGGAAAAGAAAGTTTTTTCCAGGTATTTGAGGTCAGCAGGACTGGGAAAACCATTATGAACCATTATAAGACTGGATTGGTGCAAATGGCAACGTTGACCCAGTGAGGCAGAGTCCTGTATGGAGGAATGAGGCGGAACAGCATCAGACATAACCTGAAATGACTTAACAGGCTGCTGAAGTTTTTAAATGCATGTGCCTTTTTTTTTCAATTTAAATTTCCTCTGACATTTCATAGGCTTCATCACTCAACGTGAAGCCAAGATCCATGTGAGTGTGTGCAGTAGGATTGTTTTTAAATTTTATTTTAAATACAGATGTCTGGAATAACTTTTTTGCACACTCTGTAGGAGTGTAAAGGTTTCTAAGCAACATCGTTTCATGCTGTTTGCATTAGAGAATGTAAAACAGGGTTCCTTTTTTAAAAAGTCTCTGCAGTGCAGGCATAATTACAGGATCCCATTATGCAGCATTGTGTCTACGATGAAGCCTGCCCTAATGGAATATTCTGCCTTGTGCTGAAGTCTCACCTGCTTTTTACCAAGACACTTAAGGACTTAATTAGCGTCATTATAGCCTACCACCCCCTTCCTTAGCCCTGTGCGTGAAGGGATAATGATGTGTCCAAGCTAGCACGTTCACTTCTCATGGTTAACAGCAGTGCATGGAGGGAGTGTTTCGTAGCTCACTGCTGCTATCTTGGAGTGAACACGGAGGAGGGGGGAGAGAAAAAAAAAGCAAGCGTTTCCCAGGAGCAATAAATGCACTCTGACTGTACTTGGCCTGATCTTAGCCATTGAGCTGCGATGGTGTTCGGGACATCCCTGGGGAACTCCTCTGTGTAATACCTCATCGTGGCTACCTTACCTGACCAGCCATGGCAAACAGCGGTGCCAGGCAGCCTTTGTGCTTAGTCCTGCATGTGTGACCACAGGGCACCCACACGCTCTCCGTTCTTCCAGAGACTCCCCGGGTAACAGCAGCTGCCCAGCTCTTGCCTTTCCATGATGTCTGTGTGGAAGATCTGCATGCGGGCACCCTCTTCCAGTGACCTGCACACACCTGGATGTGCAGCATGCGTGTGGGCAGTTCCTGCCTGCTGCCTTTGCTCCATAGGAGGTGTTGGCATTACACTGAAAGCAGACGTGCTCCATGGGTTGGAGCGATGGGAGGTGCTGGGCTGGGAGCTGCCCTGGTGCAGAGGGAAGCTGGAGAGCATCACGGCTGCAGCTACAGAGCTTCTGTCAGCTGGATGGTCAGGTTTGATCCCTAATGCTTTGATGGTAAACAATATCTGCGCTGAGCTGCCCAGCAGGGTTTTATAAACATCTGGGGGCTTTCTGCATTTTATGAGATGAAGAGTATTGGCTTTTGTACCTGAGCTGGGGCCAAGGCAGTTTTTATTGCTGATTAGGTAACTTCTCTGGCACGTTGCGTTAGTAGCTGTGGACATTATTAATGAGGTGTGCATGTGCTGTGGACCATGTGCTGTCTTGTGTCATGGCTGTTGCTGCTGCGCCTTGTGCAAGGATGTAGCTGTAACAGTTCCCTACAGGTGTACACCTCTCAACCCCCTTCATCTCTTGAGTCTCCTCTGCTGTCCTTTCTACCCTGCTTGCTTCAGGTTGTGCTTCTCTGCAAGTTTTATCCAGAGTTTTGCTAAGACCCTGCAGGGGAAGAAAAGTTACCCCTAACCTCTACTCTTTGTACTTGCTGTCAGTGGGACAAGGCACCATGAGAGCAGTTAGGGTGTTGGGGCCTGGTGTTGTGGGACATGGTCCTCCTGAGATTGTAGCTTGGCCTCATTCAGAGAACCTCCTTGAAGGCCTGTGGCCCCATCTATTGTAGCACGGAAAGACAAGGAAGGAGCTGCAATGCCAGTGGATTTCCTCTGGTTCCCTTGACTCACTCAGAGTCTTGAACATCATCTGCTATCTTAGCCAATGATGTCTGGACTGGGCTGATGCAAGGAAATCACCCATGATGTTGGGCAGCCTTTAAAGCCCAATACTACTTCCAAGTCTCTTAATGCTATTTTCTGCTTTGCCTGTCCAGGAAGACTCTCTTGCATTGTCTGCTCCTACTGAGAGCTGCTGCAGTGCAGTAGTGCCTGCTATTTTTAAAAAGAGCCATTTGACAGCCCCTCTTGGTTGTTCCTACCTCTGCCCTCAAGAAGCTGTGTGATGCCTGCTCACATAGCTGGAGATGCCTCCTCAGGCCTCCTACCCTGCTGCACACAGCAGTGCTCAACATGTCATGTCCAGCAGGGTAAGGCACAGGCAGGCCTGGGCCCCCAGCACAAAACCCATCCAAGCTACAGCTGTCCTTCTGCTTCCCAAAGAGGTGGCTGGAAGTCTTGGGCAGTGCTCATTCCATTTTGTTTCATAAACACTGCAAGTGATGCCAGATGGGGTTTTATAGGATCACATCCTCTGCCCTGTGCTGTGTGTATTTTAAACAAACCTAAGAGGGTCTGGGCTGGATCCTTGTTTGTTCTCTAAGGAATTGATGCAGCCTTCAGAGTCTTCATCCATCCATCTTCCATATGGAGATAAAAAGTTTTGGCTGAACACTGCTAAATGTGCCGTCATCTATCACAGCGGAGGCGGGATTGTGTCAAGGAAAAATAATTCACCATCAGGCTTAAAAGAAGGGAAGGGGAAAAAAGGAAGGTTTTCAGCGAAATGCGTTGTTTTTAAAAATCCAATTCACTCTTTGCCAAGTCATTGTTTGGTTTGAGACTTGTTTCTCATGAAAGCAACCTTTAAAGGTTACTTTTATCCCTCTTTAATGAGCTTTAGAAACGAGCCTGGTCTGCTACAGGGCAGAGGGCAGGGGATGGGACAAAGTGTGGAGGTGATGCATCCCCTTCGGAGCGGCTGCCTGAGCTGTGCCACCAGCTCCCTGGCTGCCAAATTCTGCAGCCAGCAGCTTTCAGCAAGAAAAATGAAAGAGGATCATTGATGTGTTTCTCTCCCCTTACTGTGGTGCAAATTATACACGCTGCTCTGTGTGTGGGAGACAGAATATACGTTGCTGTGTGTATTTTTCTGAAGCATTCTGCATTTTGGGGTTTGCACCTTGGGCGTCAGGTTTTCCAGAGCCCCTCCTGTGCTGAACGCTGAGCTTTGTCGAGATGTGTCCCACATGGCACTCTCAGGAACCTGACCCAGCAGGGAGTGTTACCATGTGCAGCACTGGCCCCCATCCTAACCAGGGGTATGGGGAGCTGTGGTGAAGAACCAGGTAGCTGGAGCACTGTGCTGGCCCTTCTTTCATCTGCATTGGCTGGATGTGTTAAGGGGACAGCGACGGACTATCCTGGCTCTGAGCACCAGGGGTGTCTGACTTGTTGGAAGGACTTTGCAATGGGGCAGTGTGAAGGAGAGGTGGGGAGAGTGACATGGGGCAAAGCTGATTTGCAGTGGGCCATGAGAGACTATTAAAACACTTGTCTCATTTGTCTTCTGCAGCACGTCACACCTGTTGAAGCTTTATGGAAGATCTGGGAGATGCAGAAAGAGCAATGGCAGGGGGTAAATGAGTCATGCCATGCTATAGAAACACCACTGAGCTTGTGCTTCGCTGAGCTGGTGTGGATGAGGTACTCTGGGGTGTGCAGCTTTGGATGACTCACGTCTACACTGGGGTTGAAGGCAGCTGTGAAGGGCTTGGTGCTAGAGAAAGATGCTTTCTGTGCTCTGTGGGGTAGGATGATTTCCCTGTCTCTGTTCATTGGGTTGCTGACAGTAGTTTGCAGTTGGCTCAGAGCTCTGCCTCTGGCCCTTGCTACCCTCTGGAGAGGTTGTGCACCACTCTGACTCCTGATGGAGCTGATGCTGAGGAACTAGGTGGCCCCCATGAGCCTAGGAAGCAAGTCCATGCAAGGTAACAGTTATCACTATGTTTTCTGTGCTCCCTCTGTGACACTTAGACCCGCTTGGCATGGCTTGGGTGAGTTTTGAACATGAGCAGGTAGCTGGCTGTGCTACTTCTCCTTGTGATCAGCATTCTTGGGAGTTGAGGGTCTGCTGGATGTTCAGGGAAGTGGCGAGGATGTCACCAGCTGTTCTCTGTAGGTGAGATTTGGGGAAATGAAGCCTTTCTCATATTCCTGTTTTTCTGGTAATGAAGCCTTTCTCATATTCCTGTTTTTCTGGTAGGTTATCTCCATGTTTCTTTAAATGGACACCACCTCTGGACAGCCCTCCTGTGGACATTTTTTCTTGAATCCTCTTTCTAAACAATCTCCACCCTCCTTGACCAGACCTATTTGTATGCAAAAGGACTGAGGGCTGGGATGTTTGCTGTATTTGCTGCTGTTGATGGAAGGTTGACTGATGCTTTCCCCCACAGCAGGACGAGTCACCCAGGGATGCTCCACACAAGCAGGATGTGGTGGCTTGGAGAGGGGCTGTCTGCTGGGGAACTGCCAGCATGGAAGGCGCTTTGGAGAGAATCCCTGTGAAGCAGAACGGAGGATGCTGCTGTTCTCTGTGGAAGTGTCAGAGGGTTGCTGGAGGCAGTAGGCAAGGGAGGACAACTTTCCTATGGGAAAGTAAAGGCTTGTTCCATTTTTAACCCTTGCTAATTGAGTCCAGGGTGAAATGTGACCCCAGGTTACATAGTTTTAATGCCTTCCCTGTGAGCTGGGCTCTGGGCCCTCAGGAGGGGGAAGGAGCAGTAGTTTGCTGGTTTTGGCCCAGCTCCATGAAGAAGAGAATTTTTTAGCTTCTGTAAATAAGAAAAATTGAGAGGCAGGAAGCAGACATCTCCTCAATAGACAGCAGAGCTGACAGCCCTGTGCATGGCCTCGGGGATAGCTGCCCAGGCCAGGGTGTGCAGCTCAGGCAGAAGAAAATATGGTGGTGGGGCCATGAGGTGGGAGCCTGTCTGTGTGGGAGCCGCATCCTGGGAAATATGTGAACTGGCCCTGGCCACCAGGGCAGGAAGGAAAACAGCCCCGATAGGCGATCGTTTCTGGCAGGGGTCTTGTCTCCCCGCTCGGTGCAGGTATAATGAACTTTCCATGCTCAGCTCTATGCACATGTTCGCGGATGGAATTCTCCCATAGAGACAGGGAAGTATCTTTTGTCCTGTGCTGGATGCTGACGCCATTATAAACCATCACTGTGAATTTGGGACCCCCATGGGCATCACCAGAGTTCAGGGAAGAGCTGGAAGTCACACCTAGCATGGGCACCTTGTGGCAGCAGCCTGCACCAGAGGCACATTATTCTGGGTTACTGGGATCTCCTCCCTCTCTCTCTTGCCTTTTATTTCCAGGAAGCTTTATAAACTGATGGCTACACTAAGACAACAGTCATAAATACTTTATTTGAGACTTGTTCTGCTTTGTTGTGAAACCTGGAAGTTACTGGGTTGTAAGTATTTCTGGGGTTCCCCCCCACACATTTACATTTATCAACTTACGAATGTTAAATACACCATATCTCTTAGGGAGAGCTGCCTGTTGAGAACTTTCTCTGCCTTGAGATTGTCAACAGATCATTTCTCCGTCATGAGAAAAACAATGGACATGTAAGATGTAAAATGAGAACTTGGGATAAAAAGCGAAGCGGAGATTAAGCAACAGTCAGCAGTTGCTTTGGACATGCTTCTTCAATTATCCTTGTACTGAATTCCCTGTAGTCTGCAGGCTTTGAGGAGAAAGGGCAGGGTAGACAAAAGGTTTTGGTATTCAGTACCTCCAGACCAACACAGGCCATCAGGAGGGAGCAAAACAGCTGCAGATAAGGGTCCAGATGCTGCCTTTGGGACTGGATCTCCCATGGTTGCTGGCTGGCTGTGAGCAATCCAGGGGCACTTCCCTTTTGCTCATGTGGGGCAACTTTGAGGAGTCTTGTCCTCCAAAATAGCATCAGATTAATCTTTGGGACTACCTGACAGCCCTGGAGTGGGGAAGAAGAAATGGCAAGAGGTCAGTGGGAAGCCTGAAGGATCCTCAGCTCTGTGCACAGGTCTCCAGACACAGGATACGCTGCAGGTGGGTGAGGACATGATAAGAAGCACATGGCTTCACCCCTAGTCCCCGATAGCTCTGTTGGCAGCTGAGTAGGCTTTTTCCCAGAGGCTTTGTCATTGCTGGAGCTCCCCACCACTGAGCTGTGGAGCATGGATGAGATGGGCTGGCTTTGGTCCCTCCTGGTGGCTCACAGGCTTCAGAGCAGCGTGGGCAGAGTGGAGGCATGTTGGCGGCCTCTCTAACTGCCAAGACTGCTCTGCGATGCAGTGTTCTCGAGCTGTGGATCATCAGAATGGCAGCGCCGAGAGGGCTGGAAAGGGACAGAAGGAGCACATTGGAGCAGCGTGGCTGGAGCAGTGCGGGGGCAATGCTGGTGATGAAGAAGACAGGCTGCAAGGGAGTACAGCACGTGGTCCAAGGAACACCTGTGACAAGAGGGGTGGCAGTGGGGTGCAATAAGTGGCAGAAGCTTCATCACCTGCAGGCAAATGTCTGGGGAGCGTCACATCTCTGCACGGTGACTGCCAGCACAGGTCATGCTGCAAGTATGCAGACCTTCCCCAAAAGTGGGGAGCTGTCCCTTTTGTTCTTGAAGACAAAGGATTTCTCTCTGGATCTCTTCCAGTACATGACGCTTTGGCATGAAACAGAAATCCTCTGTTAACCCAACTCCCCTTTTGGCCCAGTAAACAGGAGCTGCCGAGCAATCTACTCACCTCTTCCGCCTCTCGGAAATCCCGGGAAATAAATGTTTTGCTGCGGGTACAAAACAATTAGAAATGGGGGTTTGTGCTGGATTTGCCTTTTCCCACCTCCTTGATTAATCCTGGATGCAGATGCTAGTCGTTAGCTGTGTGGCTCAGGATTTGCGGCGTGTTGCCAGGACCTGGCCGGTGTGTCTTGGAGCAACAAAGGCAGAAGAAACATCTGGCTGGGGGGAAGAAAAAGCCCCGTGGACTTTCCCGCCAGCTTCCCTGGGAGGGAGGAAGGGATGGGCAGCTGGAGAGGGTGCAAACAAGATAGTGTTCTGGGTGGAAAAGTGTGATCTGGATTCTCCATAACAAACTTGTGTACTCTCCTGGAGGCTTTCTGATCCAGCATGAACAGGATTTTTCCAATGACTGGAAAGTCCAAGCCTCCCAGTCCTTGATGATGATGAGGGGCACAAGTGGGTGGGAACGTCCTCCCCAAACTCTCCTGGGAGGTGCTGATGAGGGCCACTGCTGGTAGCTGATTGATTGCTGCTGAGCGGGATAAAAAAGGTGATGTCAGCTGATGGCCATCGACCAGCCGAGGGGATGAGGGTGTGCGACACTGTGACAATGTGCCGTGTTGATGACATTAATTCCCAATTAACTGTAATTGCTGAAAAGCTGTATTGTTCCTCAGGGAGGGACAGATGACTGTCTATGTCTTCCTCATTATTCCAGCTGGCGGTCACTGGGAACAGACCCTATTGGTGCTGTTGCTGGTGGTGATGGCACAGCATCTGTTGGGGGTGGCTCCTGGTGGCCTCATGGCAGTGGCAGCCCTGTGCCAACCTCACCTGGTGTGCCAAGTGGGCATGGAGCAGCCTGGGCACAGCCAAGAAATGTCCACTGCCAGCCTGTGTGTGGGTTGAGGGCGTCATTTTGTCTCATTCTGGGTTGAGAAGAGCATGTTCAGATGATGCAAGGTGATGTGGTACTTCGGGAAGCATCTGGGCATGAGGCTAGGGAAAGGGGCTGTTCTGTTTTGGACAGGTCAGCAGAGACAGATATACTGAGAGGAACCACGGAGCTGTTTGGGATGGTGGTGTGTTCAGGCTTGGGAAAGACTGCTCAGAAAGTGGCGCTCGCTGGTCTGGAAATCCATTTTCAGTCTCTGTCCGATGGAGTCTGTGGCTGCCCTCAGCTTCACTGGTCAGAAAGGGGAGGTTTCTGTAGGACCCGTTTCCTCTGTTCCCAGCAAGCAGCAAGGCTGATGTCACAGCAGCTGCAGTATTAGATCATCTTCAGCATTTGACAAGTCATCTTGCAAAAAGTGAAATAAATTGCTACTTGCAGAAAGGTTTCAGGGAAAATGCACCTAACCCCTAGGAAGAGCTCTGGTTTCCAGAGCAGTGACTGCCAAGAGGACAGCATGTACATCTGCATGCGCAAGGGTGGCCAGGTTAATCTTTGCTCTGTAGACATCTAAAGTAAACACCATTTCAGGACAGAAACCTCAAAGAAAACAGGGATGCAAGGTCTTTGCTCATGACCACAAGCAAATTGGTGCAGAACTTTGAAAAGGGGAACAGGTCCTGGCAGGCAGCTTCATGCGTGGGTTCCTCAAGTGTCCTGCCTGCCCCAGGCTGAGCTGCCAGTGTCTGGGAAAGAGATGAAAAAATAGCAGAGTCAACTGCTGAAAATTTCCTTCCTGGTGCTGGAAAGGACGATCGGTTCTTCTTCAGGGCGAATCATGCTCCGGCACTAAGCAGCTAATCCTGATGATTGTGGCTGTCCCCTGATAAGCTCTCCAGCCAGCCCTGATTAGTTTCCAGCAACTTCATTAGAAGAATAACTTTAGAAGCGATTGGAAGTCAATTATGTTTTATGTGACTAACATTGTTAATTATTATTACTTTTGTCAGCCTGCCTAATCCACAGAGATTCTCCCATGAATAGATGTCACTAATTCATACCCACAGTGCACTGGCTTCCACCAGTGGCTCTCAGCATCTTTCCCCAAACTGTCCTCTATGTTGTATTTACTATACATTAACATTTTATTTAAAGTTATTTGTCTTGAGCTGTAAATTTCCATGATGTCCTACAAACAGCAAGGAAGCTTTGCAGTCTGGGTTATTTTTACAACGTGTCAGGCAAAGAGACGCGGGCTAACAGTTGGGGAATGCAGGAAGACATATGATTGGAAATGAAAATTGGCAGATAAGTGATTCAGAGCAGGGTACCCCTTTCCATGCATGAGGTAAGAATTGCACCGAGTGAGGATGATGAAAATAGAGGGTGAGAGATTACCAGACTGAGTTGCCCACAGATGCAGTGTTGTCTGGTTCCTCTCTATGCTGTGGTGTAAGACAGAGCCATAGCTTAGGAGCCAGTCATTTATCATGGGGAGTTTTTGCATAGGCACAAACCAGCTTGGAGACCATTAAGACTGTAGACTGAATCATCCATCAAAGCTTTTGCCGTAGAATGACAGGAAGTGTTGGTCTGGAAGGGACTTTTAAAGGTCATCTAGTCCAACCTCCCTGCAGCAGCCAGGGCCATCTCTAACTAGAACAGATTGCTCGGAGCCCCTTCAAGCCTGATCTTGAACGTTTCCAGGGGTGAGGCCTCTATCACCTCTCCAGGCAACCTGTTCCAGGGATCCACCACCCTCAGATTAAAGAACTTTTTCTAACACCCAATCTAAATCTACCTTGCTCCAGTTTAAATTGTTGCCCCTTGTCCTGTTGCTACACACCCTTGTGAACAGTTCCTCTCCAGCTTTCCTTCAGGTACTGGAAAACCCCCTATAACATCTCCTTGGAGTCTTCTCATCTCCAGGCTGAACAGTCTGGAGAACAACTGTCTCGGTCTGTCCTTGTAAAAGAGGTGCTCCAGCCCTTTGGTGGTTTTAGTGACCCTCCTCTGGGCCTTCTCTAACAGCTCCACATCCTTCTTGTGTTGACTCTAGAGCTCGACACAGGACTCCAGATGAGGTCTCACCAGAGCAAAAGTGCAGAATCACCTCTCTCAATCTGCTTCCTTTCCCTTCAACTTTTCTCCCCTTTATGTCCGACCCAAGAGACCCCCTTGCACAATGCCAGACCCTCATAAGCACCGTCCGGCAGGGCTGGACTAGCCCTGCTGCTGTGAGGCTGCCAGCGATGCCCTTTGCAACACCCAGTGCTGCAGGGATGCGCCTGGGTTAAAAATGGATCGAGGAGCTCCAGGCAATCCCTGTAGCTTCAACATGTGTTTGAGGAAACTGCATAATTCAGCATGTTGAGCTGTGTTAGCAGAGTGTTTGTTTGGATGTGGCACTGCGATCCCCGTAGGTCTGCGCAAGGATTATTTTCATTCCTTAAAAAATAACAAACCACGAAACTATAGAATTTGTCATATAGGAGCAGCAGGGGGAGGTCAGGGGTTGTCTCAGCATGGCATCTGCTTGTTGTGTTTGGCTTTGAGAGGGATTCCTGGTGTGATTTTTGGGGCAGCAGTTGATCCCCGTCTAAGTTGATTCCCCCTTGGATGGAGCGACAATGTGAGTCTGTGCTGTGTGGATCACTCGGTGGGCCCCACGTCACACCACGAATTGCCAACTGTTGGGATGGCACAGGAGGGTCCCCTTGCCAAAAGTGCTCTGGGGCACTGCATGGTCAGTAATTCACATTTTTTGTTAATTCTGGTTCTGTCACTGTTAACGAAGACATTGCTTGACTTTGTGCAGGTTAACTGGTTCTACAAGCTGAGAACAGACCTACCGCTCTGCGGCTAGTTACTGCATGACTGTGGCCAGGCCACTTAGCTTCCTGCTCTGCTGCTGCTCCCCACCTCCGTTGGCACAGCATTCGTTTATTTATCAGTTTTAATTTGCAGTGCAGCTTCCATGGAAATGTTAATTTACAGTGAGCCCTTCACAGAGCATCACTTGGGAAAACGTTCTCGTGTTTTCCTTGTGGTTATTGGTGATTATAAAACACCCGGCCCTCTACTACATCTAAGCTAACAAAGATCCTACCAATGGCTAGCAGGAATAAAAGTACTTTGTAGTCAGTTAAGGTTTCATGTGATTATTTATGGGTAGCCACCTGACTGTCCTGTGAGAAGTGTCATAAACTTTGTGGTTAGTTACTGGGAGGAAGCCATTGCTGGGATGTGTTAAGGCTGGCGTGTTGCTTCCTGAAGGTTTGTGTCCTGTAGTTCTCCCTGGCTCAGCTTGCATGGCTGGACGTGTGTGATACAAGCTGAACTTGCAAAGTAACAAAGAAAAATAGCTTGCATTTGTGTCTTCTTTTTAATTTTTCTTAATGCCCTCTTGCTGAGGATGGGAAGCTGATGAGGAGCTCTTACAACAAGCAGCTTTGAGGTGTGTGTCTGGCATTGCAGGAACTGGAGTACAGCATGCAGCCATGGAGCAAACACCATCCCTTCCCCTGTCCTTGCAGCTATCCACTGCTTTGGAAAGCTCAGTGCCTGGGGTATTGCTTAGGGGTCTCCCTTACTTTTCCTTGGAGGCACTGTTGCAATGGTAGAAGAATGCCTGCTCTGCTGTGGGGCTGCCCCTTTTCTGCCTTCCGCGTGAGCTTCGAGGGATCACTGGTTTTTGCTCTGCTTGAGTTTCCCTTCTCAAAGCCGGGAATAAAGCAGTTGCCAGCTTTGTACATTTCTACCTCTCTGTACACTGAGATCAGCCCCATAGATGTGTCTAGGACAAGAGAGAAACGAAGTCTCTCCTCTCTTACCTTGCACCCACCTGACTCCTCATGAGTGGCCTGTCTGGAGCATGGAGCTGGTGTGACAAGAATTATGTTTGGAGAGACTGGTTATTTTGAAGAGGGCAGCCCAATGAGATGCCTACGGGCTATGCTCTTTTCAACTTTCCCTTATGGTACTTGTTGGCTATCGGTCTCGTGCCCGTATTTAGCCTTAGATGGAGTTTACCACCTGCTTTGGGCTGCATTCCCAAGCAACCTGACTCCAAGAAGCCCCAGGCTCTGTGTGCCAGGGGGCCGCTACCGGCCTCACACCACTGATTGTGCTGTCATTCAGCAAGACCTGGACAGGCTGGAGAGCCGGGCAGAGAGAAATTTAATGAAATATAACAAGGGTAAGTGTAAAGTCTTGTATCTGGGCAAGATCAACCCCAGGTACCAGTATAGGCTGGGGACTGACCTGTTGGAGAGTAGTGTAGGAGAGAGGGACCTGGGGGTCCTGGTGGACAGCAGAATGACCATGAGCCAGCAGTGTGCTCTTGTGGCCAAGAGCGCCAACAGCATCCTAGGGTGGATCAGAAAGGGGGTGGTTAGCAGATGGAGAGAGGTTCTTCTCCCACTCTACTCTGCACTGGTGAGACCACATCTGGAGTATTGTGTCTAGTTGTGGGCTCCTCAGTTCAAGAAGGATGTGGAGCTGCTGAAGCAAGTCCAGTGTAGGGCAACGAGGATGATGAAGGAGGTGGAGCACCTCCCTTATGAGGAGAGGCTGAGGGAGCTGGGTCTCTTTAGCTTGGAGAAGAGGAGACCTCATTAATGTCTATAAATATGTGAAGGGTGGGTGTCAGGAGGATGGAGCCAGGCTCTTCTCAATGTCATCTAGTGATAGGACAAGGGGCAATGGGTGTAAGCTGGAACATAGAAGGTTCCACATCAATATCAGAAGGAACTTCTTCCCAGTGAGGGTGACAGAGCACTGGAACAGGCTGCCCAGGGAGGTTGTGGAGTCTCCTTCACTGGAGATGTTCAAGGCCTGCCTGGATGTGTTCCTGTGTGACTTGGTCTAGGTGATCCTGCTGTGACAGGGGGATTGGACTAGATGATCTTTTGAGGTCCCTTCCAATCCCTAATGATTCTATGGTTCTATACTCTCACCGGAGCCCTGTACACTGGGACGAGCATGGGAATGCAGGGCAACTCAGCCTCGATGCTTTTCTTAAGAAATAAGTATTTTCTGAAAAGTGGTGTGTTGGGGGCAGATGTTTTGTGTCTCTCATCCATCGAGGTCAGTTGGAGTACTGCCAGCACAAGTGACGTGTATGTAGAAGAGGCCAAAATCCTTCCACATATGAGCACTGTGGGACTTGTCCAGGCACTCTGAAAGACAGTAGCTTGGCTCTTGTAACTTCACAACACAGATAGGGCCTGAGGTTGCACTGGTGACACTGGAAAAATTCAGAGTAAGAAGTTCTTGTGTAGTACCACTGGTCCTCATGCCAGGCTGCCCTGGTCTCCATGGAAAGTTGGAGATGACTCATTTTCCCTATGAATTTGCAAGCTTCTGTCTTTCCTCCCTTTCAGCATCTTGCTGGTAGCACTGGTCTCACAACCTGCCTGTGTGATGTTCTTTGCTTGTTAGCTCTATTTATAGGGAATTTAATAAGTTATCAATTAGAGAAATGAAAACAAACTGAAGATGTCTGTCAGTGCAAAATCCGGAGTGGGGCAGAGTTACTGGTCGCAGTTGTTTAAAACTTTGTCAGCTCTTTTTATAGACAGTCCCTGTTGCTGTGGGACAGCTGAGCTGGACCCGTGTGCTCGAGCAGCTGGTGGCAGTCCCTGTGCAGGACCCTGGCCCTTTGCTGGCATCATTGTGTTGGACATCTCCCGCCTCCCCCGCTTGTTATAATGGGGATAACGGGGAGAGATGCTGATGAGAGACAGGAGTTGAGGGAGTCCCTCTCTGTAAATGGCATGCAGGATAGAGACTGCTAATTAACTCTTGTGATTTAATGTTTTTCTGCTTGCTTACAGTGTGTTGGAGGGTTATGGTATTTATGGTCCTGTGGGGATGATGTGAGCTGGCATGGAGAGAGAAGATTCCTGTTCCTTCAGAGCTTTATGGTTGTCTTTCCTCTTGCAAACTCCAGCTGTAGGGAGACCAGGAAATTGGAGATTTGTTTCTGACTGAGTGAATTAGCATCTGTCTCTCTGAAATCTGTTTCTTTAAAAGTTTTGCTGCACCCTAAGTATTATTTTGGCTTTCTGCCTTGCACCTCTGCAGTGTCAGCACTGGGAGAGGCTGGCTGCAGTAAGACGCCATCCCAAACAGCAAGCAGTCTCCAAGTCTGTCTGGGGTCTCTGCTGTGTTTAGCTGCCCCATGGTTTCAAGAGGGTCAGGGGTGAACATGCAGAAGTCCCCGTTCAGGGTTCCGTGTGGCTATGGTCTCCTCTCCTGACACCATGTGTACCAGGGTCAGTGTGTTGAGCACCGAGGCGGTGTGCTCCTGGCATCTCCGTGCCTTTCTTCCAAAGTTACCTGGAAGTAAATTATTTATCTTTAAAAGTCCAAGCAGATCTGCTCTGTATTCCCAGTGTGGTGACATTATCCCTTGCCTGGTGTTCTCTCTGGGGATGCCTAGATGAAGTCTTAGTCCCACTTGTCCCTACTGCTTCTGTCACTTCTTTCTGATCATTTCTGCTCCTGCTGTTGCATTCACCAACTCCTGCCGAGGCCACCTCTGCTCCAGTTGCCTCTTAGTTGTACTTCCTCCTTCCTCCACTTCAACACCCCAAAGTTACCACATGGAGCAAATAATCTACTCCAGCCTTATTAAAAACACAGGGGATATGTATGTGCACAGCTCCAGGGCTCGGTTTGACATTGTTTGATCAATGGAGAGCAAGAGGAAGGGAAGTGCTGTGTTGGGGGAATTCAATAGGGGCTGTTAAAAAAGGATGTGTCCAAAAACACAAACATGACCTCATGTAACGTAGACATTGTGATCTGGGAGCTACAAAGGGCTGATTCTTTGAGTCTGGACAAACAAAGGAACAGAAATAGCAACCTTAGTTCATTATCAAAACGATCCTCAGTGCTTGACCATATGATTTATACGGAGCAGAAACCAGGGCAGCTCTGCTCTGCTGCTTTATGCAAGTGAAGAAGAGGGAAGGACCAGTGAAAATCTGTGTGCTAGGCTTAGATCTGTATGCTTCTGTAGCATCGGAGAAAAAGCACTGCTGTGGTCTCCAAGTCACCAGAGTGGCTTCTTCATGCCCATGTTAGAAGATCAGGCTTCAAGTCATGCTCTGGCTGAAATGCATCTGGTGCCACTACCAATTCTAATTTAGGAATATCACTGGGAGTTATCAAACAAGCTAGCTTTGATCTTGCCTTGGCATTCGCACACCCAGCAGTGCCATGGGGGCTCCCTCTGGATGTTCTTGCCAGCTGCCTCCCATTACCATTTCTGTCCAGGAAAACCAACCCTAGATCACCCATGGAAAGAGCTGTGAAGAAGAGCCAGGACAAACCGGGTTCACAAAAGGTCCTCAGGGAAAGGGAATGTGTGGGGTGGTGGTGATGCAGAAGGAAATGTGTTTCAGACATTGGTCTCAGTCTGGTTTATTTTCTATTCAGACCCTCCCAATCGCTGTATGTCCTCTGGTACACTGCTGTCCAGTTAGTACCCTGGATGAGCCCTGTTATAGGCCCCGTGAAGCCAAAGACATCCAGGGTTAGAAGCTATCAAAATTGTGAGGTAGGATTGGCACTGTGCTTGCAGTGGGACCCTGCTCCACTGAAAGATGGAAGGACCATCTTCCTTTTGTCTTGCTATTTTCTGTGGAATAGATACTTTTTTTTTCCCCTCAGGATATTTCTTTTTTCCATTTTTATTTGGATGCCCATGTCTGTGCAGATCAAATGACATACTTATATCATTACAAGCCAGTGAGTCACAAGACCCATAATGACTCTATCTTAAAAATAACCCCAAAGCCCTAGTGCAATTGCTGTGCAGGCTGGGATGTGTTCGTGCAGTCCCCAGGGAAAGCTGGAGGCAGGCTGAGGAAGAGAGACCCAGGGAAAGACGGTCACTCTTATGAATAGGCTTTGATGATTTTTCATATCTGCTTTTTGTCCTTTTGCAGCTCAGCTTTGTGCTCTGATGTGAGCTCTGTCAAATGGATGTTTCCTTTCAACCCTCCTCCACCTCCATTCCTTTTGCCTTTGTCTCTTCTCTTTCCCCATTTCCTTTTTGATGGGGGCAAGTTTAGAAAGATCTCATCTGTTAATAAAACGCAGCCTGCTCCAGACACTTCAGCATTAGTGCAAAATAATGTTCCAAACGCTCAGCTCTCCTCTTTCCTAGGCAATGGGAGGGAGAGGCAGAGTCATTTCCTGATGATATTCTGTTGAGTTTCTCTCCAAGGTTAATCTTGGCCCATTTGTACCTGTGCAAACACCCAGCTTTGGGCATCTGGGGAAATGGAGCAATAGGCTGAAGGACATCATATTGCTCTGCCTAGCATGGGGACACCTGAGTGCCTTAGGGCTGTGTGGAGGAGACCAGATCATCCTGAGCAGCTGGGCTTCTCACTCATCGGCAGGACCGGGGTGGTTCAAGGGTGCTCTGTATGGGACAGAAACACAGGAGCTGCTGCAGTTCAGTCTTAACGTCTTGATAGGCTGTTCTTCCCATTTGTCAAGCTGCATTATCTCAACGTCGCTCCCTTCCTAAAAATTGTTCATTTGTTTAGTTCTGATGGCTATCAGATACATGGCACCCTTAGATCTCCTAGCAAAAGAGGTTCTGGTGCAGCAGGAGTAGTTTTTCCATCAAAGTCTTTGCCTAAGGCAGTACAGTAGAGCACATTCCTGTCTATCTGTCCCTGGGCTGGAACTGAGTAAGAGCAGTGCTGGAGAGAAACTGCACCCACAGCCATGGGTGTGATGTGCAGTGGCCCTGCCCTGAGTGCCCCTCTGTTGCAGGTGTTCCACATGTCCCTTTGTTTAGAGCCTGCTCCTGTCAGAGCTGAGAGGAATTTGACAGTGATTAAATGGGGAGCTGGAGCACACGGCTGAGCACCCATGGTCAGCAGGTGGTTGTTCCCTCTGCTCACCCTCTCCTTGAGTAACGCGTCCGCCTGGGCAGTCCTCTGCACAAGAAACACACAGGCTTGTTGACGTGGACTGAATCAGAAGGCCACAAAAATAATCAGAGGAATGGAACCCCTCTGCTTTGAGGACAGGCTGAAAGAGTTGAGGTTGTTCAGTCTTTGCGGAGACCTTATTTCAGCCTTTCAGTACTTAAAGGGGTGCTATAAGAAAGACGGGGACAGACTTTTTAGCAGGGCCTCTTGTGACAAGACAAAGGGTGATGATTTTAAGTTAAGAGGATGAATTTACACTAATTATAAAGAAAACAATTTTTATCATGAGGGTGGTTGCCCAGAGAGGCGATAGAAGCCCCATCTCTGGAAATATTCCAGATCAGGTTGGACAGGGCTCTAGGCAATCTGAGCCACTGGGAGATGTCCCTGCTTACTACAGGAGAGTTGGCCTGTAAAGGTCTCTTCCAAACCAAAATGTTCCATGATTCTGTGGCTCCTTTTTCCTACCTGTGTAACAGCTCCAGTACAACATCTCTTGAGACCTAACCCATTGATTATATTCATGACATGAGCTGAGCTGCTGATCCATCAATGCACATTTGCAACTCTAAGCATGACCCCACTAGGACAAAGACCATGTGAGGTGAAAAAGCACATACCATCACCTGCCTATCTCAAGGGGCACAGACTGGCGGCCTCAGATTTATCTTCTTTGTTGTTGTCATCAGATGAGGCTAATGGTGGTAATCAGCTATCCCAGAATAATCCAGCAATAATGAGCTTAAGAATGAGACAAAAGTCACTTTAGAGAAGCAGGAAGGTCCAGACACATTTGATGAGAGACATAGGCGTGAGAGATCACAAGGCATTCCTTTGTTTTCTATTTCAGTGATATTTAATGTGTTAGAGCTGGGGAATGGAACTGCCCTTGCTTAGTTTTCCTTTTGGTTCTGCATTGGAAAGTGTGACTCTTCCTGCTGACCAGTTCCAAGTTCTCTTTTCTTAGTATCTCTGTGTCTTCGTTGTACATCCCACAGCTCTTGATGGTGACTCCTCAGAACCTCACTGCACAGCCATACTGCCAGGGGGCATTTCTTTCCATCTGGGAAGTAGGCAAAGTGCTTCTTGGAAAGATACCTTGTAGGTAGATTGAGAGTGTTCATACCCTTAAGTGCAACTGTATATTTGAAGAAAACAAATTCTAAACCCACAGTCCAGAGCACCATCAAAGCCTCTGGAAGATTTTATCTCCTTCCAGAAATCTCAGCTCTTAACTCAGAAGAAAAAGCTATCTGCCAGAGCTCAACTGATGGATCTGCTCTGGCCATGGGCTTTCCACCAGCCCCTCAAGTATGTTGTGATCGTCACCTGCACTCTGTCTGCTCTCAGCTCTGGGCTTTGGCCCAGAAGAACTATACATCATACTTAATTGTGTCATACTGTACCGGCTGCTTTTAGGAGGAATGAGACTGCTGAACTCATTTTGCCTCTGACCTGAGCAGATAGAAATTGAGGTCTCCAGATGGGCAGCCAAAGGGCTGTGCTAAGCACTGGTGCTCCACCTCACTGAGATCTGCCTTTTCTGGGCAAAACCTTAGAGCCCTAAGGTGTGAGTTAGAGCTTTTCTCCTTCCTCAGATGCAGTACAAGGCAGTGAGCTCACCCGCTCTACATCCCAAGTGGAGTTTCTTATCAGCTTCCCACTTCAGCGCGAGGAGTTGGGTGATACTGAGCTGGTGCTCAGAATGCATGGTTGGAACTTGCTGGTTGTTTAACGGATGATGTTATCATTGTTCTAGTAATAGCAGTAGTGCAAAACTAAGTGAAAGCCGCAGCTCTCCTCGCTATCACTTTCCCAGGAACTCCTAACCCCCTCGGTGCTGCGTTATCTGGGGAAGCTTCTGCACTGCCTCCCACCTTTTACCTGCATACATGAGATACAGACTCTCCTTCCTGAGATTTCTTCCAGGTCTAATCTCTAAGACAGAGGCAGTTTGCTTTTCTACAGACAGTTTATACTGACAAATAGGAACCATTTCGCCTCCATGAAGAATAACACTGTTTCCTCCCCTCAACAAAACACTCCTCCTACTTGAAAGTAAATAATTGTTGAGATACTGTGATTCTTGAAGCACATCCAGCTGGGTCATTGGCCATCAAGGGCTTCAGGCTGTTGTGCTTCTCAAAATTAATTCTCCTAAGGCGATAGGAGTTGGGCATTTTTCTGTTTCCTGCACACAACAGTTAGTCCTGTGAAGTGTCTTAAGATAACTTTCTCTGAGTCGTTATAAATTATTAGCAGCTGTAGCTAATTAATCCCAGGGGTTTACTGGTAAGATTGCCCAGCACACAGAAGAAGAATGAACACTTTTATTTTACTTGGCCATTTTCTTACAGTTTACAACTGAGATTTGCTAGTTACTTGGCATAAGAACATGGGCAAATAATGTATCCCTCAATTTCTGCTGCAGAATCATAGAATCATTAGGGACTGGAAGGGACCTTAAAGATCATCTAGTCCAACCCCCCTGCCACAGCAGGATCACCTAGACCAAGTCACACAGGAACATATCCAAGCGGGTCTTAAACTTCTCCAGAGAAGAAAACTCCAAAACCTCCCTGGGCAGCCTGTTCCAGTGCTCTGTCACCCTCACTGGGAAGAAGTTCCTTCTGATATTGATGTGGAACCTTCTATGTTCCAGCTTACACCCATTGCCCCTTGTCCTATCACTAGATGACATTGAGAAGAGCCTGGCTCCATCCTCCTGACACCCACCCTTCACATATTTATAGGCATTAATGAGGTCACCCCTCAGACTCCTCTTCTCCAAGCTAAAGAGACCCAGCTCCCTCAGCCTTCTGGTAGTGCTTATCAGCTTTCGTGGACCACTTTGAAATGAAAAACATAAACAAACTACTGTCTTTAGCATAATGCCCTAAGTTGTGTGTCTACTGATACATGTGTTGGCTATGGTGAAAGAATCTTTCTGTCTTGGTGGTAGTGTTACTCCAAAACTGAAGACAGATGAAACTTTTCCAAAGAAATGTCTTCTCTTGAATAATCCACTGCCCTTGGAGCTCTAGATATTGAAAGGCTGTTTGTGGCAGGGCTTTTATTTCTTTAAATGGTGGTTAAATGTTGAGAGGAACAAGATTACTACTCTCAAGTGTCTAGGAAAATACCTTGAAAATAAATGGGGTTCGAGTACCTAAATTATTTCTTTTTGGAAGGCTGGGGCACCATTTTAATTAAGTTGTACGATGTGTAGTAGCAGAACACTCTGTGATCAGCCACACTCCCTGTTCTCCTACATATGCTAAATGTATAGAGATCATGTCTTTCCCAGTGGGCGGCTGGCATTCTGGAGAAGAACCTGCCTCTTGAGGCAGCTCTGATGGCTTTAATTCTCCTGCTCAAGCAACGGTGGTGTTTGCTTCTAAAGTGAAAAGCCCTTCTGGGCTATGTTGCTCTAGATACAGTATTGCATGATGTACATACCCCGTAATATGCTTCACAGACTGCTTTAAAAACCATGTTCTGCTCTCAGCTTTAACGTGCTAAAGAACAGCCAGGACCTTGACAGCTTGCTAAATAGGAATAGTGTTTTGGAATCGTTATTCGCAGTGTATGTGTCTGTCTGAACAGCCCAAATTGTAGCCTCTGTGCGAGTAGCTGCAATTAATTACATATTGCCGCAAGAGCCTGGCCTGGATTCCTGCCTCAGTCCCACACAGGGGACAAGCACAGAACTGACAGAGTGGTATGAAGCAAAACAGAAAATTAAGAGGATGAAAAGCCTTGCTGGTGATTAGTTGGGCAGGGTGGAGGGAGAAGGGAGGAACGGAGTGTAGATGAGTATTTCTGGTGATACCTGGATCAAGAAGAGGTGCTGGCACCTACTGTAGGGCATGGCTTAGGACATGACTGTGTGTGCGGTCATGCTCTGAGACCAGGAGCTGCCAAGCAGGAACCCAGCTCCTGCCTTGGCTGTAGAGCTGCCTGAAATGGGTGGCATTAGAGCAGGAGTGCACACACATTTTGTTTTTTCCTTGCTTTGATACAGCGATTGCATTTTAGCTGCAAAATTCATGCTTATTCCCACAAAGAGAACTACAACGTAGAGTCTGACTGTCCTGGACGGTGGTCTGTCGTGGTTTGCTGCAGCACAGGTTTTGCAGAGATGCTGGAGCGACACAGGGATGCAGAAAAGCAAAGCCATTTCTTTCAGTTTGAAGTCCTTCTCCCAGGAACAGAAGCTCCGAGATTGCAGCTCAAGTCATCAAGTAATTACGATGCTCATTTTTGGGGGACACATAGTCTTTTGCCCACTTGGAACTGAATGGGCCTGCAAGGACTTACTTCTGTGGGATGTTAATTTATCAAAGTATATGTCACTTGACTAGCAAACAGTTGCCAACTTCTAGAACTTTCCTGACCCACCAAAATCATCAGCACAACCTCTCTGAGGAGAGACTGTAAAGGAGAAGCAGCAAGACCACAGCTCCTGGAGTAGGATACGAGGCAGATACTCACAATGTTTCTGGAATATTGCTGCCAGGTCTGGATAATAAGCCACATTTTTTTTAATGTCTGCCTTACTACCTGGCTCTTGCCCTTCCTTTTGAGTTTATTTGCATTTCTGCTTGCCTGCCTGTAAGTATGTCCATGTGACTCAGAGAAAAAACAGGTACCTTTAAAGTCTCTCAATTGAAGTTTGTTTTCAAAAGCCCACATTTTGTCAGAAGGTTCTTCACTGACACTATAGTAACATCTAAACCTGTTTGTAAAAGCTTATGTCTGAGCAATCCTGTTGTGCTTAGCTGTTAACATGCAGATGTCTTTCCAAACACATGGTTTCAGGTAATTAACCTTCACAGCACCACTGAGACCTGTAAAGGGCTTGCTGTGAGCAGCAGTAAGTTAGGTGAACAGCTTCAGGTCAGAGAGAACTGGTGTTGGAGCTGGGATTGCATCCAGTCCTCCTAATGCAGTATGAAGTCTGGTTCTCGAGGAATGTCTCTAAGTACATCTGGAAAGTTGGTTTGTCTTTAAAAAAAGGAGACGCTATTCACAGCACAGCCATTGCAGAAGCAGCGTCTGTTTGTTCTGTGCTAAGAATAAGAAGTTTCTTAACAGCCTGATGGAAAGGCTGCAGGGAATTCTCCTTATAGATGAAATCCACTAATGGTTATTGCAAACTTCTCCTCTGCAGTGGATGGGTATTTGTACTGGGAAATGGAATTAGGGCTTCTTTCTTCTAGACAGCTCCAAAGAGACTTGGGTAAGCCCAGCTGAATCTCCTCTGGGTAACTGCTGGGCTGCCTGCATGAACAGTCTCTGCTCGCTCTTCCCTGGTCCCAAAGGCAACTCAAAGCATCAAACTGGCCTCCTGGCTAACACCTTCAACAAAGTGACGCAGGACACAGGGTAGAAGTCTGGCTTGGATGCTGTCAGTATGAAATTCTGTGGTCCTTGTAGCCCCTAGAAGAAAAATACTAATGAGAAAAATTTTCATTTCCAAGGTTGCTGTGTCAGACATTCTGTAGCACTGAAAGCCACCTGCATCTCCTGTTCTCTATTAATTATTACAGACGTTCAGCTGACACAGTAGAATGCTCTCTGCAGTGATGGTTTAAAGCTGGTTCAGTCCAGAAGTGCTGTAAGGTCCACAGCTTGCTTCTCTGTTACTGCCTGCTGATGTGCCAGGGCCATGGTAGCCAGTGAGCAGAGCATGGTCACACAGGCAGCTGGTCCCTCCCTTTGATCCTGACTTCTGAGGTGTTCTGTGAATTACTGGAAGTTGCTTGTGGATAAAAGATCCCTCCATTTCCCCAATGTAAAATGGAAGTTCTGCATCTCTAAATCTCACAGTACTTGCCAAATGTTTTTAAATAAACAGATGAAAAGGAGCTCAGAGGATGGATCTCAAGGGACACGATTTTGCTGTCAGCAGACCTTCAACTGGAGTTAATGAGATGGAGAATTAATAACCCCACGGGTGGGTCAGGCTACACTAACTCTGTACCTCTTCGCATAATTGATAATCCCCCCAGTGCAGAGATCCGCTTGCCAGTGTCCTCTTGGGTTGTGAACAACCAGTCACCTGGCACAGCTGTAATTAATCCCCCCTGTGCGCATATGGCAGGCAGGTGCTGCCACTCTCCATGGCAGATTTGATCCCATTCTTGCTCCTGGTATTGGGTTTCCCTGTGGGAGCCTGAGATGTGAAGGTAGGAGTAGGAGCACTGTCTGATCAGCCTCTGGGAAGGTGCTTCAGTGTTGAAGAGCTAAAGGCAGAGCCAGGACTTGCTGCCAGGAACCGAACTGCCCTTTGGAGAGGGTGTGAGGGCACTGGAGGACACCCCAGCTTCTGTAATGGAAGCAGCCCTCTGGCAATAAGCAACTGAAGAAGGTATCGGGGCATGTATGGCACAATGTCTCTGAGGGATGAAGTGAAGAAAGGGAAGTACAGCAGCTTGCAAGGTAGGATTACCAAATCCGTCTTAAAACTCTGTGGTTTTAGGACAGGTGGTTGTCACAGTGGTATCTCTTGAGCTGGGAAATATGTGATCCTTGTAAAATGAATCTTGTCTCATGGTAAGTCCTAGGTGCTCTGGACAACTTTTGGTGACTTTTTTTGAGTTTGGAGGAAAAAAAAGTGTGTGGTTCTTCTGCTTTTACAGTTCTCTCAATTTGCAGCTGCCCTGTGTGCTGCTAAAGCAGCTGATGCCTTCTGCTCTGATAGCTGCTGCCTTGTGCTGGGGGGTAAAACAATGCTCCCAGACCATTACAATTTTTGTTGATGAGAGGGGCTGGACAGACTATACCAGTTGCTGTTTATGCTCTAGATAGGATGTGTTGCACCCAAAGCTGAGTAATGACTGAATTAAGTCCCTCCTGGTAGGCTGATGCACCTCAACTGGCTGCAGTGGATCTGCCTAGGTTTACACAATAGGGCTGTGTCTTTCTGTCAATTTTGGTTGCTTCTTTTCTAGACCATCCTCTGTAAGGACTATCAGTCCTTGGGGAAACACCTATATTTTCCTCCCCTGGTTGAGCTGGTGAGGTTAGAGCTTGTGATATCTGGCTTTGCAGAAATCCTAGGCTGACTCCCCCTGCTCTCCCCTTGCACTGCTTGGGGTTGCAATTGCACAGCAAGTTGTGGAAAGGTCTAGCTACAAATGCTTTCTGAACCAGGGCCAGCTTCTTAAGCTGAGTCTGCTTCCTAACAAACGAGGTGGTATTTTGTCAGACAATGGCCTCTGGGCTCAGGTACTTGCTCTTCAACTTCTCCAGCACACTCTGGGCTCCTGTAAGGAAATTGTTCATGCTTAGATTTTGTCTTAATAACTACACTTTAAAAAGCAAGCCTAGTCAGTCTTTGCAATGTGCCATTTCCTCCATGCTTTATTATAGCAAAGAGAATTTCCCTGTTTGCCCTGGTTAGGTTGGATATTTGCTTTTCTGAGAAGTTAAAGGCCCTCTGATTTTTTTCCCCATGTAACACCCAAAATGCACCCAAAGCCTGCAGGCACCCCTCTAGCTGTGTCATCTTGTTGCTTAGTAAGTGGTACATATGGTTAGGGTGTGGTTTCCCCATCCCTGAAGATGGAGTGGGGACATGAGCACAGGAGGTCACTTGTGTCCATGTCACATTTCTTTGGTCTGTCATCTCCAGGTTCCCTTTTCACCATTTGTGTTTTATTGAAGGCTGTTTGGACGCATTTGTGAACTAATTGATTGATTGGTTTCATCCAGTCTCATAACCCTCCCTCCTGACAAGCATCCTGCTGCAGAAGAGCCTTACTGGCTTTCAGGTGGTGGGCATAGTAAGAAACTTGAAGCTGAAGTAGCAGGGCCATGTTTTGTGGGTTGATCTTCATGGTTGTACTTCATGAGTTTTGTGCTGGGACATCATAACTGTAGAAGTGACAGACAAGCACTGGTCCAATGCTTTGTCATGTGCTCTGTAAAAGGAGACAGACGCATGTGGTCCTTGAAATTCTCTGCCTTCTAGACCATTAAAATGAGAATCATAAAGTAATGCAGCTTTTCCCCCACTATCCCCAGATCAACAGAAACCACATGCGCTTCTGCTGCGATGGTGTGTATGTCCTTTCCGGAGCTTTTGGCAGGCATCTGTCTGCCCAAGAGCATCAAAGAAATGGTTTTTAAATTTAGGATGGTAACTTCTGTTAAGTTCTGCTAAGGAAGCTTTAATTCCACAGAACAGAAGTACTGCTTCCCTCAGGCCCTGGATCACCAGCAAAATTGCATCCTTCCAGCTGATAACAAATTCTTGACCCATCTCCAGATGCACAACTGTCATTTGCAGGTATCTTCTTCTGACTGCAGGTACCTGGAGCAGGCTCTTGGGGTTTGGAGTGCAGTCTGACAAAAGCAGCTCTTCTAGCACCGCCCTGGGTACACTCAGAGGCAGTAGGCGCTCTGCATTTCTGAGAGAGGTTCATGGCAGCCTGCTCACCCTCAGCCTCCCACAGCACGCTCAAAGCCTGCAGCACCCTGCTCCGACCATGCGCCTTGTCATGGTGCATATGGACCTGGGTAAGAGCTCAGCTTTGGTTTCTTTCGGGAAACACAGAACACAGGAAGCCACATGTGTTTAATTTCTCAGTTCTGTTATCTCCCTGGGTCCACTTTATTCCCTTCTTGTTATGTTGAAGGCTTTTGGGGGCACTCGGGAACAGATCAGTAAGAGCGCGGCACACACCGTGCACGCAGTGATTAGCTCGGATGGAGGATAAACATAATATCTCCAGCTGAATTTATTTCTGTTTGGTGAATTTGTTATCTGGCTGCAGCCAGCAGAGGCTAAGCCCAGTGAAATGCAACGTGTGATGATACGGGGTAGGCTGTGAATTTAAAACCTCTGCTTGCCCGTCCAGGCATCACATCTTTTTTTTATTTCTTTCCATCTTTTTGGGTCTTTTCTGTCCCCAGAATAGGAATCAGCTGGAGAACAGAGTTTTCTACTGCTTTTCTTGGAGGAATTCTGTTGGTATAGCGGATGCTGCCCACGATAACCCCTCGTGCACAGCGTGGAGTATTTAAAATAGTGAAATTTGGAGTTTCTCATTCTTTTGTTTCACTTCCCACTCTTTGTTTAGGAAGAAAGTAAGATGTAGGTGAGTCTCCAAGGGCACTGCCTGGGAACCTCTGCCCTGAGTCTGAGCCAAAGGAAAAATGGCAGGAGCTGTGCAGAACATTGGCCAGCTGGGCCTCTGGTCATATGCTGGCCTCAATCATTTCATCTTTCAGGGGCTTGACCTTGCTACCTTGAAGGCAGAGGTTTCCACGTGTCCACCTAATTTGGTAATTTCATTGGGGGAGGAAATTCTCAAATAGACTTGTAAAGTTTTGGGCAGGTGTGTTGAAGTTTTGTCTTTTCATTTTTGGGGTGGGGAGGGGGTGTTGTTTTTTGAGGCCTGTTTTTAATTTTTATTCTTTACTGATAGTTTCTTACATTTTATTTTGAGAGCAGCCAGTGTTAACAGTGTGAAAAGAATCATAGAATCATTAGGGATTGGAAGGGACCTCAAAAGATCATCTAGTCCGATACCACTGACACAGCAGGATCACCTAGACCAAGTTGCACAGGAACACATCCAGGCAGGTTTTAAACGTCTCCAGTGAAGGAGACTCCACAACCTCCCTGGGCAGCCTGTTCCAGTGCTCTGTCACCCTCATTGGGAAGAAGTTCCTTCTCAGGTTGATGTGAAACCTTCTATGTTCTAGAATTAAACCACCACCAAAAAATGAGAAAAATGTCAAGGAATCGGAGAAGATTTGTTTTCCTTTAAGTTAGCAAATTCAGTAAAGTCTGAGGAGGAAAACTTGATCCTCCCTATTGTCATTTCTTTACAGGAAACAACCTGGGCCCTGCTGTGGGGTGTGTATGGAGGGGGATGAGTTGCGTTCTTTTGGGGGGTGTAGTTGGCCCCAAGGAGCTGAGTTCTGGGTCTGAGGCAGATGGGACTCTAGGAGCAGGTGAGGTCTCACTCTCGTGGCCACCATCCACTGCCATCTCCTGTGCTTCAAGTGCTTCTTAATGTCCTATTCCAGAAATTAGAACTGTTTGTTGTTTTCACCCCACATTTGTTTCAGAAAGAGTGAAATCTCTACTAACCCGCCAACCACAACAAACAGCAGAGTATCCTGTCGCCTGCGAGTCTACCCTGGTCAGCCTGCCTCTGGTTGGGGTTTATCTCTGAGGCTGGAGCCCTGCCTGAAGTTTGGATAACTTTGCATTTACAATTTAGGCTAGTATAATAAACAAGCAAATAACAGCCTCTTTCCCAGACACACACACGCACGTGCACACATATACATGTGGAGCAATGCTTCATGCTTGCCATTTAGGGGCCCGAGGGCTGTTTATATGCAGCCCTGCGTGTTTATATGTGGAGTCCATCTCCTCAAGTGAAGACAGATTAAGCAGTGGGGTGAACAGACCAGTTATGTGAACTATGAGATATCCAACCTAGAAATACTGCCAAGACCAAGTCGGACAAATTGGTAGCACAGCAGTGTTTCTCATTAATGTTTGTGGAAGTTGTGCCTTGCTGACAATGCACAACAGTGCCCTGTTGGGAGGTTTGGGAACCCATCTGGGAGGAGCTATCTGAGCTGTATTGCGGGCTGGGCTGAGTGGTCTTGCTTTTCCTCCTCTGAGAGCCCTGCAGGATAAAATTCCATGCCACTGCCCTGCACTGACATCTTGCAGTCTGTAGGAACATTAATATGCGAGTGGTTTGCTGAATAGAAATAAGATCATCATAGCCTCCCTTCCCTCACTGCAGCCGCTCCAGGCTCTATGTGGTTTACTGGGTAAGTGATTGTGGTTCCCATATTCCATCCCAGGGCAAATTATTTCAAACTTGTAGAATAAGATTATTTGCCATGATCATATACGGTGGTTTTCCTTGCTGGTGCAAGTGTTGATGCGTAGATTTGTGGGTTGGCTTCTTTCATGTTCTGCATAGAGCACACTCTCCTTGCGCTCCCCAGTCTGCACTTTTAACACTTCACCTTCTTCCAGAGACAGCAGAAAAGAGCAACAGGCTTGTGGTGATGCTGGGTTGACCTGGGACTCAGTTGCTGATTCTACTGGGAAACACTGGACAAAAGAACATTCCTGAATGTTCCCACTCCTACCCATTCTTTTCCCTATTTTTTTCTCCAAGACAGGGAGGGCTGAAAAGTGTATTCTTGGTCCAAATGTTTGTTTATGGCAGACTGTGGAGCAGAGGGTGTGTCTACGTTTGGTGCTAAAGGTTACCAGTCAACCAAATAACAAGAAAGGACACTTGGTCTCATTGTTCAGGGACTGGTGTCAGGTGGGTAAAGAAAAATCCCAGTAATTCCTGGTAGGCTGGACTGGGAGTTGCCCTCTTATTTTTCCTTTGGAAAGTGCTTTATGTCTTCAAACTGGCACTTGTGCTTCACACTTGCTCTCCAGAGGCTCCCTGTGGTGTGTGCCTCCAGGATGACGTGGGTTTTGCCCCTATTGAAATTCCAGATGCTATTTTTGGCACACATGTTTGTGTGTTAGAGTTGTGGGGAAAGCCCCTGATAAGGAGCACAATCGTGTGCCTCTGCAGCCTGCTCAGCACTGGGGGTTTTGTCTGCCACTGGCCAGATGGCGGGGCTGGCATTGGGACCTTCTTGCCTCTCTTTGTGTTGGTGGAGGAAGCTGGCAAAGGGCTCGCATTGTTTGGAGTTCAGAACAACAACTCCTGGCTTGGGTGGGATCTGACTGGGGCTTTTGACTTGTTCCATCATGATGGTTTGATAGGAATAGTGCATTAGGCTGTTGTGGAGGATTAGAAGCCAGCAGACCTCTCCTTTCCTGACACAGGCTGTTTGAGCTATGGGTTAGGCATCTGCATCAGATGAGCAACTCTTTCTCTTACCTGACTTTCTCTTACTCTTTCCCCTGTCCTTTGCCTGCAGAAGTTCATAATTGCAGTATCTTCTGAAGTGATAATACCAGATTCTATATATTTTGAGCTATTTTGCATCCCATTAACAGCTTCCTCACTGTCCATTAGTGACTGATCTATTTGTAGACTGTTATTAGGATCAACGTGGGTTTGCTTCTTGGAGAGCCTAAAAGCTGTAGCTGCCATTATATTCTCCTTCCCTGACAGTGTTTCCTGAGGCGAGTTATGTTGCCTCAGGCTATGAATAATATGGGTCAACCTGTCCCCAAATCAGTCTGAATTCCTTCTAGTAACTGTCATGTCTGCACCTGGCACATTGTGCCTGACTGCTGGAATGACAGAGATACCCATGATTCATGGAAAGGAGTAAGAAATCCATCAAAGTTAAGAGCTTGGACTCAGCATAGAGATACTGCAGAAATGCCCAAGAATGAGTAAATATAGTTTTGACCGTGAAGTGAGAAAAATCTGCATAGAAAGACCTTGCCCTACAGCACAGCTTGGATTCAGAACAGTGTCTGGAGATGGGCGAGATCCTTCATTGCTGTAGATCTTCAGTGGTTCCTGTTTCCACTGTAATGACAATCACTGTCCAACGTCCTTCCATCACTGCTTGTACAGAAATGGTCCAGAATAAGTGCAGGAGTGTTGCTCACCTAGCTGGAGTAAACCTGGGGGGAATGTTTATGTTGTTGTGTTATTAATGATTGATTCTCAGTTGTTTGAAGAGCTGTGTCTCACTGCCATCTCACTATCCACTCCACTTTTTTTTGTTTTGTTTTTTGTTTCAACCGTGTGTATTTCTCTTTTTTACCCCAAATCCTTTCCTGTTCCCACTGGTTCTCATCAGCAGCTTCCTACGAATCTCTGTGCCAGTCTTGATGGGTTCCCTGAGGATTTATTAGGTTATGGCACAGTATAGAGTGCTTTGCTGCAGCCTTGCCTGAAAGCAGGGTTGCAGGAAGCTGGGAGCAACACAATGTCATGAAAGGGAGAGACGTGACCTACGTTGTGTGTAAAAAAAACTTCACGGTGCCTTGTGCTGCCAGAAGAACTGCCTTAACCACTGATAGGTATCTTCTACATGGAAGACTGCAGCTTCTTTCTAACAAACCTATCAGAGTATTGAAGCATACCACAACGAAAAGCTCTGTTTCTTCTGAGCTGTCTGGGTGCATTCTGTTCCTTGATGTTGCAGGGCTGGCAGCTTGCACTCACAAAATGAACCTAAAGGGCTTTCAGTAGCATCAGTGCTGTAGGAATGTGGGTTTGGGTATGGATCCACGAATAGATCTGTGCAGGGTGATGGTGAGTGAGCAGGGCTGGCTGTCCTGTGCTCAGCGCAGGTTTCTACAGTGCTCCAACTTGGCAAGAAAGTGCTCTCAGCTTTGTAAAACAAAAAAGTTCACTATTTTTTCCTTTAGAAAGGGAAGCTTCTTCTCTTGTGAAAATACAGATATTTCTCTATAAGGACAGAATTTCCCTAGTTAGATATCCCAGCTCGTCCACTTCAAGAAACATCCTCCCTTTGTTGTTTGGGTTTATTTTCCAGATTTTTATAATTGTTAAAGAGAATATGAAACAGTGAACATAACACTCTCTGAGGTTGGCTCCACTTTATGAAGATCTTAATTCGTTGAAAGCACCTCTCCGACTTGCCATCCTCCGTCAGGAGTTGCATAGCAACTATCTGCCCTGTTAGGTCCTGCCTTGAACCAAATATTCTTGTGGAAAAGACAAACTTGACTTAAAAATAGCTATTTTGTCCCTATTGAGTCATTTCTCACTGGAAAAATATGTAGTTGGAATATGACTAAACTTGTCACAAATTTGATCAGACGACGGACATTTCTTGACGATTCTAAAATGGTTTGGTTTGGGATGATGGCTGGACTGAGAATTGGGCTGGGTGATACTCTTATCTTACCAAGAGTTTTGAGGAGTTGGCCATGTTGTGGAGGACAATGCACTTGTGCTGCCTGTTTTTGTGCCCAAAGGATGTTCCTTTGTCCTCCAGAGTAGAAACTGCTTTGATAGGGATCCCAAGGGAGTGGATCCCATGAAGGGTTTCACTTGGTGTGAACCGTGTGTTTGTACAGGACAATCCCTCAGGTAAGTTCCTTTAACCACTAGGCTGGAGATAAAACAGAAACTTTTCCAACTGTTCTAAAGGATTCTGATGCTTTGTAGTCTAATCTTTTGCTGGCCTTTGCCAGAGTTCCCCAAGCATTTTGCTCAGGGACAAACAAAACATTCTGTGTGAGCCAGATTAACAGTTCATGTTTCTCAGTCCAGCAGGGAGGAGAAAATAAAATGCGTTTGGGTCACTCTGAAATTACACTGCTTAAAAATTGGTTCTCTCATTGGCCCAGTTTCCAAGAGTCAGAGCAAATCACTACTGATTTGAACAGCTATAGTTTCATGTACATGGACAGCACAGGAAAAGAGGGCTCATGGCCTTCCAGTGCCCTCTAACCTGAGGATGCTTGACAGTCCTGGTAAATCGCATTTTGGAGAGTCGCTATTTCCACTTGGCATAGGAGGGGTGAGAAGTGAAGGGTTATCCTCTGAACACTGAGGGACAGCAGTGGAAGGAGGCAACAGGGATAGAAAAATTACGAAGAGGTTGATGAGAATCATTTGGGTAAATGACAGCTAATGCGGGGGAGATGAAAACTTCTCACAGATGCTCATGGCAAAGGCCAGCACCTGATGTGAGTTATACCAGAGGAGTTCTCAACTTAAAAAGGAAAGTTTATCTCTTCTGCCTTTGTGTGACCTCCTGAATTAGCTCCTTGGGTCTTCCAGGGAGGGGAAGAAAATAGCTGCAGTGATGGGCTGTGGGTGTAAATACTCCATCCCCTGCTCTGAAGGAGCTGAGTTGTGGCTGACAGCAAAAGCAGTTTGCACATCCCTAATTAGTGTGATCACCAGAAGCTTTCAAGCACAGCTGCTTCTCCTCCCTATCCCAAAGGAGCTACCAGCATCATGGTCCTACAGTGCTCTTGTCCTGCTGCCCCAGTCCTGCCAGGAAGAGTGTCTGTCATAGCTCTTCCAGATCTGTACCCATACTGAGGCAAAGAGAATGGGTGCTGAGAGCTACACTGGGGTCAAAGGGGGTGAACGCTTCTTGCTATGGGACATCTAAAGTGCTTGATCTAAGGAAGGTGTTGGGTCTCCCCATGCTTCAGGCACTTGTGATGTGGTAAGACAAAGTTCCCTAGAGAACAGCCTGCTCTTTGTGGATAAGACATTCCTGCCTGTGAGTCGTGTGAGCAGTGATAGGGAGGGATCCTGTCCCTGGTCCCTGACTGAGTACTGCACTGCTTCACTTGGCTGTCTCCTGCAAAATGTGATGGATGGTATTCGCTGAGGCTGTGTGAGACCCAGAGGATCGTTCATCCCATGGTGGCTCTTCTGTGCTGCCCATAGATAAAGCAGAAGGGTGAAGCCTCTGCTGGAGTTCCTCTTGGCTTGGTGAGGTTTTTAGTCTCTCAACCGTGGCTCTTGTTATTGCTCATAAGCCTCTCTCCATCTCACTTTCTGCAGACTGTGTAAATACCCATTTGTAATGGGTCCTTCGTGTTGTCTGTGCAAATATGTTTATATCTAGTTATGTCTGTCTTCTCTCGTGGGATTCTTCTGTGAAATCCATTTGGTAAATGAGCCTTTCATCCCCTAAGGCCCTGCGAATGTCTCGTGCAATCTCTGTCTTTGTGTTTGGTACTAAGCATTTTTATTTTTTTTAGGTTAAATAGATAACCTTGAGACCAGAGTGAATTTCTTTAGCTGTTAGTCTTTTTACAAGATCAGGAGGCTCTGTGAAATATGTATTCTTCAGTGGTTATGAAGAAAAATAAAAATTCCCACTATCCCTGAGGAGGGGAAATAAAGGCAGCAGCAGGGATTTGTTAACATTTAGGCAGAATCAGCCAAGAGACTGACACTGTCCAGATGGAAAGACCCACTTCCTGGCTGTAAAGATAACTCGCTAAAGGAAACATTAGCTGTGGCTGCATTGGCGATGAGAAGCACAACCACTGCCAAGAATGCACCCCAAGCCCAGTGGGAGCTGCCTTTTTTTCTTCCCCCTGTGCTGAGGGTTCAAGTTTACTTAGTTGGGAAATATGCCTAACATTTCCTGAGAAGAAGCAGTGCCCCACTAGGTAAAGCACTCCTGTGGACTCACAAGAGCTGCAACAGCTTCTTGCTGTGGAAGAGACTGTGGGTGACCTTAGGAAGGTGCTGTGGGCATAAGCTTGGCAAGGGGTAGGTGCCCGGTTCCTTCCTGAAATTGCTGGTACTGCTCCACCAAGTCCTGTATCATTCATATATCACATACATACGTACATTTATTGCAAGTACCTGAAAGGAGGTTGTAGAGAGGTGGGGATCACTCTCTTCTCCCAATAGTTCTTCAGTAGTGATAGCACAAGAGGAAAGGGCCTGAAGTTGTGCCAGGGGAGGTTTAAATTGGACAACAGGAAAAATTTCTTCCCTGACAGAGCAGTCAGGTATTGGAACAGGCTGTCCAGGTTGGTGATGGAGCCGCCATCCCTGGAGGTGTTCAAAAAACACGTAGATGTGGCACTAGAAACAAGGGCATGGTGGTGTGGGGTTACTGGTTAAACTTGCTGATCTCGGAGGTCTCTTCCAACCTTCAAGATACTTTGCTTCTATGATTCCATGATTCCCTGGCTGGGAGCTGCTGGGGGTGTCCAGAATACTGGAGACAGTAAGAGTGTGTCATGGAAACCTCTCTGACAAATGTTGACTACGCTGGGTGCCAGAGCCTACTCATCCTCAGCAGCTTCTTGGTGTCTCAGATTGGTGATGCCCACAAGTGCAGTGACGTAGGTGTCAGATTTTCTCATCATGTCTCTCTGCAGCAGGGATTTCAGAACATCCCTTGGGATGATGCTGCTTAGCAAAAGGGTGAGGTAGACGTAAGCAAAGAGCAAATGCTTTTAGGTTTGGGGGTGGGGGGTTATATACTACAGTGTTTGATTGGTTAGCTCACGCTGAACTTACTTCACAGCAGCAATAGCTGCAATGGCTGTGCTAATTTTTCAGTTGTGGGCAGAGGATAAGATGATATTTGTGTAGTTTTCTTTCTCCAAGGTACTCAATAGCCTAAGTTACAAAATTAACGGAGTAAATTGAACACACAGCCATGGATCAACAATTACTGGCTTCTGATTTAATGCGGAGGTGAAAACAAGATGTACTGCAGTGTGTATTTAACTCTCCAAATTTAGACCACCTCACTCTGACATCCGTGGCACATTATTTCGCTTACTCAAGATGACTGAATTCCTCCCAGTGCTGATGCTTGGCTCCAGCTAGTGGGTGTGCCTCAGACTGGAGGTGTTTCTCGGCTTTTTCTTTGTTGCCATGGTAGGGATAAATACTTTAATGCACTTAGTTTGAGGTGTTTGAGATTTTCCTGGATGTCAAACTGAACCTAATGCGTAGGACAAATCTAACCCAATGTGTAGGATAAATTTAAGACCTGTTTGGGTTTCATTTCTGGGGTTTTTTTGTGAAGCTGGATGCTTTTTCCTACCTGCAACCTCCCTTTGCTGAGCGGGCATGGCAGTTGTCTCAGAAGACTAGTGTCTTGGAAGTGTCCACTCTTTGGGATCTATTTCAGTTCAGATTTTTGAAGAAGTTTGTGGATTTTATTTTTTTCCTCTTTAACAACTCTGAGTTAAAGATCTTCTAGATCACCCTGGGTTTACAGACAAATGACATAAACAATTGGACTAGATGATCTTTCAAAGATCCCTTCCGAGCCCTAATGTTCTGAGATTCTGTAATAGCATGAGGCATGTAGCCTCTCTGGGATAACAAAGAGCCTGTGTGATTGTTTGCACAGGAGTTGAGGATGGATATTTTCTTCTCTTTAGGTTGAGGTTTTTCAAGGTTTTTCCCCCTTGTTTAAACATGATACAAAAGCAGCACAAAAACAGCCTTCTGACACTGCCATTATCTGAGATGGGATTCCCAACCATCCTTCCCCACCTGAGTGGTGAGTACGCATCAGAAAACACTTCAGGCAGATGCTCCACACAAGTTTTGGCTCTTCCAGCCTTGGCTGAGGCTGGGGTTGTGTCAGAAGACCAGGGCTGTCATCTTGTGTCAAGTCCTTTAAAGCTTTTCTTTAATCGAGACTTCCTCTCTCTTTTGGGTCAGGTCGTTCAGAATCTTCCGTCACTTTGTCACAAATTGAAAGCAGTCCAGCAGTTCTGCTTTTCTATTTATGAATTTCTCTTTTGTCTTGTCAAATCTGGTTAGGGACTGGCATGTCATGAGTTCACTATTGTCTTCTGGTCCCCTTGTTAAGGGCATAATTTGTCACGTTGAGATCTGGAACAGGTCCGTGCTGCACTTGCTGGGGTTTGGTTACCCTTTCTAGTGCAAAGGGCAGAGCCAGGATCTGCCCTGGAAAAGCAACTTTACTATGGGATGGGGAAAGTTTTGCTACTTCTGTGTGGGTTGTTTTTTCCCATCTGACATAACATTGAGGTGATGTAAGTAACTAATAAAGTGGTTATCACCCAGGAGAAGCCATGGACTTCCATCAGTTTTGAGACTGCAAGAGAAAAGAGCATCTGTCTCTTGAAAAGGGTATTCCTACCTGACAGAAATAGCTGCGATATCGGTCAGTGTGACACGTTAGGTTAGTGTTGTTAGGAAGGAATTAACCAAGACATGTTATAAGTCAACACTGAGGTGTTTTGTCCAAGTGCTGGGGAAAACTGGTGGCAGAGAACATTGCAGATCACAACTGAGAGAGAGATGAGAGCTGCCACAGGGATGTGGGTGAGAGGATGGATAGCTGATGTTTTATGTCAGAGGGAACTCAGTGGGGAAATGGGAGGAGTGACTGGTCACAGTGACAGGCATAAGGCAGGCGGGTGCTAGGACAGGCTGATGGAGCTGTTGAGGCTTAGTACTGAGTGTGTGGGTTGAGAAGGTTGCTCATTATAAAGAGCAGACTGTATCTGTTAGATAGGACTTCACTGACAGCAGCACAGCATTTATTAACTCTCTTCAGCCACTTAAATTTGCTGTGTTACACAGCTGACCTTCCACAAACAATCCATAGGCATCAAGCGCCCTACAAAGAGTAGACATTTGCCTTCAGGGGACTTCATGCTTGGCTGCAGCCATAAGACAGTCTTGTGCTTGAGTTTGTTTATTGCTAGATTCCCCGTGGTGCTGGCCTTGGGATTTTAGCATCAGGCTGGGATTCAAAGGTTCTTTTCCTTCTGAGGGTGGAGGCTCTTAGTGCTACTGCTCTAAGATGTCATCGTTACTGGGATATCTGGGAATCATCTCTGAGGCTGTAGAGGAGTGCACAGGGGTGCACACATCTGTGTGTCTGTGCCCCAGATCTCTAACTCACAGATCTGTCCATAAAATGTGTTAGCAATGGGCTTCCTGGAGTTTTCTGGGTTTGAGATCAGCTGAAAAAGTGGGACTTGGTCTGCATGGGACTCATTACTTGTCCCTTGTCCTTAGCTGCTTCACACCTTGGCTGCTCCCCTTCCACCACACGTGCTCTATGCCATGTGTCCTCATGTCCCCTTCTTTTGCCTCTTCAACCCTCTGAAGTTACGATACTGGGACTACTTACGAGTGTGTGTGCATATGCTCCTGTGGGCATTAAGATGTGAGACTACCTGAAAGCCTTCTAGCTGTCACTTAAGCAGAGGATCTTTGGCACTTCATCTTTACTTTAAAACATGTGTTGAACAAAAGCTGGAGGTTATGAGGTAATGGCAGTATTTGCTGGAACCTTTTTGCTGAGCAGACTTTGATAGGTTTTGGAGTGGAGCATGTGGACTGCCCCACTGGCTCCCTATTGCAGCAGATCCATAATCCAAGAGCATCCAACTCAAGCCAAGGGAGTTCCCCCAACTGCCTGGTCCTCACTGACTGAGCTGCATTCATGGCTATTGGGGCTGAGTTTGTGCCAGTTGGCACTTTTCAGTTCCAAACTATTATGATTTGCTCCAGATGGTGTGTGTGAGCTGCCATGACCCAAGTTAGCCAGTTGCTTAGCTCCAGATCTCACTCCTGGCGTTTCAAATGCGATGATTCACTAAGTCGCCTATGGAGTGTGAGAGAAGGAGATGCTGGACCTTGTGTACACCAAATAGTCTCTGTTCCTTCCCATTCTGGGTTTTAATCACTCCTCAAAGAATGCATCAAGGGCAGCATAAAAAAAGAGGTTATTGCCCCAACAAGTTTGTAGCTGAAACAGGAGCTTTCAGCTGAAAGGGTGGAGGCTGAAAAGACTAATAGCAAATTGTCAGTGATCTCAAGTTCAGATTCCAGTGCCCTGTTTTTTGTTTAGATTTGGTTTCTTTGCTTTCCCTTGTTTTCCCACTGCCTTCTGAAGGGGAAAAGGATGTTGTGAGGAATGTTTGGCAGAAAGAACTGGGAGAAGTTGGAGGAGAAAAATGAAACACCAGGGAAGGGACTGATAACCATGGCCTGAGGATGCAGGAAGATAGTGGTTTAGACCAGGTAAAGAAACAAAAAGTTGAAAAACACCTTGAGGAAGGGATTTTGCTGCCTCTGGTGACTCACTGTTTTGACTCTGCTTCTGCAGCATCCAGTGTCTATGTCCTCTCTATAAACTCATTCATCTACTACATCTTCCTTGCCATCACATCTGATAAAACCACTGGGTCTTCTCCACATGAAGCTCCTCTTAGGAGCACTTAATAATCTCTTAAGATCTAGAAGCTCAAGACAAATAGGAATGAGCAGCAGAGAAATAGTCCATTGTTACACTGGCTAGCAGTGAACTGGAGGATCCTACTATAGGTCATCTAGGCCTGAGAAGAGGATATGGGAGATGGGTGATATACTATGTATGCAGGAAATTAGGATAAGCTGTCAAGCAGGGAGGAAAATGTGGGTAACCATTTTTTACTCAAAGAATCAATAATGTTCTTGCCTTCACGCCTGGATCTGGGGGTAGTAAGTGCCTCTAGAAACAGAGCACAAGCATGGCTGCTCTTGGGTATTTAGGCTCTCTAGACTCTTCGTGCTGACAAGGAAAATGGATGAATCAAATACATAACATTTCTTGGGAAGTAAATGGTCTAACCAGTGCTACCCTTTGCACAGATACTCACATATTAGTAGATATATCAGTGTTTTTGCTGGGCTTGGAGATATCAGCCGTTCCTTGCTGGGTCTTACAGCCTGTGGTTTGCGTGGCTTGTGCTGTGCCTCTCTTGGTAGAAGCTGTTGTGTAGCCCAGGTCTCATGTGGGCTCACGCAGGTCCTAGAGAAGAGCTCCTTCAGGGTGTGGGTGATGTGCTGGCTTTCTCTCATTTTGTTTATGTGCTGATAAGCTCGGTGTAAGCAGTGGATGAAGACGCAGAATCTATTTATGGTTTCAGCCGAGATCTTCCCATGCCTGAAAGGCAAGCTGCCTGACTTAGCATTCCCAAGATGCTGTCAAGCAAAGCAAAGCACAGAGGAAGTGCCTCCTGCTGCACAAACAGAAGGCCGGCAAAAAAGAAAGCGGCGGCTAATGCTTTACGAGGCTTTGCTGAGGCTCTGGCTGTGTTTGGCCCAGAAGCAATGCCACAGTCCCATTAATCAGTCGTCTTCCTTTAATAAATGCAGGAATTGGGATTGAACCCTACAGCATGGTGCTTGCTTCATGTTGAAGGTGACTGGGCAAAGAGTAGAAGCACTGACCCCTGTGCCCTTCTTCACAGTGTATAAAGGAATCTGCTGTGGCAGGGGGATTGGACTAGATCTTTCGAGGTCCCTTCCAATCCATAATGATTCTATGATTCTATGAGAATGTGGTTTCTAAGGCTTTTCTTCCCTCTTTGCTTTTCCTGACTAGGGAAGACACACTGACACAGTTGCGCTCCTAGTTCTCTGCGCTCTGACGAGGAGAATGTCAGAAGCAATGCAGGATATTTTTATTGAAAAGGGCAAAGAAAACGATTGAATATGAAGTCTTTTTAGCCTGACTAGTGTCCTGCAGTAAAGCATGGGAGTGAGGAAAGCATCCCCGGCAATCTTTCGTCTTCCTTCTGTGCTGTGTGTTAAAGGGTACTTTCTCCTCATTGCTGATTGTCCTGTTGTTTGTCTCATCCCCATCAATTCTTTCTGGACCTCAAAAACTCTTCTGGCAACACTGCGATGAGACATTACAGACAAATACCATGCTGAGATTCCCCACAGGTAACACAGTGTAAGTGGTGTGATCAGACCAGCAGCGTGTCTCCCCTGCGCAGCTTGTGTTTCAAGGATGCGAACGCACAGAAGATTGTACAGACACACAAGTATCTGAGGCGAAAATACAGTGGGTGGCTTTTTGAAAGGGGCTACGATTCATTTCACAACCTCTGCAGCTATAGACATGTCTGATAACGCTGCTCATTGTGGGGTGCAGGCAGAGAGGGATTTTCACCCCCAAGTGTGTTATAAAAGATACAGGAAAGGCTCTTGTGTCCAGATGACTTTGTGGAAGGACTTTTCCCTCCAGTGGGGAGCACATGTTCATTAGTCTACATAAGTAACTGAGTATGTGCTGGGCTCTGCAGGCACAGCCAGAACTGTGAGGAAGACTCTCGCATACTAGGAAGGGATTTCTGGCTTATCTCCGTGTTAGAGCAGACTGGCTTCTCAAGTCCTGCTCGTGCTTCATCTTGCATTCAGTCAGTGCACATGCTCCCTTGGCAGGATGTCTGTTAGCTGGTTGACCCCTTGTGAGGCTTCCTCTCCTTCTGTCAAATCCTTGATTTGACAAATCCAGAACAAATCCTATGTTCTTTTTCGTCATCTTAGTCATCTCTGTCCCTGTTGTATTTTTTCTTTGCTGAAAGGTCACAATTCAAGGGCTAAGGTTTTACACACAGTCCTTCCTTCTGTAGGTACCACCTGGAGAAGCTGTGGGGTTTATGCCCATGATGTGCACCAACAGGCAGCTTGAAGGTGTGTGTGTGTGTCTGTGGTTGGTTAGATTTGAAAAGGAGGATGAGGTATTTTACATAGCTTGATCTAAATTTGATACCAATCTGTCTTTTTGTGGCTGCAGGCTAAAATAATATTCCCAGGCAGGTGAGGAAAGCTGCCCAGTGTGGCATTTGAGCGTGCTTATGACTGACATGGATTTGGGGGCTGTTCCAAAGAGAAGACATGTATAAGTAAATCCTCTGGCAGCTCAGCGGCAGGGTGGCTTAGTACCTGGGTGAAAGATTGCAAGAGGCGAGACCTCAAGAATAACAGAACAGTAGAAAGGCTCTGTAGCAAGGAGATGAATCTAGAGTATGTGTCCAGTGGCAAAAATCACATCCACACATATAACTGAGCCTAGGGCCAAGAGTGCTTTCAGCAGTTGGCCCAGTAAGTGGAGCATGCCCCAAACAAGCTCTGTAAACCATCCATGCAGCTTTCTGCAGCTGCCAGTACCCCCCAAACAGAAGGGACTCTGCAGTATGTTTAGAAGTTGCAGCATCTCTGGGAACAGGATGCCCAGGAGGCAGGACCTGTTCTGCAGTTATGATGTGGAGCCTGGTATTTTCTTCTTTTACTCAAAAATTATTCAAAATCCCAGCTGGTAAGTAGAGAGGCACCCGATTCAAAGTGGCTGATTGTCTCTTTTTGAATAGTTTTGTTTCTGCACTGGTAGTTTTACAGTCAGGCAGAGTAAGAATGTAAAGAGGAAATTACTGTCAAACAGACCTTTCTAAATGGCTGTCAGCGAGTGGAAGGAGATGAGCCAAAGAGATCCTGTTCTTGTCAGCCTCATTCGAGTAACGTGCTGTCCTCATTCAAGGAGAGCCCTGTCTTTTTTAGCTGTGTGTAGGTTGAACCAAATAGTAAGTAATGTAAATGATTGGTTTGCTTTACTGCAAATGATTGAAATGTGGCAGAGATGCAGGAAAAAAATAGCATGTTGTGCACAGCTTGAAATGGATGAATAATGAATGGGCAAGTAGTTTGCTTGTGAATTGTAGCCCCTGATTTTCTACTGAACTTCCAGGTCTTCATCATACTCTGGCATGGATTTGTAATGAGATGAGTAGAGCTATGAAGCCTGCACACAAGCATAGTGATGTCCATGTCCTACTGGCTGACTGATCATCTGTTCTTGCTGTACCTCTTGTTTCATGTTTGTGCAGGTACAGATGCACATAGACAACTGCAGCAGTTGTTCCAGAATCATAGAATGACTTAGGTTGTAAGGGACCTTGGTGGTCATCTAGTTCCAGCCCCACTGCCATGAGCAGACACATCTGTTGTAGTGCTCCGGATAGCCTAAGTTGCAGTCCACATCCAGCGAGTTGGCTCGACGGCTTTCAGGTTTCTCTACGCCCGGCTCCTTCGGCCCCGCGTTACCCGGACCATTCGCATACCACTCGAACACCAATATGGTCAGCAGCAAATGGCCTTTATTAGAAGAAATACACACTTAATATAGTTTTCCCTTATCGTACCACCACCAATCTTCTTCACTATAGTTATCACTCTCTGCTCTTCTCTCTGTCCAATGGTGTCACAGAACGCACTCTTTTTCACCTTACTTGGCATTGTTTAGCTTTTCTCCTTATCTTCAAGGACGACTCCTGCAGGTCCCAGGGAGCCGAGAGGCCCCTGTATCTTCACCTTCTGCACATTTGGAACCCAAGGGACCACAAAACAGCTCCTGCTGGATGTGTGGAGCTGCAGGGCCTGCATACGCCCTGCTGCCATCGCCGCCATCTTAAGAGCAGCTAGCTTAGCAACTACAACACACATCTCTCACCAGACCAGATTGCCCAGCGCTCCATCCAACCTGGCCTAAAGTCACTAGGCAGAGGGAAGGGGGCATTCACAGCCTCCCTGTGCAACCTGTTCCAGTGCTTCACCACCCTCACAGTGAGGATTTTCTTCCTAAGATTACTGAATCTCCCCTCCTTTAGTTTGAAACCAGTCTCCCCTGACCTATCACTAGAGTCCCTTGTAACAAGTGAGCAGCTTTGCATCTGGGACAGCAGCCTGGTTAAACACCATGGCAGGACGCCATCGATCAACCAAGTGCGAGTGAACGAGGTGTCAGTCTTTCATCTTCCGTTACATCTTCCCGAGGTCATTTTCCTGGCCCAATGGGCTCCCTGTCCTTTTGTCTCCCCAAAAAGGACATCTTTGTGCACATCTCCATTTCTAGCTGTCATTCCAGTATTAGAAGGAAAATAACATCCAGCCCAAATCCTCAGGATGGTGAATGACTGGGCTTCTGGCCTCCCATCCCAGCAGCAGGGACACAACCACAGCAAAGGATGGGGATCTCAGGACTGAAGAGTACTGGCCCATATTCAGATGCCCTAATTTCCACCTTTGTCTCTGTCTGATATTTGCTGTTGGCATATGCTGCTGAAAGCTGTGGGTCTTCCCACATTAGGCTGGGAAATTAGTCAGAATTTAGGTCAGCTGAACCTGGGCCAAATTGTGTCTAACTATTCATTTGATACAGTTCATCTCTTTGAGGATGCATCTTCCTGCTGAGAACATGGCAGCTGCTTCCTGGCGAGAGTAAGAGAACAGGCACTTCTTGGTCAGCAGATTTTCTCCAGCTGGATGGGAAAACAATCTCAATCCTGGCCTAGGAGACACAGGCAAGACTCTCAGCAGCAAGCCAAGACATGGGCATGGGCATAGAAAAAAATCAGGTGAGATGATTTATCAGCAGTGGTCTCTGCTTATGCCTAAGTGACAAGTGTCAAGAGGATTTTTATTTCTTCTAATGGAATTGGAAGTTATATCTCAGAAAACTAGTCCTTAGGCATTTCCTCACACTTTCATTGGGGTACACAAGGTGTTTTGTGAAGGTGGGGGTCATAATTTCCATGTGCAGGTAACAAAATTGATACTTCCAACTTCTGTAGTTCAGTCTGGTGACATTGCTACCATAGACCACTGCTCCCACAGAGGTGGTGCTTGTTCACCTCTCTGGTTCTATCAGCAACTCACCTTTCTGGGCTGGAAATAGTTAAATTGCAAAGCTTTTGAGTAGAAAAATACATGGCTGAGGTCTGCAAACCTCATTGGAAAAAGTTTGGTTTAATTTTAGCACAATGTGCTGCAAGCAGGTCTTGAGGTTATGGTCCAGGATTTCCAGGGATTAAGTAAAGTAGGGCACAAATTACTTGGGTCGTGGAAGGTCACCTACTGCTGTAGACTTGTTTCACAGCCTTCTGTGCTCAGCTCTCATCGGAGCTGCTGCCTTGAAGCTGTAGGAACATAGGAATTTCTGCGTCAATCCACCACCTAGGACAGAAACCCATTTCCCCAAAATAGTTTGTACAAGTGTAAAGGCTAGCTGCTTTTTTTTTCATCAAACTTCACTGAAACAGTGGAGGAAAAGTTTGGGAAGGGCATCTGTTGTGGTGCTGACTCTTGGTTTGAGCTTGCTGCATCCAACCACATCTGCTGGGAAGGCCAAGCTTTTTCAAGAATCATAGAATAGTTTGGGTTGGAATGGACCTTTAAAGGTGTCCTAGCCTACATCCCCAGCAATGAAGAGGAGCATCTTCAGCTAGATAGGCTTCTCAGAGCCCAGTCCAATCTGACCTTGAATGGTTCCAGGGACAGGCTTTCTGCCTCTCTGGGCAACATGTGTCAGTGCTTCATCTTTTTTATATCTAGTCTGAATCTAATCTCTTGTAGCTTAAAACCACAATTCCTTGTCCTGTCACCACAGGCTCTGCTACAAATTCTGTCCCCATTTTTCTTGTAGCCCCCTTTAAGTATTAAGGGCAGTTTGCTGGCTGGCATGGAAAAGCAACTGCTTGCTGCTGCTGTGGTTGCTACTGCTCAGCAGACAGGAGACGAAACACAGCCTTTCAGCTCTGTGTTCTGCTCTGGATCTTAGCAATGACCTCCTCCATCTCAGAGATCAGCCTCCGTGGAGGCTCGTTGGTGTCCCCTCAGCTCTCACGCAGCTCCTTTAGAAGAGGCGTCCAGAACGCTGTGGCTCAGCCAGTTAAACGTGGTTTTGTACTCGGCAGAGCCTGGGTCTGACCCGGGGCCAGAGACTCCCATCACAGGGCTCTGTCTGTGCTGCAGTGTGTGGCTGTGCTGCCAGCGGAGGAGCAGCAGCAGCCAGCTCGTGGCACGCTGCCTGCGTGAACATTTCTTCAATTTCTTGGCCAGATTTTGGACTGAGCTCCAACCTGCCACAGCTCTACTCTTATCAATACCCTCCCTGGTCAGCACACAGCTCGCCCAGACATGGCTCCATGAGCAGCACTTGTGCTGCTGGTTGACTACAGCTGTCTCTGCAAGCACGTGGAGTGCTGGCTTGGAAGGAATTCCCCGAACACTTAAACAAATGGGGACATCATTAGCACAGAGCAAGAGACAAGAAGGGGATGTTGGACAGGCCAGCTGGAGTGTGTGAAAGCAAATGGAGTAGATGGGAGGGAAGGGAGGCCTGGGAAGCAGCTATGTCTGTCTAGACGGTGTCTGCAGTTCTAATTGTTTTTCTCCCAAAGCCTAGCCCACATTGAACATTACAAACCAACCTTCATCCCCCGGTTGTCAGTGCAAGCCTTGGCTTCCACCATGACTCACAGGGTGCTCCTGAGGAGAAAGTTTCTAGGGCAGCACTCAGACTCTCCTCCATTGCCTGTGGTGAGGTTGAAGAGGAGAGGATTAAGGCTGAGCCCTGCTTGGGAAGAAACTAAAGAGCTGTTGCACCTAAATCCAAGATACACAGTTGCTTGTAGTTCAGCTGAGGAGATGAAGTGCTTTCACAGCTTTCCTTTCTCTCCTTCTCCTTAATTTCTGTCCTTTCTTTGGCTTTCTCTGCCCTCGTGGCTCTGTCCTGCTGGAACACATCATGTGAATCCAGCCCATGTCTTCCACTGGTAGCAGATGAGTGCCATCAGGGACCTGGGCAACAGCCCTCCATGCTATGGGGCAGGAGAGCATGGGGCTCTGGAACAGCCCAGTGCGTCTTGGCCCTGGCCTCAGTGTGGCCAGGCAGGGCTGCAGCCACCAGTGCAGCTGGTACGTGTCAGAGACAGCAGCGTAGCGGGTGGGGGACTGTTTGTTTTAAAGACAAAAATAATCATGCACCTTTGATGGGATGTGGAATGTTTTTTGCTTCAGCTGCCTTGCAGAGCTGACGCTGGGCTGTGTTGGCTTGACAGCTGTCAGTCATAGTGCTGTGATGTGCCAATTAGCAAGTTTCATCAAGGGTTTTTAGGCTGGTTGCAAGGACTGTGTTGGGAAAAGCAATCCTGTTGAGTTGCCCCAAACTCATCCTTCTCCTGCCCCTGCCAGATTGGAGGGCACTGGGGCAGTTACCCCACTAACAGCTCAAGCAAATACTTGGTTTTGTGATGTCGCTCGGCCCCTCTTCTGCAGCTCAATAAACCTGTTCATCTCTTATTTTTTTGTCTACATCATTTCTCTTGTTTTTCTGCTGTCTTTCGCACTTGCAGAGAGCACAATTTAGTTATTTTCATGAGGGGATTAAAACCCCCCAAATTGCCATATCTGAGATGCGGTATTTCTTCACCTACCAGTCAGTAAAACCTCTCCAGAACTGTCCAGAGCCTTGCTGTGCTCTTGTCTGGGATGGATTTTAGCTCAACAAGAGACCGTTCCTCATAATTGAATGGCTTTAATGCTTAATTAGAAAAACTCTATGTTTCCTTGGGGAAGAGTGAAATGCACTGTAACTGAGGGCATGCCAGGCACAACTGTGCTCCATCAGCCCAGCACAGCGTCCCTGTGGAGAGGTGGTGTGGGAGAGTAGAACTCTCTGGAGGTGCAGACTGGTTGTCACTTGTTTTGCCCTCTGTTCTCTGAGGCAGGACAGGAGACTGGGGAGCTTGTGCTGAATATGGGTATCACTGAAGTAGTGGCTGGAGTGCAGTCAGACACCTTGCAGCCCATGGGAGCTCCTTCCTTGGTCATGCTGGTTTGAGCAAGAGGTAGATTTTAATTTTAGAAAACAGCTTTTATTCTGTCAGACTCATGAGAAAGCTCCTTATAGTAGGTTTGTGTAAAAAAAAAAAATAAATTGAAGGCTGGATAAAGAACAATAAAAATTAATTTCCATGGTTAACTTAATGGCTGAGCACCGGAGTAAATAAACGAAGTGCTAGTCACCAGGGTACTTTCAGGTCCTTTGCAGAAGTAGCAGCTGAGGCCAGCATGTATAATGCCCCTTCCCCCCCACGCCCCAAAACACACATCTCATAGGAATATTCATGCTGCAAACTCATGCTCATTAGTTTTCTTCCTCCTGAATTACCAGCTCTGCTGTACCCTTGCAAGTATCCTGCAGACCTTCTAAAGTGTCGTCTTTGAGACTGGAAGTCAGTCTCAGGCTGTTGCTCTATTGAGTGTATTTGGTCCGCTCTCTTGCATTCGCCCTGGACAGTTTTGGCCATGAGAAGTCCCTGTCTTGCCATTTCAACAGCTCAAACCAAGTCCTGAGATCACAGAATCATAGATTTTATTGGGTTGAAAGGGACTTCTAAAGGTCGTCTACTCCAACCCCCCTCAAAACAAGCAAGGACATCTCTAGAACACCTTTCTTAGAGCCCTGTCAATCCAGCACTTGATCTTCATCCAGAGTAAGCACCAGGAAAATTCAGCCTCGACTCTACTCCAGTGGGAAGAGTTGGATGTTGGGGCAGTTACTACAGGACCTGAACACACTGCTTGCCAAAACATACTATTGCTTTTCATCCTATTATGTGGGTTGTGGTCTCTAACACTGACCTTAGTCCAGACTAATTTCCTGTCAAACACTAGCCACTAGAATATGTCTTTAAAGAGCACATCTTTGTCCAAGTCTGAAAAGGAAACACTCTTCAAATGGCTTCCACCAGTTAAAAAAATTCTGAGTACTTAAAACAATGACCCCCTCCAGCATGACTGTAAACCCAAGCATCAGCATCAATCTGTAGCAAGAGCTCTTTTGCAGAGCCCTGGTGACCTAGGGAACTCAAGGGTAAACACCAGGAGGCCTGGTCTTTCTCCAGAGATTTCCACAGAGAAATCACAGAACTTGCCAAGTACATGAGGTCTGGTCTGCCTCCTGCTGTGCTGAGCCCTGGTGAGGAATGACACCCAAAGGCAGGGGCTCAAAGGTGGAGATCTGCATCTTACAGAGCAGGAGCATCCTTAAATTCTTGGGGTCCTGCTGAAGTTCTCTTTATTGTGTGGTTTTCCATAACTCAGTGTCAGGTGGATATCAAAATCCAGTCAGAAATGCAGAGATTATCATCTCTTCAGGGAGCCTGGGGGAGGGCTGCCAAAGCCAGAGGTGGCAGGTGCTGAGGATTTCAAATGGTGACGACAGCAGCTCTGCTGGCTGCCACTCAGCTGGGCATCACAGATCTTTCTGCCTTCCATTGTCACTGCCTGAAAATAGCTCCCGGATAACACATCCCGGTGCAGAGCGGTGTGCAGGGCTGAGTGCTGCAAGCCGGTGTCGAGAGCCGTGCGGAAGCCAGTGTAGAAGCAGACCCAACCGCCTATTCTGACTCCATTCTCAGACTCTAATATTAGTTCACCTGTGGGTATGACAGCCCTCCTGGCAGGCAGCCATAAGGCGCTTTTTTTCACCTTTTTTTTTCTCTCCCAGCCCACACAGACCCCTTATGGCAGTGACAGCCCAATTATCCCAGCTCTCGCCATCGTTTCTGCTCCTGTTGACTTGGCTTGTGCTGCAGTGTTCTTGGGGAGGGATCAGTGTGTTTTAGCAGATGGACGAAGGCAGAAGAGAAAATTGTTTTAATCAACTCCCCCTTTTGCTGGGGACACTGAGTACTTACTGAAGTGGTAAAGCAGCATCCATGATTTCACAAGGCAGCAGGCTTGTCTGTAAGGCACTCCTGTATTGGTCTGGGGGTTTTTTTGATGCCATGGATATGGGCAATTAGCTCACAACAGAAACTTGGCCTTTCCCCAGGGCCATTTGTATTTGATGCTGGTCCCAGAATACACAGGGCAGAAACCAGTTGGGCAAAAGAGAAGACAAACTTGCCCAGTCCTTGTGGTCACTATGCTTCCCTGGATGAGATGCCAGGGGCAATCAGATTGTCCCAAATACCACTAAGCAACAAGTGATGGTCCGCCATTGCTAGCCAACAAGGTAGCCAATTGAATGCAGTGATGTAGATGGTGTGGGAAAATAAAGGAGAACTTGCTTTGTGTCCCAGCTGCCTGGTGTGGCTGCTTCCATAGCCTTTTTCTGCTCTTCTGAGGTGATGAACCCCATTTAGTACAGGCTCTGTGTGTTTTCGCCTTCCAGGGATGTAGTCAGAATCTGGATCACTTGATGGGGGTTTAAAACCTGGTTTAGATTGCATATTATTAAACATTGCCAGTGGAGATCCTCCCTTTAGTGCTAAAGATCAAAGCTGCTGTGTGGCAGGTGAATTTCTTCTTCCTCTTGATGCATCTCAGTCTCTTAACAGCTGTTTCCGTAAAGGATGCTCTTATGCTGCTAAGAGGCAGCCCAGGCACCATCCTATCTTTTCCTGGCCTGAAGGGCAGTCCAAACTTACTTCCTCATTTAACTTGACAGCAGGCAGATGTGCACACAGCTCACCTCCAAGAAGGGCAGTGTCACAGATGTCAGCCAGTGCCTTGAACCCTCCCAGCCAGGTCCTTTTTGGAGGTCCTAGGACAAACAGGTGTCTCAAAGTGATCCAGATGGTCCTGGGGTATGTGCAGACCCCACTGCTCCTGGTAGTGCTAGCAGAGGCTCAGCAGCATGGTGGGAATTAACACGTGGGTTAGTTCTTGTGGCCCTTGACAGGAATGAAATAATGTCAACCCACTTGCCTTTTCTCCAATTCTTTCTTACTACCACCCTGCTTGTGGGAAGATTCCCCAGGGCAGGAAACTATGGCTTGAGGACTCTTACCAGGCATATCCCAGCAGGACGACTCCTACTCCATTCCCATCACTGAACACTTGATCTGCGTGTCTTGGTTCCTGTGGGTGCACGTGTACAGCTAGGAGGGGGTGCTTAGAACCCATGAAGAGCTGCTTGCAGTTCAGTGGCAGTATGAATTGTGGAGCACCGATGGCTTTTCTTTGCATGGAAGAAACTGCATGCAGGGGAAATTGTTAATTATCACAGTACACGTTTTTATTGCAAATGATTTGGGTTGTTCTGAGCAGCAATGGGAACTGTCTGCGGGTGTGTGGGTGGATAACAGATACTGAGGAGATGTTATAATTTGTATTTCTGCTTTTGCTTGGCCAAGACTCTCAGAGCTGTGCTCTGTCGCTGGTTCCTGTAACAGTTAATCAAGGCTATGGCTTGTGCTGTGCTGGGTTTTGTAAAACAAACCTGCCTAAGGAATTGGTCACCTGGTGACAGTCGTAGAAGCTGGCATAGTGGAAGTTGTGTGCTCACTTATAGCGCTGATGAGCTGTACCTGTTTGCCCTTCTGTGTATCTATAGTATTAAAGATACTGCCTTCAGGTTGATCCCTTTGTTCCAGCTCTCCAAGGAAGCACATCTGGCTAGTTCAGCAGCAGAGGCACCTTTATCCTATGGCTCTGGTGCTGGGGAAGATGGTCTGTGTCTTTGCTGTCACTCTGCATCCTCTTGTGCACAGGAGCTGCCTTCAGCTACTCCTGCCTCAAATACCTGCAGCCATTGTGATGGAGGAGCATCCACCCCTCTGAGCACAGCCCATCCTGAACAGCCACCCCTCAGTCCCCGTGCTGCTGCTGCCATGGCACACCACGGCAAAAAAGAAACCCAGTGCCTCTTTTCCCTCCCATGTGCTTCCAGAATGCACAGAGACTGAAAGGAACTGCAAGAACACCCCGAAAATCTCTTTTGTGGGCTGGGTGTTTGGCCCCACTGTCACTGGGGACTGCAGCTCACTAGGGCTTTGAGCCGTCGCTGAAGGGTATCGACAAAAGAGCCTCACTGGGCAAAAACTGGGGCTTTTCTGGCTGCCTTTATTTGTGGGCATAGCTGGTTTGTGTAAATGCACTGAAATAGTTGTTGGGTGTGTTTCTGCATCGTTAGGAAGAAAGGAAAACGTGGTGGAGGGGGTGAAATGCAGCCCTCTACCCCAGCTCCATGTTGGTTGCTGCTGTTAAAATATGACTAATGCTAAAAATAATTCTGGTGTTGCTATAGAAACTTGCACGGTTGCTACGTGTGAACCTGGAGAGAATTGTACCCTTCTCAGTACCTTGTTTTTCTCTTCCTCTCAGCCATGCCCACCCCCAAGCAGGATGAACACAGGCACACCAGACCTTGCCTGCTCCTTTGTACAGTCTTGCTGAGTGTCCCTAGGCACAAAAACATGGCCTGGGGATGGCACAGCAGGTCTAACCTACCTGCTGTCTATCTACTTCTGCTTCTTCCAGCTCCCTCTGATATGGTTTTTGAGTCCATGGCTATCTGGTTTGTTGGCACCTTCTGTGCCTTCCTTAGATCTGGTGGAGCTTTAGGCAGTGCACACAGGGAGCAAGAGGAAAGGGTCATTCTTGCTTTTCCAGTGCCTTGCTTGGTTGTCTGCAATGCACTGCCATGGTTTCCTTGCTTTCTGCCGGCAGCAGAGAAAGACAATCGTTGTAGGCTTCATTCAGGTCTGGAGATGAAAAGGACTTTTTCATTCATTAACTTTTTAACGGTGCCCCAGTCTGCCACCCCCATCTCCCTGTCCATCGCAACTTTGGTAGCTAATTTTTAGGAAGCTCAACCCTTACAAGCCTTTTAGAAGAAACTAACCAAGGGATCACTTTACACTTTCCCCGCTGGAATGACAAATGCTGGAAACTTCCATTCATTTTGAAAAAGAAGCAGGGATTAACCTAGAAACTGAAAGATCACGGCCCTTGAAGGCCAGTCTGGTTCCTATACAAATTACTCTCTAAGACAGGGTGAAGATTTCCCCTCAGTCCTGACACAGCTTTTTCTTAGCTTCATTGATCACCTCAGATGGGTATTTAGGAAAGAGTGATGACCAGCTTGTCCTAAACATGAGGCAGAACAGAACACGAACTGTGCCAGCACTGGTGGTCAAAGTCACTGTCACCACAGTATCTCACTGTGGTGAGCTTGGAATTATGTAGAGGAAAACAGAGAGATAATCCACCTTAAATCCCTTTCAAGCTTGTTGCTTTGAAAGACTTTCTTGCCCTGGACATTTTAAATGGGCTTTAGGATTTCTTTACCTCAGACCTGAGGGTTTGCATCCCTCTAGCACTGATGGAGGTGAGTACCTGGAGAAGATTCACAGCAGAAGAGGGTCACCAAGTTTGTTACAACTTTGAAAACTTTCTTGTCCTACCTCTGCTCAAAGCCAGGTCAGCAAGAGCTGTGCTTATGGGGTAAAAATTGTCTCAACCTAGGAACCAGAGGAGTAAGCATGATGAGAAATGACATCCATGCTGCCAGAATGACTTTTCAGATATGGACATGTTTAATCAGACCTTTAGATACCTACTGACTAATTGTGACTAGAGGATTGATACACCTCCATGCACACACGGTGTCTTAAACTGCGCCCAGTGGTGTAACATCTTCCATTTAACAACACTGCACTGGGTTAGACAAAGCACTGAGCCAGTTTGCTCAAATACACATTGCTCTGTATTTGCATCTGAGCCTTCCCGTTTTCTGAAACACCCTACTGGTCTTTGTGATGTATGAGATGGCTCACTGAGCTGGGGATCACCATCTGGATCATTAGCAGGATGATGGAAGGCAGAAAGCTTCCTCCAGCTCTAGCTGAGACAGGTACGCTAGTCTGAAAACACTTGTCCCTTGTTTACATCTGTAGCCCACTCCTCTATAAATAAGGCTTGTGGGGCTGGTGCCTATAATCTTATCCTTGGAAAACCCTTTTGGTTATTGCCCTTCTGGTGCTGGAGAGAAAAAAAGACCTGCTCCATGCTGGGCTAGGGAGCACTGTTTTGACTGAACTGTTTTTCTGCAGCAGCTATTCTACTAGTACTCAGACTTGCAAGGGTGCCAGAGAAGGGTTAAGAATATAAAGAGAGATGAGGCAAGCTTCTGGGAACTTCCCCTTCCACTGAGACACAGGCACATGCGTTATTCTCTGCCCCTTTGGCAAACATGGACAACTTTACTCTCCCCACCTACGCACGCTTGCCAGCTGGTTGTCTTTCTGTCTGTCTGTCAGCATCGAGCTGATTGAACCTGCTCCACAGCCACTCCACCAACTTCTTCTGGCTTGGTGCCACCTTGTTCCCTACTTTGTGAGAGACGAGAGGGTCGTTCCCTCTGCGAGGAAGGAGCCCATGAGCTTAATGTTGCACTGCAAAAGGTTGCACAGTGGGGAACAGGTTTTGTCCTGTCCGATCCAGTGCTAGATGGGTTGTACACAGCGCTCTTTTGTTTAAAGCTTGGCAACTCGCGTTGCTTGCAATCAGAGGAGCTTTGCTGTTGAACCATCAAATAGTTTGGTTAAATATCAAACTGTGATTTGGCTTGTCCAAACATCATTGAAGCTGGATGGAGTCTCATTTAGGATGTGGCTCGATAACCAGAATTCAAACATCCAACGTGTTTCGTGGTTTTTAGTGTGACCGTTGGGCTCGATCTTCCATCTTTCGAACTCTGTGAAAGTAGGATCCATCACTTTTGCCATGCTTAGGGCAAGCTCGTTTAGATAAGAGCAGGAACCAAGCCAGAGCCATGAATCAGCCTCAACCAGAATCTCTTGAGAAGTCTGAATCAAGAAAATAAATGAACTAGATTGGCTGTTTCCATTTTCATAACCATCTGCAGTTTCTTCTGTCAAGCTCCTAACAGACACTGTCCTGTGGGAATTCCAGGCTGACTGGAAGTAGAAGCTAAATTGCAAGGAATTTGTTCACCAGATTTATGGCCAGTGGTACAGATGCCAAGGATTTCATTGCAGTAGTATCTAACATGTACGTGCCTAGCATTCTGAGTCTGCACAGTAATTAATACACAAACATCAATGGGGTAGGGACTGAACAGAGTATGAATCTGAACTCCTTTCCTTGTCTGAAATGACAGTGCAACAGTTCTAGCTTAATCTTTAAAGTACATAACTGAGACATTTTAATCTGGATGGAGTATTGAGAACTGGAGTTGTAAATCGAGCTCTCCTTATTTCTCCTGCTGATTGCTGGAGGAAACCCAAAAGGTACAGTTTTGCATTTGCTTCAAAGGACTTTGGACCACTGGACAGTCTGAATGTCCTAAATGTAGAATGGAAAACTGCATGAGAACCAGCTCCCTTGTGGTATCCCAATGTTTGGTGTCATCATCCCATACAAGTATAAATAAAACCTTCTAGAAGGCTTGATTCAAGTTCAATTCCAAAAGTGCTCCCAGGCCGGCTTTTTTGTTGGGACGACTCCTGCTGCATTTCTGGCAAAAGTCCCCCAGCTTTAGCACTTACCCGATACCAGATTCACTGTTCAGCAGTCCTGAACTCTTCAAATCAGTTGGCTTGCCTTACAACGCTGGTAATTAGTTTGGCAAGGAGGGCATCACTAATGTGTCATGCTAGCACAGAGTTTCAAAGGGTGGAAAGTCTTTTGATCTGAAGGAGTGGGGTTGGCTTCCCTACAGGACTCAATGCGCTCTGTGTTTCATGTAGGTAATATGTATGTGTTTGCTCTCTTTGCCTTGATTTTCCATTGGTAGCCTGGATGTACTAACACATTGCTTCTATCATACTTCATCAGTCTCCTTTAATTAGCTGGTAGGATCATCAGGGTAAGAACATTTAGCACATAAGGCAGCTCCAGTACATTTAATGAATAATAACTAGTGCCAATTGCTAATTTGTGGGGGATTTTTTGCAACCTCTCTTCAAATGAATGTGCTGTTAGCTGCTGCAACAGTCTACCCTACACACTGCCCCAGGGACAGGGGTCCCAAATGGGTTTGGATAGACTCTCCAGCCATCGGGCAGTACTTGCGTGGGCTAACACCACTTCTCAGGGCATGTGAAAAGGGTGTGCTCTTCTCACGGGTGCCAGTGTTCAGACTTTGATCCGTGATGTTTCCAGATGTTATGTGCTGTTATCCTGCCCGCAGCCTACTGTGTGAAGCCTAGAAGTGTCGTTACATGCTGTAGGCATCTAGATGTAATAGTTACCGGTCAAGGCTGCATATCTCAACTGGGTCTCTTGCATTTTGTGGCATTTGGTTGTTTGTTTTGCTTGGGCTGTGCTATTTCACTGTGTCTTAATTATCAGAGAAAAGGGCTCAGGGATACTCATCTTCTCTTGCAGCACGCTTTGAGATCAATGGAAGAAAGCTGTCATGTCTTAGGAAGTAGTTGCATTAAAATGGTAATTCATGGTGTTTAAACAGGATCTGATGACAGATGGGATTAAATGCAAAGCAGCTTGTTACCAGGTTTTAATAACTATAACAGACCTGGGGCAAGTGGTGTGGGGTGTCTAAGCAATCCAGAGAAGGCAGGATCACATGATGGTGGGTGACATCTGATAGTGTTTCCCTGGAGGGAGATAAGATTATTTTGCAAGAAATTGTGAGTGTTTTGAAGGGAAAGGAAGAGAGAAAAAAAAACCCAAACCCAACAAACAAACAGAAGAGAATTTGACATACTCACTGTTCTGTCATCTAACAGAGCTACTCCTGACAGCATCGTTAGTGCCAGATAATGTGACCACCAAATATTGAGGGGAAATATGTCAGTGTTACTGTCAGGCTGAGAACTAAGGGAATAAGAGACTCTCTTTCCAGTTAGACTCTCAGAATTCACAGGCTGAAGACCAAAGAAGTTGTCTCCTTCACAAGTCTTCCCTAGTCCTCACTCTTTCTCATAGCACCTCCCTGGGAAGTGAGGAGGGATGTTCCTCAGAGCTGCAGAGCTCGCTTCGTGCTCTGTGGAGAGCAGTGGCTGGGCTGTGCACTTCCAGAGACACTGTCATGCAGTAGAGAGGCAGGCAGGGATAGACCTGCCTCATTTTGCTGAGCAAGAGACTTGCTGGGGTAGAGGTGTAGGGATCCCTTCTCAGCTCCACAATTTCTGCTGTCAGAGAGGGAGGGATCACTGTGCATGGAACAGTGATAATGCTCCAGTGATAAATGAAGAGGAAAAACGACCATACATGAAGCTTAGAGATGGGCAAGAGATAAAAAGAGCCCCTACTTGGAGTGGAGTAGAGTAGGGAGGGGTAGAACTGTGCTGGAGAAGAAAGGGCCAGCATTACTGAAGGAGAGAGCTGGTAAAGAAATGTCTCAGGTGGTCACAAGTCCTCTTTCTTTACCCCTTTGCCTACCCTCTATGCTCTGATAACACTGCAGAAGGGTACTGTTGTCTCACTACATCTTGTCATCAGTAGCCCCTCTTTGGACCAAATGCCATTGATAACCATGGAAGAGCTTGATAGAGTTTTTCACTGCGCTTGTGAATAGCAGCTTTGGCTCCATCACAACAGTTTGGACTTTAAGGGTCTAGGCTTTACAGTGACAACTACACCAGCAGACCCATCACTGAAGATTACTCTGGCTGGGTGTGATTTGACCTGTTAATGTTTTGAGCTGTTGCAGCTGTCTCAGGATGCAGTCGGGTGGTTATGTTGCCCTAGTCCCAGACATGTCTATGATCCAAGCTAAGAACATCCCAAACTCATGTGAGGCAGGGCTGCATCAGTCAGTTTGCAGGCAGCTCATGAGTTGCTTCTATGATACAGAGTAGAAGACAGCTGCTTCTCCTGTCAACGTGAAATTGAGTTTCATCTAAGCAACAGTTCTCGTTTTGCAGAGTACATCCTTTATCTAGGAACACGCAATATGGAGCCTGTGGTTTCCATGAGCCAAGAGCAAAGGCTGAGGCCCCAGATGCATTCTACTTCAGAAAATGGGATTTAGTTGAAATGTTGATCTGGAGCTGCCCACTTTCAGCAAGCTTGGAGTCCTGAGCTGGGAAACCTCAGTGAGTGAGCACAGCAGTGAGCGTGTCGGCTCTCAGCTGTAATGACTGTAGGAATCTGTCCTTGTATATGGTCACTCTCTATGCATGTCTGTGGATATATTTGGTGTGCATGTATCTGATATATCTTTTTAGGTTATTTGAGATACTTCCTAGTCTATGGCAATTCCTAAAAAGAAGTGGTACAGACTTCAGCCTACTGTTAAGGAACAGGGTCATTTTCTTCCCTAACCAGCTTGCTTTCATCCTCTATTTCATGCATAGGGATTTTTTTCCCTCTCATGGTACAGTCTGAAGACAGCTATGTGGAACTGGAGTCTCAGTTGATCCTTTTGCTCATTTCCACCCACAGAAGTCTATCTTTTTTAACATCCGAAATACCTTGGTAACAAGATCATGGGTCTTGATTTGAAATGAATCTTTAAAAGATCTTTTTTTTTTCTTCTCTCTTTTTCGTTTTCCAGATCTGAACGCCATCACAAAGCTAAAGACATGCACCTTCACTGAAAAGACTGAGGTTTCAGAACCCATGTTTCATTCGGCCCCTTTCCTAACAGGGAATTTAACCAGATTTGTTCTTTCCCTCAGCCAGTCTCTTAATCCAAAGCACTGGACTGAAGGAGATCTGCCTTTTATTTCCATTCAAAGCCAGCGTAGACCCTAGCATTAACTTCAAGGGATGTCAGCTCAGACCTCTGGTCTGGAGCTATGCAAGGTTTATCTCACTGTGAGCCCCTTGTCCTCTAGTGAGGCTGTCTGAGAGCAACTCTTCTTGCCAAGCTGCTCAGGGGTAACTGTCCTTGCTGCTCAGTCCCAAATGCAATCTATGAGCCCAGAACCTCCTTCCCAACAGGCAGGTCTTCACACCCTGCGGTGGCACTGCAGCCAGCAGTGCCTTCGTCCTTTTCTGTGTGCCATATAGAGGTCATGACCGTTCATGAGTGTCCACAGTAATGCTTTCTGAAGTCCTGGCAGGGGATAAGCAATACACGTGTGCAGAAATGGGGTTTCTTTCAGTGGATGAAAATCTCATGCTAGAAAGCAAGTAAAATAACAGAGAGAATAGTTTGGAATCTGCAAAGTCCTCTCTGAATTTAGGTCTGGGTATTTAGGCCCTCAACAGAGACTCTACAAGGTCTGTCAGCTATGTCATTCTGGCAAATGCATGTGTGTGTTAAACACAAATGCAAATTAATTGTATTAATGAGCCTTGGGGGTTTCACTGCTATTAGTTTGCTTTTGAGAGAGAATAGTTGTCTTTCTAGGTGATTAGTACTTTAAGGTGATTTGAGGTGGATCTCTTGACCATGGCTTCTTGTTTAGTGATTTCCAAACCAAACCTGGCTTGAACACCTTGGACATTTCTACATATATGAACAGGCTGGAGCGTAGTGATGTAGGAGGTGTCCCAATAACAGGCTAATGTTGTGAGGGCACACAGCAAAATACACGTATAGCTAAAAGTTTATGGTGTGCCAGGCAGAGGGAGGCACAAAAACACCAGGGTCACTGAGATCTAGACCTACTCTCAAGTAATAGAAAATATCCCTATACAACAACAGATGAACTAGGGTTGTAGCTGGATGTGCAGATGTTTGTAGGACTAAAAGCTGAAATCATTGCTCCAGGATTTTAGTGGACGTTCTTATTGTAGGGTGGATAATGCAGCTTCACACAACTTCAAGCAAATCTTCCTGACTGCTCTGCACAATTGTATAGACCCAAGAGCTGAATCAGGATTTTTTGTATTAGAATAAAGAAACAAAGGCTCGTGAGAAAAGAGGGCAGGGTCAGCAGTTCATGGGGCTGCTCAGCCATTCAAACATCCTGTACTGGGGAGTGAGTCAGGGATATGGGTAACATCGCAAAAGGATTTGTCTTGGTAAAGAAGTCAGGAATGGTCTGACATCATCCAGCAATAGCTCATTGCCTTGTAAAATCCTGTGGTTCATAAGCAGCATCAGATGTGACTAAGGCAGCAAGGTGATTAGCATCTCTGCCTGGTGTCCCCCAGGTAACCCCATGTTTTTTGGAAACTGTCAGCAAAATCTGACTTAATGAGCACAAAGTCCTTTTGCATGAGGGTGTGGGGAAAAGATTTCTTGCTTTTCCAGATTCTTCCTCCTTTGTCACGACAGCTGGGAGTTTTCTTTGCCTTAGTACTTGCTGTGCTATCAGACCAAGGAAAGGTCCAGTTTGCTGCCCTCCAGCCTAGCTAGCAGATATCCAAATGGGAGGTCCCACAGGCTGCTGGCGTTGCAAATTAGACCTTCCCCTGCAGTATCACTGCACAGATTGCATCTGTGATTGATCCAATATTCTTGAATACCACATTCATGAATTAACCTCTAACAGCATCCAGGAAAATAATGGAAATTCACTGACATTTGTTTTCATTTTCCCTTCTGTTTAAAAAGGTAATTCCAGTGACCAAAACAGCTCTTGGGATTAATCCTGATAGAAAGGGAGCTGGATGTGGGCCCCAGCTGGCTTTAGACTTTGTCCTCAGGAACTGTGAGATTTTGGAAACTGAAACTTTGGCTGTTCTATCTTTGTTCCTTCAGCATCCCAAAGATTTTATGTAGGGGAATCATAGAATGGTAGGGGTTGGAATCATCTACTCCAACCAAACTCTAGAAAAGGAGACGAGGGAAAGCAGAGTTGATGGTTATTGTCGATATGCCTTGGAGTCACATGACTTTCACCAGTGCTACTGTCTCCAGAGTTGCATAGATGTAGCTGAGGTCAGATATAGCCCCAAGAGCAGCATCACAGTTCTAGTAGTTCAAATACCTCTCCAAGAACTGATGCTTAATGTCAGTGGGATGGTGATAGTGTCCATCTTCCCCGAGATGGGATGAGGACATTGAACAGTTAAGTAAGTGTCAGAGGTGGGTACGTTGGCACCTTATTCTGAAGCATCTGGAGAAAAAAAATTGTTCCTGCTAAGAAGCTCTTACTCTTGGTTCCCTTATCTCAAGCACTTAAACCCCAAATACAATTTGCTGTCCACTGTGGCCAACATAGGGCTGTTTTACTTCGCCTGTACTCACGTGTTTTGCTGTAGAAAGGGGCAAGTGGGCTCCATGTGCGACAGTGGGTGACACCAGAAAACCTGGGTGTAAAATCCACTAGCTGCTTCAGGTGTGACCATGGCTGCTGTGAATCAGGTCCATAAGATAATGTCTGTAGTGACTACCTGTAAGCAAAATGTAAGTGAAAAGGAACGTGTGTTTTGAAGGCGTTTATGAAAGAGACAGATGCTGAGGTAGGAGAGTGTTCTCCTGTGGGTATTTGTGTGAGACACAGCAGCAACCAGGGAGCTACAAACTCTTAGAGCGGAATATTGAAGAGCCTGGAGAAAACTGTGCATGGATGGAAGACGGGGGCAAGTGTTAAGAAAATGATTGTAGAAACGACTGCTTTGTTACTCCATAGCTCCTCTCCTTTTTTCTGGGTTGACAGCTGCATGTGAATGAAGAAAAATTGTCAGTTGGATTTTCTATCACCTCAGGCCTCTACAAGACGTCCTAGGCACAGACTCTCTGTTCCAGGGAGCAATCCAAGGTGCAGGGAAACCAGGACTGGGTGATTACAGCAGTTGATAGGGTCTGTAATGAGAACATGCAAGGAGAGCATCCTGACCTGGTGTATTCTCTCCTGACCATCACAGCAGTCCAAAATGAACCCTGTGGGATTCGTGCTATCCTCTGCAAGCAGTGCAGAGTGTGCTTTGCTAGTTAAGAAATCATGCTCACAGGGTGTCATTAGTATTGATGGGAATTATTGAGGCTGCTCTTGGAAAAGGACATGAAAAAGGCAGAGCTGTTCTGGCCCATGGCCCCTAAGAAAGAGGAAGTTGCACAAGCTGGTATTTTTCAAGTGGAAAGGGATGAAATTAACAGGGAAAAGAATAATTGTTTCCAGTTCAGAAGAGCGTGTTCCAGACGGTGGGGAGGGAAACCCATCCTCGGAGTGGAGTGTGACTGGGCATTTTTCAGCTGAAGTACCCTGAAAGTGGACTTAATTGATTATATCCTCTTGGAGGTGAAACCTCAGATAATCACACTAAAAAAACAAACCATCATGATGATGTAAAGGCGCTTTCTACACACAATATTTCTTTCCTTAACTGATCCCCACCTGCAGATGGGAGTTGGGTTTTTTTTATTGTGTTGAAAGATCCAGTTTGCCTGAGATCCCTCCAGTAATGCTTGCAGCAAGGTTTCCTTCCAGACTGTTGTGATTAATTTTCCAATACAGCTGCATCTGTGTGAAAATTCAGCTTTCTACCATGGGCATCTTCAGTGACCAAAATAAGAGCATGGCTTAAGATGTCTGGAGACAAAACAAAGTCAACCACATCTCTACCAGTCAGTGTGATAGCCGGCCCTGCCATAACGCAGCCTTTGAAGAGGGTGTGCGTGTCAGAGATCGTTTATGCCCCACAGGGAGGACAGAAACTTCCAAATGCTAAGAAGAGGCTGAAAAGGGAATAAGCAGAAAATGTTTTTTAGCTGTAATTTGGGACCAGCCCACAGGATGCCCATGAGAGAGATGTGGGGGGAAGGAAATGTCAAAACGCAGCTTTCCAGCAACACTGACTCTTTTGCATTTTGTAGATAATGGTTAAGAAAACATCTTTATGGTAGATCAGACGTGAGCTTTCTGCCCACAGACATAACTTAAATGCTGTGTCCTTGCCCAAAGGAACCTTGTATCCAACGAAGTCTCTCTATCAACGAAGTATCTCAGTATCTCTAAACAAATTGCACTTAGTTTTTTCTTTCCACTCATGCAAGAAATTGTTTTACATCACGTGAAACTGGGACAACTGGTTGCATTGTTGAGTTCTCAGATTTTTCCATCTTTGCAGATGCTGCCCACAGGGACAAGGGATATTCCCCAGAGCACACCTGGGCATCTCCTGTGAAGTGTTAATATTGGGCTTTAGGAGGGAAGTTTATTCTCCACTGTCTCTGAAGCCTTTGCATAAAGACCTACAAAGATTCATTTGTGTAACTTAAGTGGACCCAGATTCTACCCTTTAGGTGGGGTTAAACTCCTGTTGCAATGCCTTGTACAGAGGGAAGCATTAAGATCAAGAGCCTGCAGTGATCTGTGACAAAGCAGAGTAGAGGAGTGCCAGGAGGACCAGGATGGGGAGGGCTGGGGAAGAGGCTGGAGCAGTGACAGGGAAAGACTGTTCCAAGGTGTGGGGAGGATGTGGTGGAGGGTAAGAAGCTCAACTCATGAGTAGCAGGGAGGTGCTGGCTTTTTCTCCATGATGTATATCTGTTAGTCTGCAGCAGTAGTGAGCTCTGGCAGAAACGGCCTGGTTTCAGTGGTCCCCACTCATAAGCAAATGCAGTGGTGTTGCTGCTGGTGGTCCTGCAACTCTATGAGGAGCCTTTGCTTTCTCTCCTGTTTCAATCTCCATGTGAAGCAGACTGTGCCTGCACCCTTTCTGTGGGATGGGTTTGGATCTCGTCAGTTATGGAACCACATTAGGGGTGCTCTGGTTATTAGTGACTTTTAATTAACATTCAGATAGTAGCCTCAAGGAAACTTTAGCAGGCTGTGTACACTCAGCAGTGAGCTTCTCCTAAACACTCCAGTATCCTGACATGAAGGATGTCTAGGGACTATGAAGTTAACCACCAGGTTCTAAAGCAGGGGTCCTCAAACTTTTTAAACGGGGCCAGTTCACTGTCCCTCAGACACTGTGGGGGGCGGGCTATAGTTTGGAAAAAAATGAACGAATTCCTATGCACACTGCACATATTTTATTTGTAGTAGTGCACAAAAAACAGGAAAAAGAATGCAATATTGAGAATGAAGAACAATTGTAACCAACAAAAACAAATAATATTTCAATGTGCGCTTCCCACTGGCGCTAGCTGGTTTGTGCTGCCTGGCTTGTCCTGCTGGGGAGCTGGAGGGGGGGAGGGAGAGATGGGGGAGCTGCCCACCTCGCTGATGCCACCACCCCCCTCCTCAGCCAGGCCGTGCAGGCGGCAGAAAGTCATCTACGGCTGCTCAGTTTTCCCCCCACAACCCCCGGTGGCTGGGGGGGTGGCGTAAATACCGGTGGGCCGCATTGGAGACCCTGGGGGGCTGTATCCGGTCTGTGGGCCGGGGTTTGAGGACTCCTGTTCTAAAGCATCTGCAGGGCACCAGGGAGAAGTAGGTGGCTGCACACCTGGTGTGGGAGACTCTCTGCTCTCAGTAGCCATTTGTTATTTTCTTCCCCAGTCATGAGCATTTGTGATCGTTTAAGGCTCAGACGTTTGTGTTCCCAGTCATTATTTCTCCTAACACTTGCTCTACCCTGCATGTCACCTCCGCTGGCATCCTGCTAGATAAATTGTGTATGTTGTATATTAAAACAGGCAATAGCACACATCGTTCTCAGTCAAATGTGTTTCTCAGTACTTGGCTGTATGGGAATGTCATCCTTGATGGGTGTTTTTGTGCCTCAGGTTTCTATGGCCTTCTTACTCCTGTGTCACCTTGGTGTGTTGGGGATAGCTCCTGCAGCAATGTTTGCAGAGAGCAGGACTCCACGCTCTGACCTCCTTTTGCAGATCTGGGGTTTAAGTGGTTGCGTGCAGCTGCAGATCAATGTTTGCACAAGGAAAGCAATAAATTTCAAACTCTCACATCATTAAATCTTGCAGTTTCGTCTGGAGTTCTGTCCTGATCTCAACAACTGTTTGTTAAGAAGGCCTTGGCAGATCCTGAACTGGTTAATAAATAACTCTGACGAGAAGGTTTAGTTTCTAAATTACAGGTTAGTTTGCTTTATTTTTAATGATCCTCACGTGTGCCTTTACAAAGTTTCTTGAACTGTGAGTCAAACAGCAGCAGGCTGGTGACATTGAAATCTCTTGCACTTTCTTTTCCTGCATGAATCCAAGGCAGCTCTTAGTCTCTTCCCTCCTGTGTTGCAGGATTACACATGCTGTTGCAGTTAACGATTGAAAAGGCCTATGGAATTTGGTCACAGTCTGTGCTCTTGCAAAATCAGATTACAAATTTCAGGTGATATCATCTCGGGTATGAAATATTTCCATCCATAAGAGATCGGCTTAATTTCTTAATAGCATTCCTGAGAGCTACTGCCCCTGAGTATGGGATTCTGCAATTGATTTTGTTTCTCTGTATGTCAGAGCAGTCCTGGTAAACAGTGATCAGCCTCCCATCCCACTGGATTATTTAGTGAATGTTTCTTTCATCTTAGATCACAGACAGACAAGCATCAGCTCACGAGGTGTCGTGTACCAGCTACTGAATATAGAGCTGTAAGAAGCAGAAAACACAGGCTCTGCTTCTTTAATTAGTCCATGCATCTGCTTTGTTAGCTGATCAGAAGTCCAAGAACACAAGGAGTATTTGGCCCAGGACACTGATAGCCATGCAGTGAGATCATCAACAGTTCTTTCCAAGAGTGAAGGTTGAGTCCTCCTCCTAGGTCCCAAAATAGATTTCCTGTTGAAAACCCAGACAGTTACACAGTGATTATCACATAGCCACTTCTTGCCATTATGTGCAGAGCTGTGAACCTTGATGCACTCAGTCCCCTGATGCAAGTGATTTCCAGTAAACCCTCACCTATGGCTGAAATTGAGACACCTCTGCATCCTTTCTGTTTCACAGCTGGGCAGATGTGTCCCTCACAAGCTTTGTCTGAGTGAGTGTTGCATCCATGCTTAGTGTTTGGCGTGAAAGAAGACAGTCTGTTAGTGTTTGTTAAGAATAGTGTTTGTTACATGTGTTTAGTTCTCAAAATCAAGGTCTGGCATTGATGCTGTTCTTGTCTTAACCATAACAGTGCCAAAGTGCCAAAGGCAACAGAGATCTGGATGTGTGTGCTATGAACACAGACAGACCCCTTTAGGGTGAGGCAACACATCCTTCTCTTTACTTCTGCTCCTCCTGAACCCCAGTTGTAGGCACAGACCTGACCTTGTGACAAGAGCTTTTCTAGACCTCACTCAAAAGTGTGATCTTGGCCTCAGCTTTCCTACTAAACTTTGTAGGATGTAGCAGTAAATCCCCTTCTAAACCCCAGTTCTTTAGTTGGGAGTTGGACAGGAAAGAAGGACGGAGGAAATGCCTGCCTGCTCCCAGGTTTGCAAGAGCTGCATTGGGTTAAGAACAAGCCCTGATGGCTGTGGGCTATGCCCACATCCTGTGTGGCACAGAAAGATATGCTCATGGCTCCCTTTCCCAAGTGCGGCTTTTCTGTCTGTAGGATTTGCGTTGGAAATATCTTTTCCCTGAACTGCCCAGGGACTGTAGTTCTGGTGTTCTGGTTAGGGCTGTTTTATTTCAAAGGCTGCTGATGCCAGGCTAGGACAGCTTGGACACAGGGTTCCTCTGGCACTGGCCACATTTTCTTTAGTCCCTCATGAAATCGCGTTCAGACACTATGAGCTGCCCTGCAGATCATATTTAAAGTAGTGGATGTCTAATGAAAACAAGTGGTGAGAAGGGTCTAGGCGTGTCTTGGCAGGGCACAAGGGTGGGAATGAGCAGCAAGGGCTGCAGACATCCCAGTCTTGCCCTGGTACTGAATGCCCTGTATCCTGCGCTCATGAGCCCAGATGATGGAGCGAGACCAGGGAGCTGGGGAAGGAAGCAGAGTCTGGGTGATCCCACATACCAGCACTGCTGTTTGTCTCTCCTCCTTGCATACCAGCCACATCGTTGTCCTGAAAGGGGCAAACTGGAGCAAAGTTAAGGCAGTCTGGAATGCAGGCACACCACTGCACACGTGGTGACTGTCAGGCTTAGAGATGCTGATCTGTTCTGTGCACATTGGTCACACAAATCTTGGCCCAGGAAAAATGGGAAACCTGTCCCAGGTGAGATGTGTTAACTCTGATCAACTTTTCCTTGTGCTGGGAGCAGATAAATGGAGCTAAGGGCCCCACCTCATAATTAAAGCAGCAGTGATGAGGAGCATATAGGACAGTCAATCATACCTAATTAGTAGCTGTGTGGGTTAAATGCCACCTTGATTTTCTTTCTTTCTGGCAAGGTGAGCAAACAGCAGAAAGCCCTGGGCTGGGAGAGGGGAAACAGGTTAGTCTGCAGTGTTCTCCTTGCCCATTGGGAAAGCCCCTTGATGTGTCTGAGCAGGGACTCCCAGCCCATTCACTCCAGGCAGTTTTTGACCTGAAGTGCATGGCAGACAAGAAAAACCCCAGCCAGATGTCAAAGTTTCTGCCTTTCTCTGGAGTCATGACACATCTTCCAGGGCCTTTACATACACAGCAATACTCTGTGTGTTGTTTGGTTTGTCCCCTTCACCCTCCCATTCTGTGACTTTATCTGACAGACTTTGGAGGACAAGGGAACTGTTCTTGGAGACCTTCCTCATCCTAGAAATCACAAACCTGGTAGCTACCCTAGCACTCTATTCCAGGACAGGACCCCACCTGAAATGCTCGTGGCACATCAAAGGAGCTAACACATGCTCCCAAAGGATCTGCTGTGTATTGAGGACACAAGTGGCTTGTCCTCATGCATCGAACTACTCACAGCTTCAGCTTTTGCTGCTCAGTCACTTTGTACTGCATCCCTGTGACCTGGGAGCTGCTGAAAACCTTGTGTCTTTAAAGGGAATATTTGAAAAATAAACTGGATCACAGGGAACAACATTAGGAGAAATCAGGATCTCGTACTAACGTTTCTATGGGTAGGCTGTCAAAGCCTCCTGTAGCCCAGAGTTCCATCTCCATAAAGTGACAGCTGCACGCTCTCTTTTTATTTTTTTTGTTTTGATTGTCATTTTCAGAAGAATCTTTTTGGTTCACCCCCATTTGCATTTCTTTAATAGGGATCCTTTCTCCGCACCAGCCCTTTTAAAGACTAAAAATGGGACAGTAGCTCTAGACCAGGAGTGACTGACCTCATGGTCTTGTTCTGTCTTCTGCACCTGGATGCAAAAGGTCAGAGGCAAGAGAGTCCAGGACACTGGCCAAACCCTTGGGTGAAGGGCCAGACACAGGCAGGCTGGTCTCCAAAGGTGCCTCTTGGGCTTCAAAGAGAACTGAGGCATATCAGTAGTTTTAGCTGTGCAGGGTGTGTTGCAGCCCTGCAGAGATGCAGGTTAGTCCCCAGCACCCTGAGCACTGTCAGGAGTGTGGCCACATGAGCTCCCAACCTACACCCGAGCCTCAGCACCTCACGCCCTGTGCCAGTGATGGCAGATGGCTTATGCCACTGGAAACAGAAAGTTTTTAGCCGTGGCCTTGGACCTGGCACGTGCTACACACACACTCGTGCTGCACACCATCCAAACTGTGCAGAGTGTGATCCATCAGAGGAAACCAGTGTGATAGAAGTGGGTTTGTCTCACTCTTGCACTGCTTTGTTGGACAGAAAACACCTAACGGCAGGGTTTTACCTCACTGTGAGGATCCAAAGCCACCACTTCAGTGGGAAGATGCAATCTTGCCTTCTCCTGCCCTTGTATTGGCTCCTCCCACATGTGTGGGTGCATGCGCTGTTTAGATAAGTGACCTCTGGGTTACAGCTCACCTGGAGGGGAAAAACAGCAAGATTGGAAAAACTCAGCTAATGTGCTACAGATGATTGATCTGTGAGGTGGATTGAAAACTGGCTCAATAACAGAGTTCAGAGGGCTGTGGTCAGCAGTGCGGGGTGAAGTTGGCGGCCTGTGGCCAGTGGTGTTCCGCAGGGGTTAATACTTGTTCCAGTTGTGTTCAATATCTTCATCAATGACCTGGACGAGGGGATAGCATCAGCAAGTTTGCTGATGATACAAAACTGAGAAGGACATTGAGGTGCTGGAATAAGTCCAGAGAAGGGCAACCAGGTTGGTGAAGGGGTGGAGGACATGTCCTATGAGGAGAGGCTGAGGGAGCTGGGGTTGTTTAGTCTGGAGAAGAGAAGACTGAAGGGGGACCTTATTGCCCTCTACAACTACCTTAAAGGAGGTTGTAGCACGGCTGGTGTTGGCCTCTTCTCTCCAATTAGCGATGATAGGATGAGGAGAAATGGCCTCAAGTTGCATCAGAGGAGGTTTAGATTGGATGTTAGAAGGAAATTCTTTACTGAGAGAGTGATTAGATACTGGAATGGATTACCCAGGGAGGTGGTGATGTCACCATCCCTGGAGATGTTTAAGGAACGAGTGGACGCGGCGCTTAGGGATATGGTCTAGCGGTTAGACACTAGGAGAAAAGGTTGGACTCGGTGACTCTAGAGGTCCTTTTCAGCCATGATGATTCTATGATTCTATACAGCAGAAGGCTGTGCTGTCATCCAGCATGGTCTGGACAGGCTGGAGAGCTGGGTGAAGGCAAACCTCATGAAGTTCAGTAAGGACAGGTGTAGAGTCCTACAGCTGGGGAGGAATAACACCATGCACCAAGTACAAGTTAGGAGTCATCAAACTAGAAAGCAGCTCCGTGGAGAAAGACCTAAGACCTTGGAGTCCTAGTGGACAGTCAGTTCTCCACAGGACAGCAATGTGCCCTTGTGGCCAAGAAGTCTGTTGGTATCCTGAGGTGCATTAAGAAAACTGTGTCCAGCGGATCTAGGGAGGTTTTCCTTTCCCCTCTGCTCCACCCTGGTAAGACCACACCTGGAATGCTCTACCCAGTTCTGCGCTCCCCAGTTCAAGAGAGGCACAGAGATCTACTGGAGAGTCCGACGGAGACCTATGAGGATGATTAAGAGACTTGAGCATATCCCCTGTGAAGAAAGACTGAGAGAAATGGGGCTGTTTAGTCTTGAGAAGACTGAGAGGGGATCTTATTAATGTCTATAAATATCTGAGGAGTGGGTGTCAACTGGATGGGGCTAATCTCTTTTCTTGGGGCATACTAATAGGAGAAGAAATAATGGGTACAATCTCAAACATACTAGGTTCCATCTCTACATGAGGAGAAACTTCTTTACTATAAGGGTGACAAAACACTGACAGAGGCTGCCCAGAGAGGTTGTGGAGTCTCCTTGTCTGGAGACTTTCAAAACCCATCTGGAGGCAGTCCTGTGTGACCCGCTCTAGGTGATCCTTCTTTGACAGGGACGTTGAACTAGATGATCTCTAGAGGTCCTTTCCAACCCCTAACAGCCTGTGATTCTATGATTAAAAGGACAGGGAATTACTGGGTTACACTGACAGCGAATGTCCACAAGAGCTACAGTCTGCGAGACCTTGGGTCAGCAGTGCTGCTCACAGCCAGGTCCACAGGAACATGAACGAAGCAGTACCTGTACCCGGAGGCTGACAACTAAAGGGGTTTGTGTGAGTCTCTCTTTGTCTTTTGGATTTTTGTCTTTTGGAAGCTGTCCTAAGTAACTGAACATTGATGGAATGGCAGGGCAAGCACACAGTGCAGAAACTCAGAGCTGCATACATTGTCACTTGTGGACCTTACAGAAAGGATTCTTCAGGTCCTCTGATGTCTCATTAGCATGACTAGCTGTGCTCTGAGTCAGCCAAGCCATCAGCAAGGGGACCTTTTCAAAGCAGAAGCAATTGTACAACAGCAAAGTTGATAACAGAGCACGTGGGATGCTGACGAAAAGCCTCTCCTTTCCGTGATGGTTCTGAGGTTTTGAACAAAAGTTGTTTCTCTGTTTTGTGGGATTTCTTGTAATTGAACATTTTGACAGGGAATTCACCTCATTTTCATTAATTTTTTTGGCAGGGAAACGTCAGCACTTTGTCAGTAAGAGCTCACTGAAGCAGGGAAACAGGTCCAGGTAAAGGAGCGTGGCCAACTCCAGTGTAATTACTGACAAAACCCAGCGTGTAGTGAGCAGGTGCCTCTTTGATTTAGTGCTTTAACAAATTAGCTATATAAGCTCGAGTTATTAATGAGATTTTATGTCACTTGGGTTTAATTTCAACATGACCCCAGGCACAAATTCCGCTGAGGACCATGCCTGAATAAAGAGACGGGTGTAGGACAGATCTGGCAGCTCACTGCTGCAGTTTTTGCTCAGTGAGCAGCGTTGCTTTGTGTAAGTAATGTCAGTCCAGTGGGACCTTGTTAAGGGTTCAGGCTGTGGATCCAGAGACTCTGAGCAACAGATACTGAGTGTGTGGTCAGTTTTGAGGACAATGGAGTTTGAATGATGGGCAGTTTCAATTTGGGAAGATCTGCAAAGCAAAAGATTTTGTTCAATGACGTGACATTTTCTTCCAGCAGCTGGGTTTCAGGGGCCCAGAGGAGGCTGTTATCACAGCAGCCTCCAGAGAGATGGGTACTGCATGTGGGTCCGTTACTTAAAGGAAGTATAAGTTCATTTCTTGATCTTTCCTATGCTCCTGCAGACAACCTCAACCTGCTGCAGCATCTTTAACACTAAGAACAGCTTTCGTCTGGAGGTGTCCATCCTCCTGGAAACCCAGAATTGATCAAGGGGTCCTTGTCTCTCATCTGTGGGGAGTTCAGTGGGTGGGACACTGATAATGGCCAATTTCCACAGCACAGACATGACCCTCTCACAGTTTGACTCTAGCAGTCAACTGCCAGTGCAGGTGACAAAAGGGTCAGGGAAGCTCAGGTGTCTCCGGAATCCAACCCCACTCAAAGCCTGATGCTGGGTAGATGTTACCTCTTCTTGAATCCTTTGCTCCTGGAGATGTGGGAGGTGGAGGATGTGCTCCAACATAATCAGTGGAGCATGACTCCAGACATTCACTCAGTCTTTCCCATGGCTGCAATGAGCATGGAACAGCTGTAAAACTGTGACCATTTCTTCTCTAAAGACAAATCATGTTGAAAACACCTTTATGTGCACTGGAAGGCCTTGTGCCAGAGCTGCAGGGAGGGTTTTCTCTGTCCCCGGTGCCTGGCAGGTGTGATGGTTGCAGCGACCACGATACAGAAAGCAGAGAGCGTGCTCATGAGTCACTTCTCAAACACAGAACTGGCAAACCAGGCTGCACGAAGCCCCATTGGTGCTCAGGCTATTGTAATTGTGGTGGCCCAGCCTGCTGAAGGAGGGCAAATGCATGATTATTTATAAGGCAATGATAGTGTGGAAGCCCATAGCCACTGTCAGGACACGGCTGTGGCTTTGCTGTGGAAGCAGAGATGAGCTTTGATGCTCTTTCCTCCTACAGCCTGGCAGTGATTCAGCTCAGCAGGAGCATTTGTGGTTGAGGTGTTGTCTTGATGAGTTTCTTTTAATGACCTGCTTCCACTTCAGCAAACCAGTTCTTCCCTCTACTAAATAAAGCCTTGAATGAAGATTTCTGGTAACTGGGAAAATACCAGAAGTTCCACTTTGCTATAATCACCTTGATGTTATCTTTTTGAGGGTAATCAGTGGTCTCCTGTCTGAGGCACATGGGTTTTTGCAGTGGCCGGAGCAGTCATTCTTAGTGCTGTGAGAGCTGCTGCCTGTGCAATGCCCCAGCTGTCAGTGCTGCTCGGATTCTGGTTCCGGCAACGTTCTACACAGAGTGTCCCGGACAGCCCGTTTCTCAGGTTGGTGCACATTCCTGAGGGCAGTGACTTACCCTTTGAGAGCTCTTGCTTCAGCTGCATTTTCCTCAGTGAGTCTCAAGAACAAACCTTTCCTACCACTACCTGCCCAGTTAGATTGTAAACAGAGATGGTAAACAGTGGAGTCTGGATTGGGACAAGGAGAAGCTGGAACCACAAGCTACTCTTTAGGTACTGGGACATGGTGATAAGGTCTTCCGTAAGCCTTCTTCTCTGAAGGCTGAACATACTCAGCTGTCTCAGCCTTTCCTCATATGGCAGGTTTTTATCTCTGGAAACCTCTTTAAGTCTGTTTTACATTTGTGGACATGAGTGCCCAGGAGCTGGACAAAACTGCAGAGAGAATTAGTGCTGTGGAGGATCAGGCTTAGCTTGTGTCCAGTTCCCAGAGCTAAGCATGGACCATCCCATCCTCTCTCAGCTTGTGTGGATGCAGTATGTGTCTGAGGAAGGCTGTGCTCTTTTTGAGCACCTGGTATGTGGTGCCTGGACTGTGTTTTCCCTTCCTGGACTCTGCTGGCAGCTTATCCGCCCCATGGGGGGCTGCTGTGGGGTGCAGCCATTCTCTAACACAGCTCTGTGATATGAGTAGCTACTGCCAGTCCCCTGAGATTTCTCCTACTCTTAGAAAGGGAGGGAGAGCCAGCCAAGGAACATCTGTTTGCCCTGTGTGGCAGCACAGCCCCCACACCATGGGTTGCAGTACCTGACCCAAGTCCTCAGTGCTGCCTCACTGCAGAGCAGCTGACTGCTCCCGAGTGACAAGCCCCATCCTTCCATTTGAAGTCTATTTGTGAAAAGAGAGCTGCTTTAATTTTATTTTTTTTTACTTCTTTTGATGCCAATCTCCATTGTTTGAGGAAACTTTTGCTAGGAAACTGGGACCAGGGGAAAGGAAACTCAAAGACAGAGCAGCCAAACCCTTTGCAGGAATCTGCTCTCTTCTGAAGGTTAAGGCTTGTCATTTTTTGATTTACTGGAAATGATTGGTGTTTCCTTTGTTCCCTTTTGTGGTGGCTGCTCTGATAAGCCCTGAGGGATGCTTTCCTTGGACAGATCAGGAACAATTACAGCAAGAGAAGTAAGGAAAGTAAACCCGTGTCCTGTTTTTCCTTATTCTGTTTCTTGTTAATTAGCAATTTGCCTTGCTTCAGAGAGAGACCCAGGTCTCTGCCTCTCTAATTGCTGGGCACTTGAAATGGCTTCAGACCCAGAAATACCATCCACTACAGACTACAGTGATGAGAATGTTGCTGAATGCACTGTGTGCTCTGACCTTTTGGTTTCTGTAGAGCTGGCCTCTGGGGTGGACAGCTCAGAGATGAGTTGTGTCCAAGCCCAATGTGAAGCCTCTGGCAGCTGAGAGCCCTCCCCATATGCAGTGCAACCCAAAATCCTTTCAAGGAGCAAGGCAGGAGAGCGTTGCAGCTTGAGGCTGAGCAGGGCTATGTGTGACCCAGAAGTACACAGGCACATGGTGGAGGTTGAAGACTGGTGATGTAGAACCCCGCGATGCTAGGAATAGATATCTTCTGCCAGGCTGGGTGAACGGAAAAGGTCTTGGCCAGCCCTCTCCAGCCAAAATGCAGAATGTGTGTTATGTGAAGTGGTACTGCTGTGGGGAGCCAGCTGCTGTCCTACTCCTTTCCATGGTGGAGTCTTCTCACATCCCAGGAGAGCCATTCAACAGGATGTCATTGCCCTCACTGTGATACAGCAGATTTCACTCATCTGTGCCCAAGGTCTTCACATCTTGAAAAGGCTGGAGGTCCCAACCCATACTCCCACTGAAACAGCAGGAGACTTCCCCAGTGACTTTAGTAGGCTACAGCCAACTCTGTGACTTCTCTGTGCCTTGCTTTCTCAGTGTAGAAATATAATGCAACTGCCAGTGCCTCCTTGGAGAGCTCTGAGCCTTGTTTGTGTTGTGAGAAGCACTGAGGCGCGTGGGAGAAACGTGTCACGAAACCCCTCCTGGGAAGGCAGAGCCTGAGCTCTTGTGATGGCTGTTTCTTTGCGCTGCAGGGACAAGCCTTGCTATGATGTTACCTGCTGTGGGCAGTGTGGCTTTGAGTGAGAAGAAGCGGGGACTGTTGTCTTGCCATTCAGGTAGAGCTTAGACTGATGTTAGCTTGTGGGGACAGCAGCTGGGTGACATGATGAGTTGCGCTGTGCTGGCTGCTGCGGCACAAACTCACCCCACCCATGGGAACACAAGGAGCCAGCAGCTGTTCTACTCTTGTGCTTCTACCAGCCTTGAAGTCCAAGTGGCAGGGTGATGGCAGTGCCCACTGAGCTGCTCTAGAGAAATCTTCCCTGGTTTGTTTCGGTTGTTTTGGTGTTGTTTTCAGCTGGCAGACAGCTGGCAGCAAGACAGTGGGAGCAGCTGGAAGGAGATACCCAGCAGCACTGTTCATAAAAGTCCAGATGAAAGATTGAAACACCTGCTAGCACCAGGACAAATGTTTGCTGTGGGACATTAGGAATTACATCCTATGGTGCACATGACTGCTGGCATGCATAATTTCCTCATCATTGCCAGTTAAAAAGGCAGGTGATGGATGGGCCATTGTGTGCCAAGAACATATTGAAGGCAGCAGGCTCACTGCTTGCCAGGCAGTGGAGATGATGTCTTGCAAACTGTTGTCTTTCATACCAAGAGGTATCACAGGTATTGTGAGACATCACCTCCTTTTCTCTGCACAGAGATATAATAGATAAGCTCTTTCCCTTCAGTGACAAAGTGTTCTGAAAGAACAAACCCTTCCATCCTGAATAGACGTGGTTTCAAAATACAGAGTTAATTCACGACCACGGGAAAATCAACAACAGATTTTATCTTGATTTCATCTCAGAATTTGGTGCAGTTCTTATCCTGAGCAAACCCAGTTCAGGCCAAAGGACTGTAGGTCTCTTCCAACCTTAATGATCCTATGATTCTATCAAAGATCCCATCAGTGAGATGAGCTAGAATAAGTCCATGATGAAGGAAGCTGTCTGCCATAACCAAGGGACTTGGAGTCATATATTTGCTTGCCAGTGTGAAGTTGTTATATGGATAAAAGAACTGTACTAGCTGGAAGATACAAACATTGAAGCCTCTCCCATGCTATGCTATCAACACAGCTTTCCTTCAAGCAGTTGCTGAAGTTGATAGCTGCAGAGCTTCTACCACAACATCTGAGACTTCTGATCTGACCCAGACAGCCCCTCACAACCCTGAGCCAGCATGTGGTTCAGTCCATTTGCATGAACATCTCCATATGTCAGCATACATATCCAGCAGCTCTTATAGAATCACAGAATCATTCAGGTTGGAAAAGACCCCTGGGATCATCGAGTCCAACCATCAACCCTACTCTACAAGGTCACCCCTAAACCAGATCCCCCAACACCACATCTAAGTGACTTTTAAACTCATCCAGGGATGGGGACTCAACCACCACCCTGAGCTGCCCATTCCAGCACTTGACCACTCTTTCCATGAAGAACTGAAGTATTGTCAGCTAAAAAGGTGGAAGATAGTGATTTTAATTTGAAGTCACTTGTACTAAAACCTGAAATTAAAACATCCTGTGAAACCCAGGGCAGGAAAAGATCTGAGCAAAAGATGAACTTCATATTTCCAGGACTAATAAGATGGGTAAAATAATTTATTAACTTCCCAGTGAGGGTGACAGAGCACTGGAAGAGGCTGCCCAGGGGACTTGTGGAGCCTCCTTCACTGGAGATGTTCAAAACCCGCCTGGATATGTTCGATGCGTCCTGGTCTAAGTGATCCTGCTGTGGCAGGGGGACTGGACTGGATGATCTTGAGATCCCTTCCCATCCCCAATGACTGTATCTGGGGGATCCTGCTGTGGCAGGGTGATGGGACTGGATGATGTTTTTCTCCTGGATCCAACTTGGCACACAGCTGAGTTGTCCCAGCATCACCTCACAGGTCAGCCCAGCAGTGTCCTGAGCCTGTGTCATGGAATCATAGATCCTTCCCTCAGGGAGAAATGGTTCCCCTCATGCTCTGGATGTGCTGCCTGGGTACTGAAATGGGAAAAGCCATATAAAAAAAGTGAGGAGGGCTCATTTTTCTTCTAAGCTTGTGTTAGACGCAGTGGAAAGAGCTCTTTCCAGACGTTGCTGAGCCCTTCTCCTGGGGCAGTCAGGAGTCTCTCTGCCTTGCTGCTGGCTCTGCTGCCTGAGGTGTGTGTGGATGTCTGTGATGTGCCAGAGTGGTCCTCATTTGTGAGCACGGAAAGCGTGGAATGGGGCTCAGCCGTTTCCACAGGAAGTGGTGAATGTCAAACCAAAAGGCTGGTTCTCTGGCACCACTTAAGAAAGGCTTTCATGGACTGTTAAGTTTTGGAACATTCTTGTAATCTGAGATTTCTTCAAGCCCAAACCCAGTCTGGGGTGGCATGAATTCTGTGTTCTCTCTCTATTAGACAGCTCTGATTTCTGCAGTTTTGTAAACATCCCCAATCCATGTTGTACTGTAGTAGTTGTCTTTCAGCTCCACGTCTCAAAGTGTCTCTCAAATGAAGACACAACTTCTGTATCCTGCTCCGAGTCATAGAGAAAAAGCATCAAGATTCAGATCTCAGCCTTGTAAATGGATGAAAACCTGACCAGATGCAGGTGTAGGGTCTAAACTCTGTGAACTTGCACCAGTTCAGGGATAAAACAATTGCCAGACTTATTGCACAGCTATCCTCAACATTACTGCTGGTCCTTAGGATGGCTGGTGCTGCCCTTGACCATTGTCTGTGCTGTGAGCTGAACTGGGCCAATGCACTCACTACCCATGTAGTCAGGAGCCACAGTGACCCATGTGGAAGCAGAAAGGCAGGTGATGCAGAGATGTTTTGGTAAAACTCACCTGGATATGTTTCTGTGTGACTTGGTCTAGGTCATCCTGCTCTGGCAGGGGGATTGGACTAGATGATCTTTCAAGGTCCCTTCCAATCCCTAATGTTCTGTCATTCTGTGGAACTGGTGGAATGGGGCTTCCCTGTGAACTGAAGAGTTTGTCTAGTACATGCAACACAGAGGCAGGATTTAGTAACCAAAGCTATTTACTGAAGTCTCTCTAAAACCGTGTTTCATAGCTGCCAGGCTGTTACCTTCAGTCCAAGTTGTTGAGTCTCGTAAGGGTGTTTGGGTTTTTAATAAAAATATCCTGTCCCTTATTTAGTATCTAAGATAGGAGGTTTAGGCTGGTATCTCCTGAGAACTGGGCAGCTAAAAAAAAAATCAGTAGATTTTAGTAATTAGTGATGCTTTATAGGACATGGGAGTGCATTTAATTTGGAGACAAATCTGCAGATGTAGCACATCTTGGCAATTGTTTTGCCCCTCTTTTTATTTCACTAATAAGAATGCCTGGAAACAAGAACGTCATTCATTAGGGATTGTTCTGCTTTGTTCCTTGCTCCTGTTCCTTACGTTGCCTCCTAACCCTCTCTCAAAAGAAAGAAAGATCTCCCAAAGTGTTCCTGCAAATTGGGCATGCAAATGCCCAGTGTGGTGAGTCAGACAGGCCTTCACACAGATGGCAGGGGAGTTGGAACTGGATGATCCTGTGGTCCCTTCTAACCCTGACTGATTCTATGACTTGGTCAAGGTGATCCTCCTGTGGCAGGGGGATTGTGCTAGATGATCTTTTGTGGTCCCTTCCAATCCCTAATCATTCTATGATTCTATGAATTTTGCAGTGTTTTAAGATCACTGGTTATAGTGGAATCACCCTTAGTTCTTATGGTCCCTCCACCTGACCTCTAACACCTTTTCTCCATAATGGGGGTGCAGAGGAAAGGCTTGGCTTAACAGTTGTTGGGGTCATCACTTTCATGGAGCTACATCTGGTTTTAAAGTCCATTTGAGAGGTGAGTCAGATGTTTCTGGGAAGGGTTATTATTGTTACTATGGTTATAGGTGAGTGTGCAGTAGCCACAGCCACGTACAGGGAATCACTGTTGTGTTTGGTGCTTGACTGTAGAGAATAAGACAGGCTGTGCCCCAGAGAGCTACCTGCCCTTTACGTTGCTGTCAAGGTATAAATTGCTTTTCATTATGTACAAGCACTGGATAAATTTCTTCAAATTTCTACACTGAGCCTTTCTGGCAAAAAAACTAACCTAAAGCTTCTTGCAGAATTTTTTGCGTTAGAACAGCTACTGTGATTTTTTTTCCATGGCAGGGCAAGTTGCTCTAAGGTACCTGCTATAGAAGAAAAACCAAGCACCATATGCAACGTAACCATTGCTCTCTCTATCTCAAAAATGCCGAACCATGGGAGAGAATTCGTCCCACCAAACGCCCACTAAGCACATTTTTTAAATCTGGTTCTCAGTCTTTCAGGAAAGTAGAAGTAAAATCTAGCTATGTTCTTCTTGCCTGCTGGAACTGGGCCCCACTTCATGAAATTAAATGGCTAAGGAGGAAAAAAAATATATCCAAGGCAAAGATGCTATTCTCAACAAAGGGAACAGTATATGCGACAGCTTCTGCAGCATTCCTGCAACATGATGTCTTTCCCTGCAGACTCTCAGTTAGGGATTGATTGTCTAAGCAGAGAATTGGCCAATTCAGAAAGGCTTAAGGCACACTTCATGAACTGTTTGCTAAAAGGATGAATAGATGGGCATGTGTGTATATAAATCTATAAATCATGTCTTGTTCTGCCCCGAAGAGGACAGCTGAGATTGGTTTCTTTGTCATTTGATTTCACGATCTCCAGGCTAGGGATAAAAGGCAGCAGTGTTTTGCATGTGGGGTCAGGACTTGATGCCGCAGCTCCAGAAGGGCAGTCTGGAAAACCAGAGAATGTTTGCTGTGAGTGCTACAGCTAGAACTCACAAAGTGAGTAACAACAGTCACGCTGCTCTGATGCCTTCATAGATAAGGGAAAGGCTGGTGAGTTTCTCTCCTTTGAGTTCTTCTCTATCCCAGTGGGCTTCTTTATAGCATCAATGCATGGGTTCCAGTTTGGAACCACAGGATGGTTGGTGGTGATGCTGCTGTGAACTGTTGCTTTCCATCCCAGTCCTTGCTCTGCCATGCCCATTGCTCTCTCTTCTTGCCCTTCTGCTCTGAGATGCTCTATTGTGTTTGTGCTGATTTGGCTCAACTTTTTTACAGGCTTTGCCCTACTTTAACACTGATGGGTTTTGGAAGAGGGATGATGGGAGTTGGCACTAACCTTAGAGCTGATACAGGTGTTGCAGAAGTGTCCTGCAAGCAGCCATGCTGTGACCAGGGGTCCTCTGAGCGATGTTCTGAGCAGGAAAAGTTCTGTAGCCAGCTGCCTTAAGTAGCTACTGTGTTCTCCAGAGAGCCTTCCTGCTGCCCAAGCTGTTGGCCTCTGTGCAGCATTGGAGTACCAGCACAAACAATACTCTCCCTGCTAGAGGAGCTCACAGGAGCAGCAAAACTGAATCCTTCAGCCAAGGACATGTTTTCTGCTAGGAAAGTCCCCAGAGAAGAGCTGTCTGACCACACAGCAATCCATATGATGACTGTGTAAGCAAATGTGAACCCTAGGCCAAAAGCAGCACTGTAGATGTGGGGCATTGTGAACCTGCTCTCAGGCTCACTGAGGATCTCTCCATGAATGCCTGTGGGCAGCTTCAAACATCATGGTGAGTCTGTCTCCCTGGCAGCACCAGATGAAGCAAGCACAGACGGTGGGACCTGGGCTCCTTTTCTGAGCACAGTGCATAGGCAGCAGGGGTGAGTGTGCAGGTGGCTCAATCAGATCTGTGGTGGCAAAGTAGGTGCTGATCCCACTGTAACCAGGAGCACCATGGCTGGGCCACTGGAGACACACATCTGGCAGGAGAACTTTGGCTCATCTCTCACCTCTCTTGTGCTGGGTGTGCTTAAGAAAACGCAGGAGGTGTGCAGAACAAAGCACACCATTTCTGTGTGGATACGCTACCCTCCTCGCTGGCCCCGTGGGCATTTTTCCCCCAAGATGACTTGCTAGTGGACAGCTGTGCACAGTCCCCTGTACAGCCCTGGCATAGCAGCTCCAGTTGAGTAAAGCTTTTGGTGGACTGTGCTCTGCCACTGGCCCATGCAGAGCTTTCCTACAGCCCATCAGGCAGCAGCTTTGTGCCTGGGCAGGTGACACAGGCATCTCCTAGGCACAGAGTTTCCTGTTTACACATTAACTCTGAGCCATCAAGGGTCAACTCCCTTTTGCTACAGTATGTTTGGAAAGATTGGGAAGGCTGAGGGAGAAGTGAGAGAAGTTTTTTCCTTAACAGTCTTCTGCACCCTCCAGTATCCCTCTGCCCCCTCTTCCTATATCATTTCAAGAGAATAACTCCCAAGTAGAGACTTCATGAAGTTGGTCCATATTGGGAGAGTGGTAGAGGTAGTCTGCGTCAGCTTTGGTTTGTTTTGCTTTGTTTTTCTGAGCTCCTAAGATGTAAAATACGATCAGCTGCTGCATTTAAAAGTGGCCTTTCAGTCACTGCCTGGTGTGGAGAAATGAGTAACAGGTGAGAGAGCTCAGAGCACAGGCAGATGTCCTATGTTTGTGTTTCTCACTTGTCATCCCTTCCCCAAAGAGCTCCCAGAGGCCACCCATTGCTGTCTTCCTGCTTCATCTGTCAAACTGACCTCTCTTCCTTTACTAGAAAAAAGCTAATCTCTAGTCAGCCTCAGGAAAGTCCAGTTATCTACCCCAGATGCATCCCAGTTCTGTCAGATTTCCCTTGGCAGCGGTGTTGCTGCATTTCAGAGAGCTCGCAAGAAACTCTCCTGACAGCAAATGTAGATTGTGAGGTTTTATTTGTTTCTTCTGGATGCATTTCTTTTTGTCTTTGGGGAGGATTTATCAGTTTCCCAAAACCTTCATGTGGCATTTGTGTCTCATAAAATGCTTCCTCATTGCTTGTAGAAATATTCCCAGCTAAGGCCAGAGCAGGGACTGTATGAAGGGTTCAGACAAAGCCCGATGTCATGGACTCAGCTAACCAAAGGGAACAGGAGACCGTTGGGGATCGGTACCTGGTCTCCTCCCTGCCTAGTGACTCTTTGCTAAATATGGGTCAGTTTATATTTACCAAATGGAAAGCTTGGGGTGGGGGGGGCAGTCAGAAGTAACAGTCCCAGATGTTAGGCTTTGGGTTTGTTTGTTTGGATCTCCCGAGCACACTCTGATCCCAAACTTTTCCGCTCTGATGAGTGGGACTGGATAAACAGACTCTGGCACTTTTAGCCCGGCTTGGAGTGGACAAGTGTCCCCAGCTCCTGATTCACACGCACTTCCATTTCCTCCAGGATGACTGCCCATTGTACTAATTGCTTGTCACCCTACCTGGCAAAGGCAGCCTGTGTCCCTGGAGGTGGCAGGTCTTAGGTCTTCCTTTGGCTGCCTCTGCCTGGGTTTCCCCATCAATCACTTCCAGTGCTGCTGACATCACAGCTTTCTTGTCCAGCCAGTGTTACCACACAGTAGTCATGAGATGGGAGAGGAGTTCCCCCAAAGGTTCTTGTTTATCTTCAGCATGTGAGTGTTTGTCAGAAATTGTGCTCATTTTCTGAAGAGTCTCAGTTTACAGATCTCAAAGTTTACTGTTAGCACTCATGTTCTTGAAAATAATGCAATATCTCCACTTAGCTTGTCACGCAGGAAAGCAGGAGCAGAGCTAGGACTGTAATTCAGACAACCTGCTCTCTCCCTCCAGCTCCTGCTGCACAGCAATACCAGTCCAAATTAAGAGATTATAATGCATAATCTGTACTGGTGTGCCAAGAATTCTCTAAATCATATTACACTGTCACATAAAATGATGACTCATTTGATAACACAGCCCACAACCAGTTCCTTTACGTTAAAATTACATGGTCAAGACTGGATTTAAAAAAGAAAAAGGAGAGCTTGTTGTGTGTGTAGTGAATGCCGAGCTATAGATGCTTTCATGGATTTTATTTTGGCTGATGCTGAAGGAGCATTTGTGAGCCTGTTTGTTGACAGTGGTGCTTGGGACCAGAGATGCTGACATTCCACTAACAATAATAGGAACTGCCTCTGTTTGCTTCTAAATTGGAAATTCTTCCTTACATGGGGCCAACCCACCCTCCACCCCCGCTGAAGGAAAGGGCATTCGTCTGGGACTTGCAGATGGAGCATCTCCCAGCACTGCTGGTGCCTCTGGGGCTGCAGAGTTGGACCTGTGTTCAGTCATTGCCAGAAGCCTTTCTTCTTGTGCCCTGTGGAAGAGGTGTAATGCAACCCAAGGTGGAGCTTTGGGGTTCTCTGGAGACACAGTGCTGTTTGCCTAAAGCAATTAATAGCACAGCAGAACAATCAACCCAACTACACTCTTCCCAGAAATATGCTTTCACCAAGTCTCCCTGTTGATGCCTCCTCTCTGCTGGCATCGCTCTCCCTCTTCTCCCTGCAGCCTCATCATCCTCACTGCAGCCCTGGCTTCTGCACTTCATCACTGCCTCAGCTGCCATTCAGGGATGTGTATTTTGTTTCCCAAAGCCATTTGGGATGTGGCTTGTGCAAGTGGCAATGAACTGTGTTTGGCTGCACTGTGGTTTAGCATTTCCTGTTCCTCTTTCTGCCTGGGCTGTAATTCATGCAGCTGAGGAACCCATCATGGAGTGCTTTTTGCCAGGAATGCCCACACGTTCTCTGGCTGAGGCTGCTCTGGCATCTCACTAGAGATTACTTTTCCACAGCCCTGCACGGCTGGTGCTTGTCAGAGCCGCTTGCTACACTTGGAGTATAGAAGTGAGGCCAGGACAGATGGTCACACTTTTGAAGCCACATTTAGTGACGGGACTGGTCCATCTCTGTGGGTTGCATTTCTCTGTCTGCGTCAGATCCCATGGGTCACTTCTTTCCCAGTACCATCCCACCCTATCTCCTAGAAAACCTGATTTTTAACCTCCCCAGCTTTGGATAAATAAGCCTCACAGCAGCCAAATATCCAGCAGGCAGTAAGGACTTGGATCAGGAAACAGCTTCAATCGCTGTGCAGTCAAGGCCAGTTCAAGAAGCTCCGTGGAAGATTTTCCTACTGTTGTGCTGGAAGCTCCCACTTCCCTTGATTTCTTAAAGTGGGGAGAAAAAAGTAAAACCCACTTTCTGCAAGTGACCTGTGGAGACCCTGTGCATCCTGTGCTAATGAGAGCAGGGGAGGAAAGTAATTGCTTTCAGCAGTTGGAAAGTGTGGGTGGCAGGATGGCTCTGTGCAGTGCCGGAGACGCTTCGTACATGCATCCCTCTTAAACAAATACCTCTTTAAACATCTATTATAGGAATTATGGGAGCAGCTTCTTTCCTTTCTCCTTTTGCTCCTCTCTGACTAGGATCAGGGTCTGTTAGTACTCTCCTTCCATGGCTGAGCTGCAGAGGCTGGGAAGTGGAGAGACAAGTAACATTTGCTTTTATCAGTCAAATCTGCTCCGTCCTGAATGATCACTTCAGCCAGCAGGATGAGGAAAGGAAAACAAAGTGCTAGCAGGAGCATGACTTCTGCAGGGAGAAGTACATTACACTGGCCAGCACAGTTTTTGCTGTGCACATGTTAGTAGGGGGGAATTATTTCCATAGTACTGCTTGGTGCACCCATGCTTGAGATGTACGTGTTGAGGAAGATGCGTGTCACTGATGTGCAGCTCAGAGGAGCTGTGTATTTTGGGACATGCTGGAAGAGCTTGTGCAGTCAACCCATGTATTTTCCAGGGTATCTTTCATCTGCAGCCTCTGAGAATTCCCAAAGAGCTCCTGCTAAGCAGGGGAGGAAAAGAGAGGTTTCAGGGTGAGATGTCATGGAAGTGGGAGAGATTTGGACAGTCTCAGAGCTCCACACAGATAGGGCTGAAAGAGAAATGGATGGTCCAACATCTACCCAGATTTAGAGTCACAAAGAGAAGAAAAAAGAGCTGAAGATACAAGGGCATGAAAACTGGAGCAGGGTCACACAAGTCTGGAAAGTAATGCCTGCAAACACTAGTCTGGTTTTGGGTGAAAGAGATTTGTTAGGATCCACAGGCTTTCAGTGTAGCTCAGCTGTGAACAAGACAGAACTGGCCAGTCTGAGAGTAGAGGAGTGAAATTGGTGCTTGATGGGAGACAGCCTGCAGCAGGGGTGACTGTAGCCTTGCTCGGTGGGCCAGGGGTGCAGTCATAGCTGGCCTTCAGAGGAGACTGCTCTGCTCAAACACAGGAGGGCTTGCTGCTCTGATGGGGAAAGACAAGCAGATTTTTCAGTGTTTTATGTGCCTGTTGCTGAATGAGATGAGTCTGTCTTTATTTACTGCCATCTGTTAGATAGACAAGAACGGCAGCTGCTAGTGGTGATACCTCACATCTTGTAACGTCTTTCATCCCCCAAAACTCGAGCTCCCGAGGGGTTTACAAAAACAATGCAACCAATGCGATGCTGTAAGAGGAACAGCACTGCAGGCTGGTATCAATCAGTGGAAATTTCGCTGTGAGCCATCTGTGTCTCCAGAAATGCTGCATTTGTACAAGTGTGTTTATGTGGCTGCTAACAACTCGGCAGAGGCCAAACCCTCCTGTGAGAGGGCTGGCCTGCGGGTTTGCATTGTATCCCTGCCTGTGACAAACCTCAGGTGGGACACATCACATGTTTGATTCAGAAGGAAATCTGTCCTTTTTGTCCAATGTTTGAAAGGCCTGGGTACCCATCCACACACAGTTAGACTTAGAGGTGATTAAAGTGAGCGGGGAAGCTGATGTCTGACACTGGTGTAGCAGAGAAGACCTTCTAGAGACTTTTTGCCTTGCATGCTATTACCCTGATCGTACTCCACTGATCCTAAGAAGACTTTGCTATGGGGGGGGACACAGAAAATGCTGAAGGAGGAGCAGCAGTGTCACGCGTGCAGCTAGAGGTCACCAGTCAAATCCAACATGGTGTTTTGTGGCTCCACTGACAGGGTGACCTTGTACACGTCTCCTGGGTTCCTTGTGCCTCAATTTCATCACTTATAAAATAAAGATAGTGTCACTCACCTTGCCTGAAAAATGACTTAAGATCTAATAATAAAAAATACTAGGAAGGAGCTTAGGTGAAATTACTGTTTGATATCTGTGAGAATGCAGATACCAAAGCAAACTACATGAGCAAGCAGGTCATTCTGTCCCTTAATCAAAATGAGAGTGAAAGAGGGAAGGGGATTTCTTATGGGGAGCAGCCATCTGTCAGGCTTCCAGAAGAAATTACTGAAGTGTGTTATCAATAGTTATCAGAACTTGCTGAAGTGGAAATAATTTTAACTTGCTAATGAGCTTTCATTCCTAGTTCCTTGGTCGGGACAGGTTTCCTTTCTACATTTCTCCAGGATCAGCAGTGACTTTGCACTGCCTTTCAGTTTCTGCTCAGTGTCAGTTTCTGATTCTCTTTCTCACTGGGGTTTCTGGGAAAGGGTGAAGTCATCTTCACCGAGCTACTTCTCATGGTTACTGTTTTACATTGTGTGAAGCGGGGTATTTTAACAAACTCTAGATTTTTACAGTGCTAAGAAGTAGGAGCGCCGATTGCATTCCTGCAGGCTGCCTCCATGTCCTAAGGATGTGCATTTCCATTTTATTGTCTTCTATTTTTACCTCGTTTTTGGAGAGGAGGAAGGGCTGGAACACCCTTGGGACTGACAGCGACCGCCTCTGGGTCGGTGTGGTTGGGGTGTGGAAGGAGGGACGCGGCGCTTCTCCCTGGCAGCCCCTGAGGAGGTGGCACACAGCCCACACATGGCACACACATGAGCTGCCCTGGCAGCCTGCAGGCAGCTGCAGAGACCCAGCTGTGGAGAACCCCCTCCGTTGTCTCTGGCTTTTTAAGGCTCATTTAAGACCTAAAATAACAACTACCATTCCCTGCTGAGTGAAACTGGCGAGGATTAGCCAAAGCCTCCCATTCCCCGCTGTCTAATGAAACAAGGACTTTCCCCTCCGTGTAACTAGGATGACTTTGGTCCCCTCCCCTTCTCCCTGAACTGGAGCTCTATGCTTCAGCCACACTCTGGCCCTCTGAGAGCTCCGGCACGTGGTTCACAGCTCAGGGCACTAAAGACAGTGGGAGACATATGCTAACCTAAGAAGACAGCAGATGGGTGCAGGCACTTTTAAGAACAGCTGTTGGTGTCTCGTTTGATAATCCCATTTTTAACAAGTCCATATGATGGCATAAAATAGTGGAAATTAGGTTTTTCTGTCTCTTCTTATCTCCTGAGCCATACTTGACCCTTTCAACGTGATGTAGGGATCAAAGGCTTGTTATTTTAGCTTACCTACAATAGATCAGAGCTTGATCTCTGCCAGACCATCAAGCTGCTGGTGCTTAGCTCTCCCCTTTATTCCACTTTTCTTGTGTGTCCCAGGACATACTGATGCAACCACAGCTGTGACTTGCTAAGGGACAGGATGGATTTTCCTACCCACTGTGCACTGCTGCACCAGCCCAACATGTCGGTTGCAGCACATTTTGTAGCTCTTATGCTCCCATTTCTCCATCCTGAAGACCTCAGAAGCTGAGTAGGGAGGCAACATCATCTCTCAGCAGCACAAGTGCCACTGGGAAGGAAAAGGAAGAGCCTTTGCTCTTCTTTAATGGGGCTATATGCTTTTACGCCTGAGATCAGAAAAGAGAAGGAATGTGAGGCGAATCTTGTCGATACTGTGCTTGGGGCTGTGGGCTGAGGTGTCCTTCTTCACCATGGTACTGGTGTGCTTCAAGCTCAACACCAATTTGCCAACACTACGCTGTTGCTAATACCCTTAGTTCCCAGACAGGGAAGTCGTGTCACCGAGATGCAAAGTGGCTTCTCCAAGGTCACACGCTAAGAGGTGCCGCGTTTATCGACTCCTAGTGCTTCCCAGCGCAACCTGTACCCTTCGGAGAGGCTTTGCTGATAGAAGGGTCTGTCCTGAGGGGTAAAGGTGGAACTGCCAGCCGTGACCCCCTGTTCTCCAAACCTTTTGATTTGTGAGGCAGGAAGAATTATTAATATTTTTTTCTAAGGGAAAAAGAACAGCATTCATTTTCTAAGGGAGAAGGAAGACAATCTCTTCCTCAGAGATGCACAGGGCAGTTTCCTGGGCTTGGTGGCCCCTCTCGGGCAGCTCCGTGCCCGTGTTCACCCACCGCCCTTCGCCACAACTGCTCACGCCCGTTACGGGACGGTGACAGAGCCGGCAGAGGCCCCGAGGCGGCGGCGGCNCGGCGGGAGGCGGGGGGCGGGCGCTGTCCATGGCCCTGCGGAGCCCCGGCCACCCCGGGTCCGCCGCGCCGCCGAGCGGAGCGATGGGCAACACGGTGCACAAGACCCTGGCAGGTACCGGCGGGGTCTGCGGGGTGGGACGTGGGAGCTGCGAGGCGCGAGGGGGGGATCCTGTCCCGAGAGATGCTGCGGGCACGGAGGGGAAGAGCCGGGACGGGTGGGCTGTACCCCCCACCGCGGGTACCGACCTCGCGCCCCGGCGGAGCGGCCCGGGACAAGCCGAGTATGTGAAAGGAATAAGCGGCTGCTGCTGTGTTTAACGGCCCCAAGGCGGTCGGGGATGCTCAAGCGGCGGCTCCAGCTTCGCCATGTGAAAGCGAGAAGCGCATGAAGTGGAGCCGCTCCTGCAGCCCGAGTGGTGATCCCCATCCCAGCCTCTCAGCAGAGGAGCTTCCTTTTTCATTTTATGTATTTTCTTCAAAAAACAACTTTTTGAATGCGGAAGGACGTTGGTTGCTCAGAGTCGCCAGAAAAAAACTAATAGAGAGCGGGATTGAGAGGTTCGGTTGCCTGCTCTGGTTTTAAACTGCCTTTTAAGCAAATTCCCTTCTTACACAAGAGATGCTCAGATTCTTTTCCTTTGCAAGTTCATAATTATGGAGCTTTTTCCTCCTTAGAGAACCAGTGTGTAATACAAGCAGTTGGTCCTCTATAGAATCAACAGTATTGAATTACTGAGCCCTTGCCAGTCTGTATCTTTTGCTTTTCTTTTTGTTTGTGCTCTTGCAGGGCTCCTGCATTGCATCCTTTGTACTTTGGGCTCCCGTAAATAAAAAGGGTATTATTAAACTTATTTAAAGGAGCAGGAGGACCTATTGAACGCTCACACATGCCTCTCTGTAATCAGCCAGGGAGCTGAATATAGAAATAAAGAGAGGAATAGATTTGCATTTGGATGTGCCATATATTGTCTTTGCAAAGAGAGGGTGCTTGGGACCTTCAAGGCACAAAAGAAAGCTGCTGGGCTTGTGGTTCAGCTATGAACCTGTGATTAGATTTCTAGTTGCATCTCCTCTTGTTCTCTGTTACATCGAAATGGGAAATTAGCTCCTTTCACAATAAGGAAGTTTTCAATTTTTATAAATGCCTCACCAACTGGCAAATCCAGGCTTTGTATGGAGTGCATGACCTTGGAGAACATTCATTCTGTGGGGCAGCTTTTCAGCTAGAGGCAACATCAAAGAGCACATGCAAAAAAAATCCCTGGGAGAGCCAGGGAAATATCCCTGGGTCAGGGGAGGTTACCTCAGTAAGGCTAGAACTTCCCAAAGGAAAAATATGTGTACCTGCTGGGACGTGGGATCTAGCTGTGAGCTGTGCTCCAGAAGGCTGAGAGTTCTACCAGCCGTTTGCCTATTGCTAGAACAGTCTCTCCTGAGCAGCATTCATACACGCACAGCCTTACACACGTGAATTTATAAAAAGGGATGACATCAGTTGTACTGCAGATCTGTGATTAAAGAGTTCCTAGTGGCGCTTTCAAAAGAAATTGTTAAGAAAGAGGAAAAGTTTGATAGAAAAAACTAAGCCTTGATTTATGTAGACCTCCCAACTCAAACATTGTTCTGGTGGCCTAGAAAATCTCCATCCTGTCCTGCCAGGTGGAGACTGTCTGCGAGGATTACTTTGCTAGGGAGGGTCCATTTGCAAACATTTGTCAAATTGCGCAAGCTAAAACCACGCAGGACACTTGAACACCGTTTGCTAATGTGCTGGAAGATGCTGAGAATGTGTCTTTTCCCCAAAGTCAGCTGGGTTCACTTTTCGCAGAATAATGACAGTCAAAAGAAGCCGTTAACCTGTGGCTGCAGTCTGGAAGTTCATAAACGTATTTTGTCAAGTTGGACCAGCAATTTTTCATGCTGATGCACTCGGATGCACTGTTTGCCTTTCATTATCCGAAAGGCATTATGCAGGGGAACAGGTTTAGAACGGTTCTTGGACCAGACCTTTTAAAGATTATAAAGGCTAAACTGTTGGATGGAATCCTATTTATAAATGCTAGGGCTGTTTTGAATTACTCAAAGATAGTCAATCAGAATCAAGTCTTTCCTCTTTGTTGTTCTTCACCTCCGCAGACTGAGCAATGCACTTCCACTCTCATTTTAACCAGCAGAGGAATTGCTCTCCTCTGGCCCAATGAGCTGAAGTAATTCACTGAGAAAAAACCCAAACAGAATTCCCCCAAACTATAATTTGCCTACCCATTGTGTCACATAGATTAACTGCAAAAGCCTATGGATGTTGCTTCCTCTTGTTGGTTTGCTCACCACAAACAGCTTAAGGTAGAAAATGTCTTTCCATTCTGATCAAATGTAGAGGAAATGTGGAGAGACCTTCATTATTTGGCTCCTGGAAAAGCTGAACAATCAACAATTCAGGTTTTATGTACAGGCATAAACATTCTTCCTAAACAGTGGGATTCAATTTAAAATCCAGTTGAATGCAATTCAACTCATTTTATACCTAAACTTGTTCAAATATGTTTTCTGTGCTTGTTGCATCTTTAAATCCTTGTGCAACCTCTGCCTTTCTCTCCACATTTCCATGGAATGATACAAGAGCCCGCACTGTCACTGCTGGAGAAATTTGTGTTGGGAGCTTGGGAAACTGGTGTTTGCCAAGTATCTGCTGGTTAACACACAATGGGTGAAGGCTTTGTCAAATTAACAGCGAGGTTTCTAACCAGAGCGGTATTGAAGTGAGTAATAGGCTACAGCTAATGAAAGGCAGCTTCTATATTTGAACCGGTTGAGGAGGCTTTTGAATGGAAGGGAGCCGAGATGTGTCAGGTACACTTAACAACAGTCCTGAGGTGCTGGTGGAAATTGCTCTTATCTAGATGACAGCTAAAAGATACATGACACATTCCTCCAGCATGACCCCGGGGGTGAGCAGGACCTCTTTGCCTTCTGTCTCCTCTGTGGTGCCGGGCACTGCCACTCAGTGTGTCTCCAGTGCAGTGTGGGAATTTATGCTTGGATGTTGGTGTTTTCTTGCCTCTCTTGCCTTACCACTGCCCGTTGTTTGAGACAGTTTGCAGGCAGGTGGTTAGGCAAGAGTGAATTCTTGATTATTGAGGCACGCTGGTTTCCGGTCTCCTAGAGGTGATAAACTAGGTGTGCAGCATTGCAGTCCATGGGTGGAACATGTCTTGACCTGCAGAGTGGGCTGGGAGGCCACATGGATGGTGGTGGTGGATGGGTTGCATACTGACATAGGCTCTATGGTTTTGTGGCTGCTCTTAGTTATGATAAGAATTAACTCAGTGGTGAGCAAGGCAGCAAGCAGCACACATTTACACCCCAGTGTTATGAATGGTGCTAATTTCTCCACGCTACTTTCCCTGGCAGACACTTTGAACAGGGCTCAGAAAATGTTTAGTAGCCTGATGGGGGCGTGAAGCCTTCTCTGAAGATGCAGAGAGCCCAGTGGTACTTGAGAACTGGCAGGCTGGGAGAGGTGAAAATTCCCCTGACCAGGCAAAGCCCTTACATGTAGCAGCAAGGCTCAGGAAAAAGCAAAGATCATCCAGAAGAGCTGAGCAGGCAACAAGTGTCCTCATAGCGCACAGCAGTTGGTTGTGGTGGGGTGAGCATGGACAGCTCCTGGTGGGCAGAGCAGGCAGGAGGTGCACTCAGGACAAAGCAAGTAAAGGACTTTCCAGTTGGGATCCAGTTGCTGATCCTGGCCCAAATAGGGTCATTGGTATTTAGCAAAGGAGCAAATTCCCTTTTAAGAATCTGGCTGGGATCTGATTGCAGTGCTTCTCCCACAGCCTTCCTCACAACTGCGAGGAATACCAAGTATGAGTGGCATTTGTGTCTGGTAAACACAAGGGAGAATGGGGCTTGTTCTGGCAGAAGTTACTTCAGTTTCTTATTTTCAAGAAATTACTTTGTGATCGTAAGAAAAATGCTTTTATTAATTAACCCTTTCTCAACAAGTCCTAGATCCCAAGTCTAAACCTTCACCAGGCTGATGTTCTCGTCTGCCAACCTTTTATGAAATGGTGATGGTCACAGCATCCCTGTTAGAGTAGGACAGCAGGAACTCGTGAGCAGCTTGCAAGTAGAAGGTGGTTGTTCTATGTATTCTTTTTAAAATACCGATGACCTTTATAGCAATAAAAGCCCTTCCTTTGTAAGAAATTAGTGGCAAAGACCATGAAGATCTCTCTCCTTTTTTGAGGGACTGAAGTCTCAATGTCAAGGAGTACGTCTGTTTGATCTAATTCTCAGGTTCCTCCTCCCCCTTTAGCTGCCAGTGATCCTCTGTAGGAGAAGTTCGTGGTATTGAGAGCAGGGAATTAGTTCAGTAAATTGTTTGGTTTGGTTCCAGTCTGACTTCAACAAAACTAACAACAAAATAACACTTCAGGTTGTTCTGGTTTGAGTGAAAAAGGTACCTGTTCAGACCAGTTTTTGTGTTGGGTTTGGTTCAAGTCTCATCAGTGCTGATTACAGGTGTTTTGACTGTTTTTCTGCTTTTTTTAGCCTGAGAGTTGAGGTTTCTAGAGTCTGTCGTTGATTTTGATGCTGATTCTGTTTGTGACCTTTGAGCAGGTGGCTTTATCATAGTTCTGCTTTGAATGTGAAGGGTGTAGGAAATCCCGGCTGACATGGCTATGTGAGAGTTAATTAATTAACATGCAGGCATGAAAGCATCTCTGGGAAGAAGGTCACAGAAGTGAAAAAAATAGATAAATTTGCTGCTTGTTTTGTAGCTTTCTGCTTTTCTACTCTTCAAAAGGAAACCTGTGAAACTATGCAGCCTTCACAGTGATTTAGAGCTGGAACAGGTTGATCGTATACTGAGAACTATCTTTAACCAGCCTCGCACAGTACATACCCAAAAATGTGCTGCAGCCAACTGGCATGATTAATTCAGTGCTAGCATTGGCATCTCGGCTGTTGAGACTGGAGAAACAACTATACTTGACTCCAGGAAGGCTTCACCTATCACGACACGGTGGTAAGTGGAGCGGTGTGCCCTGCCCTGTGGCCGGGGTGCTGTCAGACACACAGCACGTTGCCAAGTGTGTCATTAAAGCCAGATCATCTCGTAGCTCTCCACTCTCGTGCAGGGTAGTGCTGGGCAGGTGCCCTCTCTTCTCTTCTATTGTTTACACTCTAGAGGGGAATTGCTTTACTAAGAGGTAGGATATCTGGCATCCGGCCCTTTTCCCTTTTATTTCTCAAGATAATTGCCACAGGCCAGAAGGACCTGTGTGTCACTACGTGACCCTGCTGTAGACCTTAAACTCACACCGCTGTGTCTGTGTGTGCAGGCAAAACTCTCAGAGAGCCCTTACCGCAGGCAAAGGAAATTGCTGCTCCCCAGCACATTATAATTTGACAACCTATGAAGGTGCTTAAGTGTGTTTAAGGTGTTTAACTTTAGGCAGTTGAGTTTGGATGTGCGGGCTTTAATGTTTGGCATGAACAAGATGAGTCACCTTGAAGCCACTGCTGTGCTTCTCTTCCCATTCCAGTGAGGATCCTCTGTGCCTCTTCACGTTCCGTGGCTTTTCAATTAGGAATGCAACTAAGCCCCCTGCTCCTCATTGACTCCAGTGGATTTAGAATTCAAGCTTATTGAGTTTTGGAGTTACACTTTTGGGTAGCCAGTGTCCTGCTGCACAGTTTGCCTTGAAAGGAAACATCTTCTTTCTCATCAGCACCCCTCTGTTTACAGAGCCTATCTGTGAGGGTTGGTAGCTAAAATAAGAGCAGGCGCTCCTAAGGTGGAGTGCGTGTGTCACCGTGATGGATGTGGTGGATTCAGGAGAGAAGCAGGGAAGCAAATCTGCTGATCCACACAGGGCTGGCAAACCCAGAAGCAAACCCAAGGGGCTGTCTTGCTGAGGCATCTTCATAAGCTGTGAGATGAGGCCAAGCATGATCCCTCCGAAACACGTGTCCCCATCTGAATTTCCTTATGGGGAAGGTGTGTGCAATCTCCTACATCTCTTCTCTTTGTATTTCCATCTGTCTTATCTGCTTTGTTTGTCTGCTTTCTTGTGCCTGGAGCAGTTTGGCGTCCAGTGCCTGCTGCTGCTCCTTGCCGTTGGAACCAAGAGCAGACCGCACGGCTGACTCATAGCGGGCACCTTCCCTGCTCCTTGTTTGGGGGTTTCTGGCACCAAAATACATCATGGCTGGTAAACCATTCTCTAGATTTTGCCCACAGGGCAGGTGTGTGCTCACTTACCCAGAACTGCAGGAAGAGGTGGGTGCCTGAAGGGCTATGGAAGGGACCTGGCTCCATGTCACATGTTGGAGAGGTTTTTCCATCTGTGGCAGCTGGGCATGATTTTGTACAGGAACATTTCCATAGTCTGTTTCGTCTTCTCATTTAGGCAACTTCTTCACCCTGTGATACCCTTGCTGTCACTAATCTGCTGTGTCCTGGAGGAAGCTGACCCTGCATCAGTGGTCCATTTGTCTATTTGATGGCCTCAATAGGATATGAGATCCTACCACTTCATACAACCATTTAGGTTGGAAAAAGACCTTTAAGACCATCTTCTCTAAAAGCATTCCTTTCCCACCTCTTTGCAAATACAGCAGGCCTGCCCCGAGGCGTTAGATGGGACAGTCCCTTCTCAGCAGTCCCTTAGATAAGATTTGTGCCCATGGGAGGACTTGTTTGGTGGGGAGGAGGTGCTGTTTTCTTTGGGTCGTTTCATTTCTTCATGGCAGTTGTATTTTTTTCCCATCTGTGTGTTAAAAGCATGAATCACTGGCACTGAGACGTCTGGTTGAAAGCTTTATCTCGGCATACCTGTGGTAGCTTTTCCCTTGAGACCTGGGTGCCCTGTTGTCTCAGTTACTGAATGCTGGAACATTACATTCCTGGTGTCTGAACAGTTAAAGCAGGACTTTGGAGAGGAGTGAGAGGGGAAAGTGGTTTCTTGATTGTTAATTTGCTTTTCCCTCAGTGTCCAGGGAGATGTCTTCCTCTGCTTTGTGTAAGCAGGACAGGCTTTCATCGCAGGAGTTTTTTTTTCTCAGTTCATTCAGTGAGAAGCACAGAGATCCTCTGCTGAGAGGATCAGATCCCCATCCCTTTCCCTCACCCAGCAAAACCATGTCTGTTTTTACTTTCTACACCAACAGATCTGGTGTAAAGTAACCAAATCAGAAGATAATAAATTAGTTCTTACTGCTGGAATGACACAAGAAGAGTCTTTAAAGAAGAACCATTTAACTACATTTCAAAGCTTTTTGAAGCAGCAGGGAAACCACATGTAGGAATTATAAGAGCTATGGATGCTTTGAAAGGAGAAAAATGGATGGAGTTGTGTTTGTACAGTTGTTGGCTAGATAGCTCCATAGAACAGGTTTCATTTTCTCAGTCTTGTCTTTTCACGGTGGATATTTACATAACAAGAGTTTTGTACTTAGGAGTTGTTTGATTTTCACCATCCACTTGTCTGTTACTCCAGTTTCTTGTGACTGCCTTATGGCTACGTGAGAGAAATAGAGACCACACAGAGGCAAAGCTCTGTTTCTTGTTGCCTGTGTTGCCTGAGTGAAAGTTTTCCATCAGGTTTCCAAATGCCCAGGAAAATGGTTTGATTTTTGCCCTCCTCCATAACTCGAATGTTACATCTGCCAAGGCCTGCCTCGACAAGCCAAAGGTAAAAGATAGACTATCCCATTTGGCCGCAGATGTGAAGTAATTTCATTCAGGTTTATCTCTCTTTCTTCGGCAATGACTAGCACAGTGGCAACAGCTTTTCTCAGCCTGTTATCTGGTTTGGTCTCATTGGGGCACTAGCTTCTCAGCTTAACATGTTCTGTAATTTATGCAGTGGAGTTCAAAGTTATCTCCTCAATGTGATGCTGAGGCTGAAGGCATAATTCCTAATGAGGGGAAATTGCTGTTTCTTGGGGGCTTGAACTTGACACAGGTGCACGGGAGGCGTGTTCATTTTTTTTTGGTAACAGAAGCATGTGCTTGACATCCGTCTGGTCTAGTGTTGTGATGGTGGTGGTCAAAATTGCTGCAAAGAGGAGCAGAAGAGACGCTGTAGTGAATCTGGAAGGAGACAAGACCAGGACCTCTGAGCACTTGCTCTACAGAAGGCAGCCAGGCAGGTTAAAACCAACGCAAAGCCTTGGTGGAGCACACTAGACTGGGAAATCTGTATCACTGGAGGTCTTCATGAGCAAGTGTGTCATTCATCAGCTGGGAATGGCGCTAGTAGAGCTGGTGTCATCAGACAGAAAAGGTGGACTAGGTAACCCTTGCAGGCTCCTGCCTGAGAGAGAGAGGTGTATCCCCAAGAAACACCTCTTTAGCGGGCTGTTAGACAGTCCTTTCATCGGGATGCCGTCAAAAACTCTTGGTTACTTCGTCCGCCCTGCGAAGTGAAAGGATTTCTAGGTATGAAAACTGTAATCATTGACTAGCTGCCTGTTGCTTCACTTCTAGTGATAAAGAGCATTAACTGGTATATTGCCTGGTGGCCATTGTGCTGGGTTATAAAACAGAGATAACTCAGATATGATGGTTCATGGGGACAAACTACACAATGGGAAGGGTGTTTAAGTGACTCAACTTTTATCTGACGATCAGTGTCAGATTTGCTGTGAAGCACCGTGCTCTGGCTGGTGAACATAGCCCTGTGAGGAGGGGCTGGGGATGGGCCGAGGACGAGCCCTGGGGTTACGGGGACATGGCATGGAGTCTGCACCAGCGCCTTGTTGGCAGAGGGCTGAAAATCCAAGTGGAATGTTGAGAGCGTGTGTGCAGGGAGGGAGAGCTCAATGCCAGCGGAGCTTCCCTGCACTTGCACAGAAGAAGGCTTGCAGATATTTCAGTATGCCAGGCATTTTGGCTGATCCCTCCTGGAAAGAAGATGTCCTCTGAAGAGTATGAGGCAGATCTTCACACTGGCATCTGATTTGTGAATCTTAAATAGCAATTACTGGGTGATTTGCCAGCAGCAGAACAGCACTGCTTGTGCTACTGATGTGATCAAAGGGAGAGGGTGAGAAGGACAGATGCTTCGCAAGTCAGAAATTCAAGGAAATCCATCTCGGTTAAAGTTTATAAAAACTGATCTTAGCTAACAGACCCTATACCGTGTCTTTAAATACCACAGCTCTGAGCAGCAGTCTGTACTGAGTCATGCCTGGGGATTGCTGTTACTAGGGGATATTGTGAGGGCTGGGAGAAGTCAGAGCAAGATACAGACACACACACACACACACACACAAAGACTAAATGCTGTTAAGTATCCAAAATCAATCTTCAGAGTCTGGGTGTTGTTTCCAAAAATGTCTGAGTGGCTCAGGGCAGACTTGGTGTGATTGCAGTTTGTTTTGCCCATCGGCAGCATCACTTGTGCTGGACTATGGGTGCTGACCTCGTATGGACCAGCTTGGCAGCCACCTCTCAATGCGAGAAAACTTGTTTCTCACTTCACCTTGTAGGTCCAGAGAGCTGGCAACAAGCGCTTTTACGTAAGACCTTTTGCGTACTTGGCGTTGTGCAGGAAGAGGGATTTTATTCTGAAATAAGAATGTCTTCTTCCAAATGAGCTTAGTCCACCGCTTGCGTTAGCTGTTTTGAAAAGATGCGTGTGTGTGTGTGTGTGTGTGTGTGTGCCAAATACCAGTGTCTGCGCATAGATACGGGCAGTAATGGATCTGCTGCCCATGTGCACCCTGCCTTATTGAAAATAACTTCCGTGTCTAGACAAAGGATGCAGCTCACCTGCAAGGCTCGGATACCCCTCCCTTTGTTTTGCTATTGCGTAGAAATTAGGCTATTAATTTGTTTTTAAGGTTTCCAAGAAATGCCTCTGCAATCGCTATGTTTATGTAAGAAAGAAAGAGAAATTCATAATTTATTGAATTTGTTTGTGTTCTGCTGGGATTATCCATTAAAGGAACATGCTAAGTGATTTTTTTGTATCCTAGTAACCAACTGCCGTTGCTTTTCCATGAATAATCTTGATAGTTTAAGTTGACCAACCAAATCTAAAAGCGAAGACTGAAGTGAATTAAATTTATCAGGGCAAATAATCAATGCACAGATAGTTCTTTGCAGGTGAGAGGGAACAATTTTTGTTCTCCCTCATGTAACTACATAATAACCAGATTGACAGATGCTGTCTGGAGAGGCTGATTTTACCGAGTGGAACAATAGCGAAAGTTTGAGTCGTTATCAGCTGAACTTCAAAGCTTGATTTGTTTAATGGTCATAATTAATGAATGGGTTAAACCTCCCTCAAACAACCAGCGTGATGGTTTCCAGTGGTGCCTAATGGTAATCCAGAGTATTTCCCTCTGTGGGGTCAGGGTGGGGAGCCTGGGGCGGGGGTCCTCTGCAGCTCAGAGTTCCTGGCTCTGCTGCCAGCTCATCTGCCTCACCAGGGCAACATGAAGCCTCACTACTGAAATGTTTTGCAAAGCCCTTTTCTCCTGCAGTGCCAACCCAACATGGAACAGCCAGGGTTTATCACTTAATACAAGTGTTGATATTTTTCTCTTCTAAATTTGTTTTGATTAAAAATCACCCTCTATTCAAAATTGAATGTTGAGGGGTCGTGTTTCTTTTCAACTGCCTTTTGCTCTTAGGAATATTAAAAGCTACTTTTAGAAGCAAAACAAAAATAAAAGTTGGCTCCCCAGCTCCCTGAACGTGTTTACAGTTGCTCCCACCCTCGGCAAGCATTCAGCTGACCATCGCTCAGTAGAGGGCAGAGGTACATTCCTTCCAGAGAGGTCAAAACTGCTTCTCAGTTTAAAACAAGCTGTTTTCAAGCCATCTTTCTGGATGCATTCTGATGCACTAAATGTTTATACACCCCTGCAAAAAGCCTGCGTTCCTATAAAGTCTGACATCTATGGATTCACCAGTCGAATCAGTCACCCAACCCCGTCAAACAGCCCTTAGCTTAGGTCTTCAGGTTTTCCTTTGAGATTATTAATAGCACAACCTCATGAGATGGTTCCAGAAGGAGGGAGAAGCTCTCCCTGTGTGCCTCTGGATCCTGACCATATTTACTGCCTTCCTGATCTGCTATCTGTGTCTCATGTCTTGATTGCTGCCCCAAGCAGTCCTGGTTTCCTCCTTTCCAGTGGACTAAAGGTGATGGGCAGAAGTGTTAGGAAGGTCAGTGCTGAGGACCTTTCTGTGTTTATTTTCCTGTATTTTCCCTTCCTAAGTCTCTATTACTGTATCAAGCTAAGCCATCACTTCGGAGTGGCTGCCCTTGTGCATCTCCAGCCATCATTCATCACTGCAGACTCATCATCTCAGATACCTGCTCTACCAACTCAACCCTTTGGCTCTTTCAAAGCTCTTTCAAACCTCTCCCTGTCTTTTTCATAATCATTCTTTAACCCTGAGTCTAACAGTGGTGCTGGGAGCATGGTTGTGACTTGTTTCTCTCTGTGGCAATGAAAGAGTAGCTGAAGGGAGTGGTGTTGCCTTGTGTCTCACCATCCTGTGGCCTTGGAAAGCTCTGGGCTTTGGTAACTGAAGGGCTCTTTCTCCATGGAAGTGACTGTTTCCCCAAAGAGGTGTTCAAGCAAGGCAGGGGGTATTTGGGGTGTAGACACAGCACTGCCTGTGGCTCACACTGGGGAGCAGCCCTGTGACTATGCTGGTGGGGAATGATTGAGACAGCTGCCAGCTGAGTTCCATCCTTCTGGTGGTACCCTTGCAATCCTGGTGGCCCCATGCATGCGCTGCACTGGAGCTTTGTCTGATGTGGACATGTAGGTCTGACAAAGACAAGGAAGAAATCTCCTCATCCAAAATGCTGTGGGCTTGCCCTGCTGCCACAGGACAGGGGGCTGCAGAAAAAAAATCTAATTTGGCAGTTACTGCAGGTCTGTGATTACCATTGCTGTGCTGGGAGAGGCTCCTGGTTCTGCATCTCTGGCTTGGAGAGGTTCACAGCTTGGCCAGGTGTGCTCTGGGGAGGGTCTGCTGGTATTGCCCCATCAGCAGTTCCTCGTTATTAAGCACCACATCAAACCAACAGGCTGGTTTGCAGCACTTTGTGCTCTCTGAGCAGAGAAAGCTGTGCAGTCACAGAGCTTTCAGATACCATTGATGCGTGAGTACAGGTGAGGGCTGCTGGTGGTTCAGCAATGGCATGAAACATTTCTGTTATTGGTCCTACTTGGCCAGAGTGGCCTAGGAAAAGAGGCATGGAAGGACATGCTGCTGTCTAACCCGGCTCTGCATATGTGGAAAGCTGAGCTGGAAAGCATTCTCAAATGTGCTGGGGTCAGGCAGGTACCCACTCTGCCCTGGGGCTGTCAACGGGCAGAAGATTTGCTGGTCCCAAAGAGGGGTCTTTCTGGTTGGAATCAGTGAGTTTGGGCAGATCTCAGAATTCACAAAAGTGTGGGAAATGGAAGGAATGAGGAGGGCTAGGTTCAGGGGGCTTTGGGGACGTGGTGTACATCCCACAGTGATGCTGAGGACAAGTTGTGCTGCTTTCCAGCCCCTTTCCTTCCTAGGCTCTGCCATGAGCAGCTCTTGCAAGCAGCAGCAGCCTGGTTTCACCAGCATAGGGTGATGAGTTTGACTTTGGTGGGTGCCCTGGTCTGCCTGTTGATCAGGGAAAGCTCAGACATGCACCACGCGTGCGCACACCCTGTTATGGCCACACCGCATGTTGGTGCTCGAAGTCCTCCATGGACCTGAGCTGGTGGAGCTGTGCCAGAGTGGACGTTGTGCACTGCCATTCAGTTGATTTCCATCATTAAAAATAACATTTCAAGTGCAAGTCACTTCAGCTGAAGCCAGTTCTTCAATGTGCTGGCAGACAGGAGCTTGTGGGCTCAGGGGGCATGTCCCTTTCTGTGGGATGCAGGGAGGTTTTGGGGACACCTCTCCCTTTCAGCCAGCAGCAGATTGCTGCAACAGATGAGTTGCTTAGGAGAGAGGGCTTTCCTGCAGCTCTTCGAGTGGCTGCTCACGTTGCTCTTCCAAGAAGGCATTCCGGGAGCAGCGGCACACATAACACCCAGCGTCTGGTGGAGCTGGGACCAGGGGAAAGCCCCTGTGTGGGTCCCTTTTGATGACATCAGGCTTTCTGTACATGTGGCATCTCTATTTCGTCATATTTCCAGTCAGGAGTCCCTAGGAGATGATGTGAGTGGCACATGTAGCATAGGAGACATGTGGTGCCAGCAGAAGCGGAGGGACAGCGTGTAGTTGTGCCACTGCCTGTGTTTGACTGTGGCCAGAACCACCAGAGGCTCTAAGCTGTCAACGTCTAAGTGCATAGTGTTTGTCTGCTAATAAAATTTTGTTCTACTGAAAAAACCCCAAAACCAAACCCAGAGAAAAGAAAGAACTGAAAGAACCACCCAAAGAGAAACAAATTCTTTCTCTCCACAGTTTTTCCTATGTGATTTATAGGTGTATTTTTCCAAGTAAATCCAACAAGGCCAGAGAGTGACTCTGAATTAGTTGGATTCGGTTAATTGAAACAAGAACCATCTGGGTGGAAACGGGTGGGTTTAGACAGCTGTTTATATTGTTTCATGTGGGATTTATAAAATTTCCAGTTCCACAGTTACTAAAGGGTGTGCTGTTTGACTCTACGGTGGGCTTTTGTAGGTGTAAATGGTCTATGAAGAGCACAGGGGAAAAATAGCACAGCTATAAAAATAGCAACAGCTCGCGGCTCTGCAGCAAACTGTGTTGAAGGTATTGACCAAGTGTGCTTTGCTGAGCGGTGGCTCAAGTTCCAGCTTAAAAAGGTGGGAGAACGTGATGAAAACCATTACTTGCTGTTGCCTGGCCCTCGCTGGCGGGCAGGCAGACGTCCACAGGCGATCACCGCGCAGGTTGCAGTGCAGTTCCTTTGCTGTATAATTCACACATTTGTCCCATCTCTTGGGAGCAATTTCTGCCTCTGGGGGAGGGAGCAAAAAAAAGGCTTTGGCCTTTTACTGGCAAAAAAAAAAAAGCTGGCATCTGTCCTCAACTATGCAAGGAATTGTCAGTCATCTCCAGAGTCCTATGGTTCACCTGCCTTTATCATCCCTTGGCTGTGGTACCACTGAGGGACAGTAACGGGAGAAAAATGTTGATGTTGACTTAGGTGTTCGGGGACCAAATCCCACTGGTGTTAAGAAGATTGACATGGAGGCTTAAAAATAAACCTCTCTTGCGGTCCTGCTTGTTCAAATTGTTTTTGTGTTGAAATAATTGAAGACATTTCAGATGAAGAAAGGGGTTGAGGTCATTGTGTGTCCAGTAATGGTATGACTGTATTTTCTTTTGTTTGGACAGTTTAATGTCTTGAAGTGGCTCTTGTTTCCTCTTATTAATTCTTGTAAATATCATGGAAAAGGATCTCACAGCTCAACCATGCAGCAGCCAAGTGTTGCACAACCACCTGCCTCTTGGACTGGCTTCATAGCTCAGCAGAAAACTATGCTTTTAAAAAAAATTCAACCAAGAAAGAAAAGGCTGCATCTTTTTTTAGCAGAACGTTTTCCTCTGCTTCTGGACCAGCAAAGAACACTCCTCCTTTTGTTTTTTATTTTGTGAAGATTTCTGGCTTTGTTTCTGAAGATGTACTGCACTTAGAAAATGCAATTGCTTGTTTGTCTAAACATCAGCTAGAACAGCCAACCAAGTATGCAATGCTTCTGCACGGGCTGTGTGCACATGAGGTGAGTGAAGTCACTCTTCCTTCAGATCACTTGGAAAGAAAATTTGGTTGGTGTTAAATTTATCTAAAATCTCCCTGCTGGAAGAGTGATGGCCTCAGGCTCCAGCCCACCAAGCGCAGGCTGCACGAAACCCCTGTGCAGTTACCTCTAACCCATTAGAGCTCCCACGGCCATCGGTCTCCTTTGTGCTTTGCGATGCCTCTAGGGAAATTAGCCTGGCAGAGTGGAAGAGCTGTGCTTTCCCCTCTGCTCCTGCCCAACTTAATTATAACCAGTTATTCCCATCTCTTTGCCCTGTTTTGGATTCTTTACATATTGTTTCGGAAAAGCTTAGTGGAATCGCAGCCTTTGTGTATATAAAATATAGGATGATTGAAGACCTGGCCACGTCTTTATTTAGCTTCCTCAGCCATGCGTTCTTCCCAAAGCTTTTTCCCCTTTGGCTGCCAGATCACTGTTTAAACTGTGTGTAAATATAAAAGGAGCTGCGGACAACGCTTACAAATGCTGCACCGTGTTGGGAGCAAGGCTTGCTGGAAAGAACATCTTCCTAGAGGCCTTTTTCCCCCCTTTTTCCTGTGGTTTTGCAGCTCCCTTAGGACAGATCAAAAGCCCTGTGTGGCTGCCACCACTAAGTCTAATGGCTTTCTGGTTATCCATTCCTGTTTGGACTGAAATAGATCCACAGTTTTGGGTTTTTTTTCCTTTTAAACGGAATTCTTTCCTGTGCTTTGAGTGTAGAGAAGTTGTAATTAGGAGAGGGGAAAAAAGTGACCCTTAGAGCCACTGTGAAGAGGTGAGATAAAGACGAAAGAGATTTGAGGCAAAGCAAAAGAGCAGGTTTGTTCCTTTTGTCATAAAGTTTTCTTGGATACAGTTGAAGGCAGAAATGAATGGCCAGGCTCTCCTTTTGGCACTTGCAGCATCACTCGGAGCATTGATCTTGCCCTTCATCTGCAGCTTTTCTTCCTCTGCAGCCCTGGAGCTGGGCAATTCCTGTGCTTACAGGGGAGTTTTCTTGTGTTTTCACACGCTCAGCTCGTAACGCCGAGCGTCACGCACCCGTGTGAGCGGCTGTTGGTACATGCTCCGGGTCTGTGTGCTACCTGCAGACCAGGGGCAGCAGGTCTGAGGTGCTTTCTCCAAACAGACTTTTGGGAAGTGGGAAGGGCGTGAGTATAAATTGTACACAGGGATTCATAGGGATGTAGGTAATGTAAATACTGGCTCTTAGGGTGTGTTCAGGGGCCGCTGCACTGAGATGAAGCTCATTCACCACTGTTCCCTTGCAAACCCATGTATTGTTGCTGTTTCCCAAGCTGCCCTTGTGCAATGCTGTGATGCTGCCGGTCTGTAGAGGATGGGTGGGTTTCCTGCATCAGGGAGACAACAAAATTCTTTCCCTCTTTCTGTTCCTGTCTGTGCTGGAAGCGGCACGTTGCTGGGCTGTGGGAAGGATGTGCCAAGCTTCAGCACTGTTTCCATGAGCCCTCTATTGAAACCATGGGATGGAATGAAATTGCTGCTCTGAGGATATTAAAAGGGAATGCATTTCATTCTCCAATTTCATTAAAAGCCATTAACATTGGAATGACATGGTCACTATTTATAAATCCCCAGTGCAGATGACTTGGTACAGCTGGTCAGAGAGAAGAGTTTCAATGGAAACAGGGAGTCTATTTGCATTAATGGTCGTTTCGTGCTCCTCTGGTAGTGAGGGAAGAGGGTGAGGGCAGGGAGAGTTTCGATGTCAGTGATTACACCCCTCACGTGTTCCCATAACACCAACAAATCGCAGTCATGGTCGAAAAGAAAAACATCGGTTCAGAACAGTGCTTTTAGAACATACAGCACAGCTCTGAAAAACACTTCTGAGCTGTTTATACATCTGCAGGGGAAAAGTTGTCTTGGAAGTGAAGAATTAATGAGTGGAGAGGATTTGGGGTAAGGAGGCAAACCCAGATCGTTTTTTTTAATGCTTGAAAAATACTCTAGCTGGAACCTTTCTGTTCACTGGTTGATCAGGAGCAAATGATGGGTATTCTACAGACACAGCAATGGGGTCCTTCCCAGCCTCAAACGAGTTCTGCAGTGGCTCGAGGGACCAGCAGCACTCACTAATACAGCAGGTTTTGGGATCCCTAGAGTTCTTAGACTGTATCTGCCCTCTGCTCCCGCTGTGAATGCTGCTGGCCTGGAGCAGGGAGGAAGGGATCTCTGAGACAGACCTCAGTGGTACAATATCCTACAAAATTAGCAATGATATTTTTTAAATTAGCAGTATCTCTGTGTCTGTCTTGATGCTGTGACAATCCATACTTGGGCCATGCCGTAGTGCACCACAGCTACTGAAGTCCATCTCCTCGAGTGACTGTAGGAGCAGTTGTCAGTGAAAAAGGCGCCTGACACATGTACAGCGAGACTGTCTCCGAGCCAGACTGTGGAAAAAGGGGACATGCAAAGAAAATTATGCTTGACATAACAGCAACACCACTGTTGAAAGGAGATCCTTGGATGCTGGCCTTCTAAGCTGGGCTTAACTTGCAGTGAGCACAACACATGTGATTCAACAAAACCAATGCATCAGAGGATGGTAGTGGGCATCAGACCTGCCTGAAGTAACAGCCATTGAAAAACAATGAGTTCTGCATTATAAATCCAGGGAAACTGGATTTCCAAAGCAGAACTCCACTCCCACAGAGGGTTTGAGGGTTTCCATTCACATCACTGCTCCTCCTCTCCCATATTTGGGTCTCCAGCTGAGTTCGTTCCTCCAGACGAGCCTTTCTGGTCCTCTTTAACGCTCCCTGCTTTGTAGGGCACGGTATCGCCTGTTTCTAGAAAGCAGTGAAATGATAAACCACAGAAAGAAATGCTCTAATTGCTGACTGACAAGCTGAGCATTTAGATTCGGCAAATATTTAGTCTCCCAGTGCAGCAGTCCTCAGAAACCATTTGTGGAGTTGCTTAAAACAGGCATCAGCTGCTTCACTTCTCACTGCTTTTGATCACCTCCCAAAACTGTGCTGCAGACTCCTCCAAGTTGAGGAGGAGAAGATAAAGTGAACTGAGCAGCCCTCTGCTCTCACCAAGTTAAACTTCACTTTCTAAAGAAGGTAACAGTTTTGCAAAGACATAATACATCAAGTGAGAGTCACAGGTTTGCTCTCCTGGCGCAGGAAGCCATCTGCCCTGCACATGCAGCATATTAGGGAGAACATAGTCCAGAAATCCACAATAGAAGTCACAGTGCGAGCGGCTGACTGATCACTTTGGATAAGATGTTTTTGTCTCTAGCGAGTAGCCAAAAGTTCCATCTAGCTTTGCATCCCCTCTATTATGACTTTCAAATCCCCAGCATCTTGCTGAGCTCTTTGGCTGTGAGTGTGGCCTTCTGAGTGACACAAGCCAGTGGACACGGGTGTCGAGGCCGTGTGACGGATTACAATAAGCTGTGCCACGTCCAGGGCTCCTCATCTATCGTGCAGCTGCTTTCACTGCTCGCGCCGAAAGCCGTAAGCAGGGATTGTGGCACGAACCCTGCCTGTCCTCCACCCCTCTCCTGCTCATGCTCGCTCTGTCTCTCATTAACCAAGTCTAAGAATTTGTTACTAGAGTTGCAGACTCATTGACCCAGATTCGCTAATAATACGGGGGAGAGGAGATTTTTTTCTGTGCTTAATCGCTGGCTTCTGTGTATTCTTAGTGCTATTTATATGCAGGAGAACTAAAAGCCTGTAATAAAGATGGGGCCAACTTTGCAGCAAAACTCGTGCGCGCGCACAGTGAGAGGCGCAACAGGAGAGCGACGGGGCTGAGCGTAGGTGTGCTCAGCTGAAGCTGCAGACCCAGCAGTGGATTTGGTTTGTGTGAGAGCAGACCCTGCTTCTACAGCCTGATCCAGAACACCATGTTGGTTTCGCTCAGGGCTCCCCACTTAGCCCTGAAAATGCTAGTGGCAGTGGTGGACTGGCTTTCTTTGTGCCAGGTTTGACTTCCTTTAGCGACAAAAAGCAAAGTCAAGCAGAAGGGCTGGAAGTGGGTTGGAGGAGTATTCCTGCCTGATCTGGGAGAGCTCTGGCTCTCCCCAGTCTTTGGGGTTCCACTTCTAGGTCATGGAAGATTTGCCATCAGCACTTTTCATCCTTGGAGCAGGCCTTCTGTCATGGTTTGTTTTTGTGCTTGGAGGCAGCTGGTGGGTCTTGGAGAGAGACTTTGGTGTTTCAGCAGCACTTGGTGCCTTTTGGCTCTGATGCTGGTGCTTGTGGTGTGATGTTCGGTTCACTAGGAGAGCTAAGGCCTGGCAGTGGCTTTCCTGACAAGGCAACCGTTCTTTTGAATGATGTGGTTGAACTTTGTGTTCATATGAGCTCCCTGCTGCAAGGAAAGGGATTAATTTGGAAGAAGCAGTGATGCAGGAGCTCCTTTCCTGAGGACATGGAACAGCCTGGAAAATACTGCAAGGTCCTGCTAGAATTGCCTGTGTTTGCTGGTTTGAGAAAAAGGATGAGAACAAAAGTATTTTCCTAATGCAGTTGGCAAGTATCTCTCTGCTTTCATGGAGACATGCCTAGAAGAACAGAATAAATGTGTCATTAGCCACTGCTTTTAAAAAAACGAGTTCTAGCATATTTCTAAAACTACCACAAAATGTTTAGTTTGAGCATCGGCTACAGAAGCAAGAGAGTTTTCTCACTTGAAAATCCTCACGGGGACAGCCACAGCTCGATGTAGGGAGTAAAGTCAATCCCTCTTCTCTGCCAGGGATTTTCCTGAACTGTTTTGCGATAAAAACCGTCGCATTCCCGTTAGGTATTTGCACTGAGTCACCTTGGTGCCACAACACACTTTCTTTTAATCAAAAATCCCTTCCTCCTGCCTTCCTTCCCAAATTGCTGTCTTCAGAAACGTCACATGTCCTGCAGTTCACCGCAGGCTCTCCAGTCTCCCTTTAATACTACAATGTCTGTGTCACCCTGTTGCTAGAGAGCCACGTGGGCTGGGAATTCATCTCCAGATAGAGGACTGGTCAGGGACGCCTTTACAATCAAGCATGGCTCCAGCTCTGCACTGCTTATGCGAACCACGGGAATTTAAATGGGGGATAGGTATTAATCATCGCGTTGAGTTTCCAGTGTTTGTACCAGCAGGACATCTGGAAACTAGGACATGTTTTTTTGGTAGCAGCTGTATAGTGGATTTGGTAGCCTAACTGTATGGATTCTCGCTGGCGAGCATGGAATAGGCAAGACCAGTGCTTCCTGCAGAGCTCCTCGACACATTTTCTGTGTTAAGCAAGACCCCAGGAAGAACTAGGCAGTGAACTAAATTTGTCCGCGAATAGATATTTATCTCTTGTTCTCAGACTATAAGATCCCGTCGGAGCAGAATCGTCCTTGGCGTTACTGCTAATGGTTGTTATCCGCAGTAACAGCCCAGTCGGCTTCTTCTAGCCAACAGCAGGGCTCCAGCCTGCCCGCCCGCAGGTGGATGCGTCGTCTCCAGCAGTAAAGATGCAGTGGGATGAGCATGGCGAGGACTGTGCTTTTACTGGACCATACTGTGATTGGCCAGTGGTGGGTGAGGGTTGTTTCTACAAGCCTGTGATCATGCAGTAAACCTGACCTCACTGTCCCCACCTGCTGAGACTTTCCTGTCTCAGAGCAGAAGCCACCTGCCCTTTCTCTCCAGATGCCTCATTTAATGTTCAACAGGGTTGTTGCTGCAGGAGCAACCAAACTATCTACTGTAACAGGAAGAAGTTCTAATGTTACAGATGAAGCAGCGGCCATAAAGATAAGGCAGAGGCATGCTGGGTGGATTCCCTTTCACCAGTGCAGGGAGCACTGGTGGGCAGGTTTGGGGCTGCATGCTGCTAACTTTTAGCCTTTTCTCTGTACAGCTTGTGGAGACCCTGCTCCAGCTACCTGCTGCTGAGCTATATTGCCCGTGAGCTGTTTTCCTGTGGGGCAGTGGTCCCAGTGGTTCCTGTTTCCTTGACATCCTTACTTTGTCAGGTCTGCACCCCTGTCTGGCACTGGGCTACCCCGTAATTTGCCTTCTGATCCTACGTGTCTTTTGTGTAGGATTTACTTGGAGAGTGTCCTCAGGAAGGGGCGGTGGGAGCCAGGGAACGTGTTGTGATGCAGCAGCTGTAGAGTTAACACAGGCCACGGATTTATTTGTGGATCATATGAAGGCAGTTCCCCTCTCCTCCTGAGCTGCTTCCATCTGCCCTCACTGTAGCTCTCTGCTATAGCTCTGGTGTCCTTCTTCCTCATTTTAGGGCTTGCTGTGGCATTATTCCTGCCTGGCCTGTCAGGGCAAGTGAAGATGGGATCAGTTTGGCTTAAGGTCAACTCCCCAGCTAAGCAGCCTCTTCCATCCCGCACCCTGGAGAGCAACAGCCTCAGCGAGGGCTCTTGCTCTGAATTGTGTCTGCTGCTGTCAGTGGGATTACAGTGCCACAGCAACCCTGATGCTGTGAACAAACGGGTGAAGAAAAAGATGTTTATTTTTAGAACTGGAACGTGATAAATATGTGGAATTTGTCCAGTCTGCACGCTGCACCTTTCTGAAAAGCAAAGTGCGCGATTGTTCAAGTGCCTCTCCGCAAAGGTCAGCCCAGCCGCTGGCCTGAAGCATCGGATGGGCAACAGCCTCTTGCTGTGGAGCTCTTGGGTCCCCATAACCCAAATCTATTTCAGTGCAGCCCCTGTGACACGGTAAGGATGTGGATGGACATGCAGCCTTGCCATAAAGATTTCTTTTGCCAGTACCAGTGAGAAGCCCTGCACCTTTCTTAGTCCTGCAGTTCAGCTTTTTCTTCATGTTCCTGGCTTACTTCGTTTGCGCTGAAACCCTGCTCATGCTTCTGAGGGATTCGTGCTGTGAGCATCATGCTTCCAGTGGTGAGAGTTGGGATGAAAAACGGAAAACTCTGGAAGGAAAAGGAGCAAAATGCTGTGTGGGACTACAGGACAGCACCCTGAGGGACCCAGTGGGTTCTTGTCCCGTTTGATGATCTGGGCAGCCTGCTGACATGTTTACAGGGCTCAGGGGCTGAAGTACTGGAGAACCTTAGATTTTTTTAATCCTTTTATTTTCCTGTGGAGTGAAGAATATTATTGCTCTCTCTGAGATCAGGGAGATGAGGCATAAAGAGAAGAAATCACTTGCTCAAAGCATTGTAGGCATCTCATAGGAGGGAAACACAGGAGTTGACATAGCTCTTGTCTGCCTGTCACAGCACTGGGTACCTCAGAGTAGAGTCGCGTTTCTTGTCCCACTGATGGTCTTTTGGATAGGAGAGGGAAAGGTTTGGAGAGACGCTACAGGAACTGAAATGTGATCCGAACTGTAGAAGCCAAGCCACAAATTAGGGCAATTCAAAGTCGCAAACATCCTGTTGAGCTTGCCTGGTCCTCGCCAGTATGTAATGAGTAAAGCACATGCCCAGCTCAGCTTCAGGCATGTTTCAGTGGGAAAGTTCTGCCTCCTCTGCCTCGGGTTATGTCAGGTTTTATTCCTGGTGGCAGGTGTTCATGTGAGGGGGGAACAGTGTTATAAATAAATTATCAGTTCATTTCCTTCAAGAGGCTTTCCTATTGTTCAGCCACAACATGTTTTCCTGTTTGGAAAAAAACAAAACAAAGAAAAGCCAATCCCTGGCCCCAAGTTCCTCTCAGGCAGGGTGGTCCCAAAGCTGTGTTTGAAGTGGGTGCCCATATCATTGCTTTTCCATCCTTTGCACTGCTGTCAGTGTCACTCCTGCCTCTGTCCTTCACCTGGTCCAAAAGCAGAGTGAGAAGTACCTGCCCAGGTGTTGTGTTGGAGAACGTTGCGTCCCATCACACTCCAGCTTCACGCATGTCTCTTCTTGGGCAGGTCCACGTGGGAAGAAGGTTAGTGCTGCCCAGGGTTGGGAAGCAAGGGGTTCCTGTGACACAGGTTGGACAAGGGTTCTCTTCCCTTCTTCCTTCTCCTGGCCAGCATGGGGGTGTTGAGGCCAGAGCACTCGCTTTCAGATGAGAGATGTTTTTAACCATTTTATAAAAAAATCGCAGCTCAACGGACTATAAAATGAGGGCATCTCTACGTGGGGAGGCTGTTGTCAAGCAAGGCAAGGCGTGATGTGAAAGAGCAGCTCTGAGCCCACTAGGTCCCACAGCAGCCCTGCAGAGGCTGTCCCAGCAGCACCTGTCCATGGCTTTGCTGAACTCACATCCCAGATGGAAAGCTCAAATGCTGTGTGAACCCTGATAAAAAAGGGGGAGCTGGTGTGGGAAAGCAAGGCCAGAATCGTTCACCCCTCGCTGCTCAGAGTCACTCACCCAGCGCTCCATGCTGGCTGGGTTCATGCCACCGTGCCACTGTGCTGGGAGACCCCCAACCTGTATTTTGTCTGCAGCCCCATCATTTGTTGGAAACATTGGCAGGTTCATGTGAAGCAGCACCCATGTGAGCCCTTCTGAGAGCGACCATCTTTTGTGTTTTAGCTGTTCAGTAGGCAAGAAATGATATTTCTCCTGGGAATACCCCAGGGAGCTACCTGTACCTCTTGTGAGCGGTGGCAAGGATGACCCTGCAGACCCAGGGAGCCCTCTTCTGCAGTGGGAGAGCCCAAGGGTGAAGCCAGGCCCATGGTGCAGGCCAGTAGGATTTAATATCCACGAAGGGCTTCTCTCCTCCCCATCTCCCCAGGACTCTGCCGTCATAGTCCTGGCATGGAAATGACAAAGTCCCTGCTGGTGTGAGAGCAAGGCTGTGTTTACCTTAGTGTGGGGCAGGATTAGCCATTACCCTGTGCTACAAAGCAGCTGTCATGGGCACTGAGAGATACAAAAGACCTTTTATTTAGCGTTTGCTTGACATGGTTTAGGATCGCTGGTTTTGTCCTGATGCGAGCAACAGCTTCTTGCTTTGTAGCTCATTGACAGGTGCCTGGTTTCAAGGGCTCATCCTGTGTCAGGTCTTGCTGCAGCCCTCCTCTCCCAGGGAGGTGGTGAAGTTGCCATCCCTGGAGGTGCTCAAATGTGGATTGATGTAGCACTAGGGAACACGATTCAGTGGGCATGGTGGGGTTGGGTTGACAGTGGGACTTGATGATCTCGTGGGTCTCTTCCAACCACAGTTGTTAGAGCCGCTGTTAGCTCAGACATGAAGGCAAGTCCCAGTCTCTCACTGCCTGACCTGCTCTGAGTTTGCTTGCAAAGAAAGGTATCACAGCAGCAGCTCTCTGAGCTGAGCTCCCTGCATCTCCAGACATTTCGTTCCAAGAGAGGAAAGCATCAGAAAATCCTTCCTTTGTCACGAATCAAAGCCAGGGGTCAGGCACAGGGTGGAAGCAGCTTGCAGGAAGGGCCAGGCAGGCAACTCCTAAGGCTTCTAGCATGGCAAATGATTTCAAAATCAGTGTGTGCATGTGATGCAGTTTTATATTTAGAATGGCTTTAAGCACCCAGGATGCATTCCACTTCTGCTTTACAAGGCTGCAAAGCCAGGCACAAAGGGGAGAAGGGGTGGAGCAGGTGGGCACTGTTGAGGTCAGAATGTCCATAACCGCATAGTGGTGGCCATCCTGGTCCTGGAGGAAGTCTCCTGTCTTCAAGGGTATGCAAAAGAGATTGTCTCCACCTCAGGGAACTTTTAGCTCAGCTTTAAGACTGAATGTTGAGCTTTTTTCCATTTCTGTTTCACGCTAGTGTGAGCTTCACTTCAGGCCTCAAATCTGCTTTTCTTGAAATTGGTCTCAGAATTGCTATTGACTTTAAAGGCTGCAGGATCTCACCCATAAATTCTCTTTCTCCCATCTGTAAAACGAGGATGGCAGGATTTCTGTGCCATCTGTGGTGCTGTGAAGCTGAAAACAATCATCATTTATGAAGTGCTTTGAGCTGAAATGGGAGGTTCTGTGTGATGGCAAGGCTTTGTGGGATGAGATGTTCCTTCGTGTGCCAGTTCCATCTGAGATCTGAACCAGGGGCTGGGCTGGAAGTTTTGGAAGAACAGTCTGGTGATGCAGAGGTCATACTCCAGCTGCAGAGTCTTGGGAGGTTTTTTTTTGCTTTACAAGATTCCGAGATGGAGAAGCCAGTGGCTGCCTGTCTCACAAAAACCAGCATCCCACAGTCGCGCTCATCCTGAGCACCTCTGATCTTAGCAGCCAGGATTCTCAGAGATGGTGTGACTGTGGCCACCAGCTGGTGATTTAGCAGCACATGCACTGCAAATAGGGAACTTGGAGCCGCAGCCACACCAGCGTCGGGCCTTCCCAGTGCGATAGAGTGCATCTGAGGGGAATAAAAGAATGATCATTTCCATCCAGCTTCGCAGGGCGTAGAAGGGAGCTGCTGAACCTTTCCCCAAGAGCCACGCTTGCCTTCTCTTTGCGTGAAGCTGAGGTCCAAACCAGTGTGACAGACAGCAGGTAGTGGCCAAGTACTTTAAGATTAAATAGCACAGTTTGCAGCGAGCGATGCAAAGTCTGTGGGGCAAGCCTTTCGCAGCTGGAAGGGCTGAGGTAACGCATGGCTCATGTCAAGCCCTTCTGGTTTCTCTTTTGCAGACACAAGCCACCAGACCCGCTCCGTCTCCAGCCGCCCCTACTATAGTTTACCTAACAGCAGCCATGAGAGACGCTCAGTCCTCGCCATCACGGAGCCGCCGCGCTTCCACTCCCAAGCCAAAGGCAAGAACGTGCGCCTGGACGCTCACTCCCGCAAGGCCACGCGGAGGAACAGTTTCTGCAACGGGGTCACCTTCACTAACCGGCCCATCCACCTCTACGAGAAAGTCCGGCTGAAGCTGGTGGCCGTGCACCACGGCTGGAGCGGGGCTCTGCGTTTCGGCTTCACCATCCATGACCCATCGCAGATGAGCTCTGACGAGATACCAAAGTACGCCTGTCCGGACCTAGTGACCCGACCTGGATACTGGGCCAAAGCTTTGCCAGAGAGGTTTGCTGTAAGAGACAATATCTTGGCCTTCTGGGTTGACCGTCATGGCAGAGTCTTCTACAGTATTAACGATGAGGAGCCAATATTGTTTCACTGTGGTATCAAAGTTTCCGGTCCCCTCTGGGCACTCATAGACGTCTATGGAATTACCCATGAAGTGCAAATACTAGGTGAGTGTGTGTTTTGGCCTGTGACTTGATCTTCTGGTTGCTCTTTCCACAGATACATGATCTGCCAGGTTGATCATTTCTATGGGAAACCTAAGAAAACTCATTTACTGTTTAGCTTTGGACCTCAAATTAACCATTTATCATTCTCAGCTACCTGTTACTGCCAGTCTACTGGAAAACTACCACCAGCCCTTCGCCCAGCCCCTCTCTCAAGTCTTGTCCTTGTCTGAGGCAGGCAGCTTGCAGCCATAACCCAGCTTACCTTTCCCTCACACATGGGTGTCACTGAAGAGTGATGAGGAAATATAGCACGAGCTCCTTGCTACCATGGGCCACAGCATCCCTCAGCCCTCAGCAGGTCGCTCGCTGCAATCAGGTGGTACCTGGCTCATTGACAACCAGCATCCTTGGGCGGGGCTGCAGGAGTGGGTGAACTTGTTCTCATTAACAGACTGGGGCAACTGTGATGGAACAACTTGCCCTTTGTGACTTATGGCACTGAAATTTCAGACCAATTCAGTGTCACAGGGAGTGTTTGGACTGGGCTGCACCACAGGGAATCCTTTTAAAGTACATGAGTGTGGCCCTTTCCTGGAGGCCTCCAGGAGCTGGGTCAGTTTTGGCAGCCAAACCAAACTGCACCTGCTCAAGCGGATGGTGCCTCCATCCTCACACCAAGCAGACACTAGCAATAAACTGTGAAATGGTTAGTCCATTGGGCAGGCAGCCTCATCATACATTCTTCCTAATGGTACCAATTATTTTGCAGGTGAGAAAGCAGCTCATAAACAACCCTTCACCCTGTCTGCTCTGCCTCACATGTGTAATTAAACCTCAGCAGTAGCTTATCCTGCAGTTGTGATCGCAACGCACTCCAGCCTCTGGTGCTCATCACAGAGGTGAAGGAGCACTCGCTGTGTTGACCAATGCAACTGCTTCACCAAAGCAGACCCTCTTCCTCATTAGATTATAGGTAGAAACATAAAATACAGCTTATTTCTGCCCCCCTAGCCCTGCCTGCAGCATCCAAGTGTCCAGCATGAAAGACTCAGCCTTAGGGCACCTGTACTCATCTCTTTTTTTAACACTTTATCTTTTATTCTACTCTGATCTTCTAATTTTGGTCGAATTACCAAGCCCCACAAACTGCCCCTTAGAACCTTAGCTGAGCTGTCTGGGGCACCAGGGCACCTGGACTCCTTGCTACAGATGTGGTGGTGTCATAGCAGACAAGGTTGTCTCTCTATCTGTTCTTCCCAAAATTTGGCAAGTCAAGAGAGCTGTGAAATACAGCTCAGATACAGAGGGACAGGATGAGTCTTTCAGCTTTATGGAGCTTCGATGTGTCTTACTCCTGTGTGGGAACGTTTTGTGCCAGGTACCCTGCACTTGCTAGAAGCAGCTGGTCCAGCCATCATTCTACACTGGCAGCCTCTTCTCTATGGGCTTCTGAGCAAAAGTAGCTTCAGCTTTGCAGTTGCTGGATGAATTTGGGTGTTTTTCCTTCTTTGGTACTGGGATGCCTCTCCTCTCTCCATCTTTGGGAAGACCAGGAGTCTGCTTCATCCAGGCACGCTCTTAGCTTCCATGTGCTTTGACTTTGCCCAGCTGGTTAATGCCCTGCCTCAGAGAGATGGCCCAGCTGCCCTGGGCAGTGCTGGAGGCAGAAGGAAGGGCACTCTTAAACCTCCCCACACCTTTAAATCCTCTCTCCTGCATGGCACAGCTGAGATGAAAGCCTGTGAAATTAATTAAGGGCTGGCATCCTCTTATTGGGGCAACTAACTCTGTACTGTAAAGGTCTTTCTAGTGCCTGCAGCAAGTAGCTGTTTGTGTCAGGCTCTCAATTTAAAATCTCTGCAATGGTGTGAACACCCCTGAGATCTGAAGCTTGAAATCTTCTTGTAAAATGCCTCTCTTGGACGCACCTATACCTGGACACCTCACAGCTGTAAGGCAGTGACAAGGAGTCTGAAAATAGTATCAATTCACACGTGTGCTCCTCGGCCCTTCATCGTGTGCGTGGAGTTGGCTTGTACAAGGCTTTTGGTCAAGGAGATACTGAGACATCTACTGCTTTTGCGTAGCGACCTCAAAACTGTTAGACCCCTCTGTTAAGAAAGCTGTAGGCCCACCAGCTGGGAAGGCTTGCTGGTTTACAGCTTTTCCCAGTTCACCAGTGCAAGGAGCTCCCAGATTATGAGGGTGCTTCACAGCACTTGTTCTTTCTCAGCTGCTGCCAAGATTTGCTCTGCCTGCTGCCCGCTCCACGTGCGACTCCACCGCTAGCTGTTCATTAGTGGTTGACCTCCAGCTAATTTTTGCATTGTTTTTCCATCAGAGGAGCAGATTTCGGGTAATCTGTAGACTGAAACAAGAACAATTGTAACCATAAAAGGAGACAATTTTGTCCTGAGGCTAATGTCCCTTATCACTGGGTTTCTCTCACAGATAGCATGTTTGCAGAGACCATGACCACTGCCCGGCTCAGCACTGCCCGGCTCAGCACTTGCCTTCCGCAGAGCAACCACGATTCCGCCAACTTCAATAACAATGAACTAGAGAATAACCAAGTGGTGGCCAAAATTGCAAACCTAAACCTAAGTCGGGTACCAGGACTTGCGACAGACAACCACATCATCCCCTGTTGCCCAAACCGACGGCAGCGTGCCCAGGGCATCCCAGCCTTCCTGGACACAGACCTGCGATTCCACCCCACCCGTGGCCCTGACGTCACCTTTTCTCAGGACCGCATGGTTGCCTGCACCAACTGGCAAGAGAGCAATAGGACTTTGATGTTTTCTGACCGGCCTTTGCACATTGGCGAAAGCCTCTTTGTGGAAGTAGGACATCTGGGGTTGCCGTACTATGGGGCCCTTTCGTTTGGCATCACTTCTTGTGATCCTAGCTCTTTACGGACAAATGAGCTCCCAGCAGATCCAGACTTCCTCTTGGACCGCAAGGAGTACTGGGTGGTTTACCGAGCGTTCCCTGTTCTCAACAGCGGCGACATCCTCAGTTTCATGGTCTTGCCCAATGGAGAGGTTCACCACGGGGTGAACGGAGCCAGCCGAGGAATGCTCATGTGCGTGGACACCTCGCAGTCTCTCTGGGTGTTTTTCACAATCCACGGTGTAATCAACCAGCTCAAAATACTGGGTAAGTGCAGCCAAAAGAAATGACCGGGGGCAGCACTTGGCTGGTGACATTTCCTAGGCCAGAACAGGAGCTGTGGGCTTGCACTCACAGCGTTGCCTCTAGCAAGTGGTCGCTGATGTGAGAAGCAGCTCCTGATCTCACGTTGTGCTTGCAGAGAAGAGCGAGTGAGATGTGGTAGCTGTCACGTAGAGATATGGGGCAGGTATCAGTCCCTCAGGAAATGGTGAGGCTTGTGCGATAAGTAAGCAGCAGGTAGGGAGGCAGGGATGGCTGTGAGGCATCAGCTGGTTTTCACAGGGTTTGTTTTAAAAGGGATCTTTTATAAACCCACTGTTGCATCCAGCGGGTACTAAACCCTTCTGCCTTGGGCAGGGCAGTGGTTTCTGTGATGGCAGCTCTGGTTCAAGCACGTGTGTTGCTGATGGACAGGAATCACTCCCTGAGCACTGCTACAGCTCGAGTACCCCATGTCACTTTTGATCTATTGCTGGTGCCCAGTGCCAGTGCGTCTCCTTTCCTCCTGTTTAGGATGCTGTCAGGCAGCAGATGTTGATGACTTTGTAAAGCAGGTTTTTCTCATTTAAAGCAATGCCTTTTGCCAGCTGCTCCCGGCCTGACACTGACACACGGACAGCCTGAGGCTGCTGCTGCCCCAGGGACCACAGGGAAGTGGCTTTGCACCCCAAGTGATGGCTGTCAGATACCCTGGTGCTTGATTCACAGAAGCTGTACAATGGCACAGCGAGGTCCAGGCTCTGGAGGCCGCATCCAGAACAGGCACCTGTATCATTGATAAGGGACGGCACTTAGCTCAACAGCTGAGCTTCTTCCTGAAGCGTCCTGTGCGTGCGGGGTGGGAGCAGCTCAGCAGGCTGAGGGGCATTTAGCTGTAGGGTGGGTGTCTGCAGCTGGCTAAGCGCTCTCCTGTGTTTGCAGGCACGGTGCAGTCCAGCCCAGGGACTGTCTCTCCCTCAGGATCCCCCAGTGGTTCGCAGTACGACAGCGATTCAGACATGGCCTTCAGCGTCAACAGGTCTTCATCTGCTTCAGAGTCATCGCTCGGTAAGGAGAGCCTGGTCCTCTGCACCTGGCCATGCCGAAACAGCAGTCCCAGAGAGATCTGGGCTGGTAGACAGTGTTGTGCAAGGCAGCAGGGTGAGGTTAGTGGGGACATGATACAGCTTCTGCAAGGCCCACAGATATCATGAAGAAAATACAGGTTGGATGGGGCTTTTGAGCAACCTGGTCTCATGGAAGCTGTCCCTGCTCATGGCACTGAGGTTGGAACGAGCTGAGTTTTAAGGTCCCTTCAAACTACAACCATTCTTTGGTTCTATGAAATCACAAAGTGGAAGGAAGCTTTTCACATCCTGAAGAGGGGCTGTGATTTGCTTCCTCCCTTGTCAGTGTCTAATGACCGTGGTCCCTGCAGGGCTGTGATAGCAAGGGGTGTGAGGTCATGTCCGGGGGTCTTACTCCACCCAGTCTGCCACATTCTGCACTTTAAAGGCTCTGCTGCTGGAGGGAAGCGTGAGTAAAGGATCATATTTTCATCCGGTTTTGGAATGGGCTGCCCACAGAGGTGGTTGAGTCACCATCCCTGGAGGTGTTCAAGGTTAGGCTGGATGAGGTGCTGAGTGGCATGATCTAGATGTTAGGTTTACTGGGTTTATTTGGATTTAGGCTGGACTGGATGATCTTTAAGGTCTTTTCCAACCTTATCATCACTGTGATACTGTGATGTGCTGGTGTTTGGATCTCAGGCAGGCAGCCCAGGGTGCCCCACTCCTGGCTCCCTTGGGGATAGCAGAGCTCTGCACACTCATACCATGAAACAGGTGTGCAGTGTCACAGCCCTGCTTGTGGAGAAGCCCAGGTGAGCTCCTCACCTTGCCCCATCTGTAGAACAGTGATGGCAGGCTCTGCCCAGAGCTCTGCCTGTGCTACCAGTTGGACTATTGTGGCGTTTGCTTGGCTAAACAAACCAGGCAATGACTAAGGAGTGACTTAAAAAATTGGCTTGAGGGTTTGTGTTGTCAGGTCTGCACCGTCCTGGTGACTGAATGACCTTGTTCCTTCCTCCTCCTTTGCAGTGACTGCTCCCAGCTCCCCCCTGAGCCCCCCCATCTCTCCCGTCTTCCCCCCTCCAGAGCCATCAAGCAGCAAGAATGGAGAATGCACCGTTTGCTTTGACAGCGAGGTGGACACGGTGATCTACACCTGCGGACACATGTGCCTCTGCAACACCTGCGGTCTTAAGCTGAAGAAGCAGCTCAACGCCTGCTGCCCAATCTGCCGACGGGTCATCAAAGATGTTATTAAGATCTACCGCCCTTAGTGCCCGCCTCGGGCTGTAGGAAGGGGGAACGCCGCTAGCAGTAACCATGCCTTTCCGTCCCTGCTTATGGGTTATTGTGCTGGTCAGTCGTTATCCAGTGGCTCGTTATCTATGTTTCCTTTTTTGACTGGTAGGGCACAATTCAGGGATAAAATTGAGCTGAGGATCACTTGGTGCCCAAAGGCACGGCTGCCATGTGCCCACGGGCAGAACCAGGGAATCACGGTCTGGACCCAACCAGGCTGCAAATGAGACATTTCCCGGGCAAAGCCTCTCTTTTTACCTCTTCCTCTTCTGGAGGAGGCTCGTGGCGTTGCAGGTTGGGAAGGAGAGGTTGCCACTTGGTCGGTGCTGGGTGCCACTGAGCTCCCTAACCCCCAACAGCTATGGGCTGCTGCTGGGTGCTTGCGCTGCAGTGGAACAAAATTAGGACAAGGCTCAGCGGGAGGGTTCAAAGTGGACAAAACTGATCTGGAAATGTCATGTTCATCTATGCAGGGGGAACTAGTTACGGCCAGAAGAGTAGTGCAGCCAGATTTTTTATTTGTTTGGGTTTTGGCCCCCTGAACGGGCTTCTGGGGCACATGAAGAAGCTGCTGCAGGCTTAGATAAAGCAGCTTTGGCTTTCTGAGGCAGAGCAGGGATTTTCAGCCAGGGAGGCTGAGACCTGGGGAGCAGCCATGGGGTAGCAGTGAGGAACGTGAGCCCACTGAGAGCCCCATTCAAGCCCAGTTGCTGCAGCAGCAGCAATGGGCTGTTCAGGCACTGCCCTCCTGTCTGGCAGCTGAAGCCATAGGCTGTAGTCTGTGGATGAGAGGGGCGTTTGGGTGCACACTCACAGGCCTGGCTTTGGACAAGGACAGGGCTACAGCCATGTGGAGGGACAGTTGTCACCTCCAGGCACACATGGGGGCCTGGGGGTATTTTGCTCTGCTCCTGCTCCAAGGCAGCAGAGCTGCTGTCTCCCACCGTTCTGCCTGACTCTTCTGCCCCAGCCCTTCCTCTACGGCCAGTGCTGTGGCAGGGCTCAGCCTTCCTTCTGCCCCACCACAGAGACTTTTGGAAGCCTGTGGTGAGAAATTGATTTCTGACCAGGTCTCAGCAGGCTCACATTTTTTTCTGGGGACTGTGTAAGTGCTAATTTTATCTGCTCTTCATCCTGCCTTTCCAGGTTTCCCAGCCCAGCTCCCAGCTGTCTGGACAGTCACAGTAGGTGAGAACATGCTGAGATCTACAGGGATCTGTTTCACTTGGCTTTGGGAGAAGGAAAGAAAAAGGCTCTGGGACTGTTATTAGATGTTGGGACATAAAAGGTAAAAGGGTTTCAGCTGTGATACTAGACAGCTACAAGCAGTAGCTACCTGGATGAGCTGGGCAGCACCAGCATGCAGCATCAGGGCTGCTGTGAGGAACTCAGTGTCCTCCTCCCTGCTGCCCACATGGGAGCTGCCCTCATTCTCCATCCTTCACACTCTGCCCACTGGTATGGCTCCTGTCCAGCTCCACAGCCTAAGCCTAGAATTTCCAGGTAGTTCAGAAAAAAAAGGATGTGAATGGGAGGATGAGAGAGGGGTCGGTGTTATTCCAGCTCAGTGACCATTGTTCACCAAGTTCTTAAGTGGCTTTCTTCAGAAAGGGGCAAGTACCACATTTTAGTCCAAAAAGGAATGGCAACCCCTGTACATTTCAGGGCTCATAGGCTCAGAGAGGCAGCTGCTGGTGCTGTCTGTCACCTCGCCTTGCCATTCCTTCTCTCCAGCGAGGTGCTGGTAGCTGGGGGTATGTGGCCACCTCCAGGCGCTGCTGCCTGACACGTTGGTTGGTGCCAGTGGAGCTGCAGTTGGTACTGACCTGCACTCAGCCTCGTCCCGGCCCAGTCTGCTGTGAGGGAGAGCACACCCTGGGCGGCAGCTCATCTGCCTCCTGCAGCAGGCTCTGGCTGCCAGCTCACAGCGCACAGAGAAACCTTTTTTTGTTTCCTTGAAGAGCTAATTAACATTTTAATTAAGTGTATAAATGAGAGGCTGCTGTAGAGTGAGCTGTCTCACCCATTCCCTGCTGCATGGGCACTAGAGCCTGCCAGGTTTGCAAAGCCCTTTTGGGGAGCTTGGCTTGTGCTGCTGCTGCGGGTGCTCAGCCCTCAGCAGAGCCGCTGGCACCAGTTCACTCACCCCTGCAGAGGGGTACTTTTCCTGTAGCTGGAGCCTTGTCTGGACCTCCTGGCTGCCCTCTGCCTAAGGCCCACAATTGTCAGAGACCTCCCTGGTCCTGTATGTGCAGCTCAGGGTCTGGCCAGTGGACGGCACCGAGAGCATCGTGATGGCAACATGCGTGAGCCTGGGACAGCATCGAGTGAAAGGCCTGGGGGACTGGTGCCTGCCTGGTGATGGGGCTGCAGTGGGAGACCTTTGCCTGATGAGGAACTTGAGGGTAGTTAGGTGAATCCAAAGCCAGTGCTGCTGGCTTGGATCAGGTCTGTCCACACCACACTAGTGGCCATCCCTGGGGCTGCTGTCCCAGTTTCAGGAGTTTCCAGTCCCATTTGGTGGCTGCACACAGCTGGGAGCTGAGCAGAGCCCATTTGCTTGGCTGGCACCTCAGTGAGTGGGGCTAGTTGGATGCCTGGGGTGGGGTTATTTTTATGGTGTAGCTCTCTTTTTATTACTTTAAAGCCAGCAAGGAGGAATGCTGAACCCACCCCAGGCTGTGCCCAGGCAGTTCAGGGTGAATGTTTGCTGTAGCAGCCTAGACCAGTTTCCAGACCAGCAGCACCCAGCAGGGCCAGCTCAGTCGGGGTCCAGAGCGTGGCCGTGCAGCAGGCGGGATGTGAGGGCAGCGGATGTGGCGTCCTGCCTATCCAAGAGCAACAGGAATTTTCCAAAATAGGCCTCTTAAAAAAAAAAACCACAAACCCAAGATTTCCAGGAAACAGTAGCCTCTTACAGATTTAATTGTTAGTACTCGTATTGCTATTTTTTTTAAACAGTCTGATGATATATGATTTGTACAGAGGATCTGTTTGTGCCTTATAAGGGTGTCTGTGCACTTTTTATCCTTTTTAAAGCAACTTTTAAAAAGAAAAAAAAAAACGGGGAGAAAACAACACAGATCAATGGTAGTTTTATAGAATTTTGTGTTCACTAAGAATCCTGCTTTTTTTATATATATATTTAGCAGTGAAAAAGTGATTATTTCCATGGATTTCCCCTCCTCCTCCTCCTCCCAATCTATTTGTTTAAAAATTTTAAAAAAGGGAAAACCGAAAGAGAAGAAGAGCTGGGGGGAACTCCTTTCCTTCCCCCTTTCCAAGACAGTGACTCTCTCATGATTACCTTTATGATTCAATACTGTGACCTGTACATCATGTTTAAGCTGAATCAGATGTTGGATCTCTGTATTAGGCTTTTCAAGCAAATCACTGGGGGAGCGGGGAGGGGAGGGCATCGCACGCGGGAGGGAGCTGCACTTGTACATGTCAGTGCTCTATAGCGTCGTGTTCAGTGCTGTGTGTTTTACTTTTGTCCATTTACCTGTTTTACATTAATATAATTTTACTTGTTTATGAAACAAATAAACCTTTGGCTTGTAAAGGGTGCTCCCACAAGTTTAAAAGCATTTGAGGTGAGGAAATCCTTTCTTTCCAAAGTGTGGCAGCCTGGGGACCCCGTGATCCGAGTGAGGCGGGAGGGCTGCCGCTTCCTCTTGGGGTTCACTTTTCTGGTTGGTTTGCTTCGCAGCAGTGCTTGGCTCTTTATTTCACCAGCAGAGGCCAACAGAAGGCTGCTCTGTAAACTGTTTCCATCCTGAAACGTGGCACGCTGACGCCAGATACCAGTCAAGCAGCCTCAGATGTGGGTTACAGCGGAGTGGAAGAATTCATTCATAACTGCCCTGGTAAGAGCCTGGGCACACGGCAGTGTTTGCATGCAAGCCCTCGTGAGTGGCAGGTGATGGAGCCTGACGATGGCTATTTATGCCCACATGCCCTTTTATAAACCCTGCTGCTGCTCCAAAGAGCTGGACCCTGTGAGCTGCCAACAGGCCAGTGCTGCCAGACTCCAGCCATGGAGCGACTCTGCACCACACTTAGCAAGATGAGTTGCTCCAGCCACTGCCAGCCCAAGCCCTGGGGAGAGTACAGAGGACCAGTGCCCACTCCCTTCCCTTGAGCCCCCGGCACCCACCTCTGCTAGTCTGGGGGCTTCGAGTCAAAAATCCAGCTGTCATTAGGGCTGTTTTAGCTCTGCTCATGTGGGTTACAGCCACTTGAAACCTGGGGATAGGCATGGACAAGGCTCACGTGTCTCAGACTGGCAGGCAGTGAGCTGGGCCTGTGAGTAGCCCTGAGGAGAGGGACTTGGGGGTGCTTGTAGACAAAAGGCTCAACATTAGCCAGCAGTGTGCGCTTGCAGCCCAGAACGCAAACCGGATCCTGGGCTGCATCAGGAGAAGTGTGGCCAGCAGGTCACGGGAGGTGATTCTCCCCCTCTACTCCGCTTTGGTGAGACCCCACCTGAAGCACTGCATCCAGTTCTGGAGCCCTTATTACAAGAAGGATGTGGACGTGCTGGAGCGAGTGCAGCGGAGGGCCATGAGGATGATCAGAGGGCTGGAGCACCTCTCCTGTGAGGACAGACTGAGGGAATTGGGGCTGTTGAGTCTGGAGAAGAGGAGGCTCTGAGGTGATCTTATTGTGGCCTTTCAGTATCTGAGAGGGGACTACAAAAAGGCTGGGGAGGGACTATTTAGGATGTCAGGTAGTGATAGGTCTAGTGGCAATGGAGCAAAGCTGGAGATGGGTAGATTTAGAGTGGATGTGAGGAGGAAGTTCTTCACCATGAGAGCCTGGAATGGGTTGCCCAGGGAGGTGGTTGGGGCCCCATCCCTGGAGGTGTTTAAGGCCAGGCTGCATGGGACTCTGGCCAGCCTGGTCTAGGGTGGGGTGTTCCTGCCTATTGCAGGGGGGTTGGAACTGGATGATCAGGTAGTCCCTTCCAACCCTGAGTGATTCTGGTTCTATAACTTCTCCAGTGAAGTGATCCTGCTGTGCCAGGGGGATTGGACTAGATGATCTTTCGGGGTCCCTTCCAATCCCTAATGATTCTATGATACTGAAAAGCACTGGTCCCAATACAGGCCCCTGCAGGACATCATGTCCATGCCTTACCAAGTGCTGAGGTGCCTACCATTAGCACAGTCCTCTGCCAGACAGCTCCTGGGCTCTGGCTTTCACTGCCTTGTTTTGCCTGCTCCTTTTTCATTATGGCAGCCCCATGCCCCAGCCAGCCTGTGTTCTCTTTCTGCATTTCCCAATAAATCACCAGGCTCAACCTGCTGGTTTAAGCAGCAAGTACCACATCTCCTACACTTGCACTGCCCCCGTCCCCGGGAGAGCACCTCAGACAGACACCAGCCAGACACAGGTTCACAAGGGTGCTTGAAACCAGTCAAGCAATTTCTTTTTATTTCTTAAAAAATAAAAAAACCCAAACAACCCCCAAAAACAAAACAAAATCCCACTAAATTAAAAAAAATATTAAAATCAATCCCTTACTGGTGGAAGCATAGATACGGCATTTACACAGCTACATCTACCTTCTGCTGACCCCCCTCCCGCCCACAGTAATGTAGGGTTATATGCACTTACATAATATAGCCAGACACAGACAAACAAAAGGGCTTCGAGCGCCTGCAAGAAGGAGCAGGGCACAGCAAGGGGGTGGGCTCCAGCCTGCCAGGGCTGTGCTGAGCCACAGGACTTCCCTGCCACCAGCTCTTCTGCCCTGAGGCATGGTGATGCTCCCCCTGCTGCAAGCCACCAGACTTGGCGCTGCACTGGTGGTGGGCCAGGAGGGTGGTTGGTCTTTGGCTGATGGGGTGATGTGCCCTGGACCAAGCTCAGAGTAATGAGCTGCCCAGCCACCCTTCTCCTCCTCACGAGGTAGTTGGGGAGCTTGGCCACATTTGACACGTGAGGTTCAGAGAGTCGTCTCTGGTGAGGGCACGCAGGGCTGATGAACTCAGGCCATATGTCAAGCATGGGGAGGGCAAAGCCCTGCCAGCCCAGTGGCTCTCAGCATTTATCCAACAGGAGATACTGTTCAGCCCATTGTCCCTCTGCAGACAGAAGCGTGGTAGGAAGGAGTAAGGCTGCAGGTTTCGGCACCCTTCTGAGGGTGACTCCACACACACACACCTGGGTGCTCACCCTGCCTTCTTGGAAGCGCTCTGGGAACAAGGTAGCAATCCTGTCACATGCTCGGTGAGCCAAATACAGTACTTGTGTCAGCAAAATGAAGCACTACCAGTTCTGAGGGTCAGTCTGGGAGGAAGGTAGAACCAGCCCTCACCACGTGTAGAGGTCAAAGGGCGAGCGGTGTCCCCTCTGGGGAGAGCTGGGGGCAGTGAGGTCTCTGACACAGAGAAAGGAGAGACATTTCCGAGATTAAAAGGCCATTCAGCAGACAGAGCAAGGACACAGTGCTGCAAGGAAAGGGCATGCAGCCCCCAGCCCCTGTGTGACACTGACAGAGTGGCTGGGGACACAGGGCCAGCCCCCTCCCTGGACATGGTGGAGACTGGATTTGGATGGGGCTGAACTAGCTTAACTCACCCCCATTCCTTTGGACAGCAAAAGGGATTTCCTGGAGGAATGGCTGTGCAGAGACAAGGCAGCGCTCTTCCCCCACCCCAGCCTGCAGCTCTCCCAGGAGCACATCAGCACCCCAGTGTGCCATGCAGGGAACTTTGCTACTGGACTAGGCTGCAGATACAGTCCTTATTGCCAGCTCAGGTGAGTCAACCTGACCAGAGGCTGATGTGCCACCAGAGAAAACCACAGGTAGGAGGGAGAGGAATCCGCTAGAGATGGGTGCCTGATTCCCACAGCTAAAAATGAACTTTGGGACTTTGGGACATGAGGCCAGACTGGGATGTTCATTACTTCTAATGGCTTCTCTCAGGGCTGAGACAAAGTGCCCGATCACCCTCGAGAATGGCCCCGGCCTGAGGCACCACTGTTTTCATTCCATATACAGACAGAGATACCTTCAACTCCACTTCCCCAGGGTTGAGAAAACAGGGGACAGAGCAGGAAGTGAGCAGTCCGGGGGAGCAGAGAATGCACCTTCTCTTCTGCCAGCCTTCAATTAGAGAGAAAACTGTAATTTCTTTCAGCAGCAAAACAATGTGGCTCCAGCACTCACACTTGCAATTAGCCTACAAAGGGCACCGGGGCCTGGTCAACAAGGAATCTGCAGAACTGCCTGGGTTAAAGCTCTTCCAGAAAGAGAAACATGGCCCCAAATCTGCAAGTTGCCAAATGCAGAAGAGACGAAAACAGCACTAGGGAACGACAGGTCATCAGTTCTCATCCTCCTGCTGGGATAAGCAACGCTGTGGGCAAGATTTGGCTTGGCAGGCAGCAATGTCAGCACAGAAAAAAACAGGCTCTGCTTGACCTGAAGCCTCCCCAAACAGCCCATCAGGCAGGATGAAATGAAAGTACCTGGAAGGTTGGCAGATGGTGCAGCAAACAAGGCAAGGAGCCCCTGAGCACCAGACACACCTCACAACTGGTTGTGATGAGAAGCTCAACTCCCACACTCTGGATTGCACTTGATAATATCAGCACCTACAGAAGGACCCACCTCCTGGCTGCTGCCCGCCAGCCAAGGGGAGTTCTGTGGGTCATGGGAATGGATGGTTCCCTATTAGTCCAACAGGCAGGGCAGTTGGTGTGGGAAGGAAAGCAAAGCATCCTCTTTCCAGGCCTTTTGGGATCATCTTGGTCCTTTGCACCTTGCATAGTATTTTTCAGCCATCGAAGCAAAACACTTCTTGTTGTCTGGTTGCAGAACTGCAGAGGAAAAGCCTGCCCAGCATCCTGGATCAGCACAGCAGACCCATTACGCGCGTGTGTGTGTGTGTTTATCTGTTCTGTGGTTTTTTCGACCAGTAGGATGTTGACGTTAACACTTGTCACTGTAGAGCAAGGAAGGACCATGGGGTGGTCCCGTAGCATGTTGGGGGGGAAGGAAGGCACAGCCCTTAGCTGGAGCACAACGCCTGTGAGTGCACACAGAGCTGCAGAGACCCCGTTCTCAGCACTCACTCCTCCTTTTTGCCACATTCCCTACAGCTCTGCTGCACACCTGGGCTAGGCAACATGACCTAGAACCCATGACCCTGAGCCTCGTGGAAAGGCATCCTTTTGTGCAGGCAGATTTTCTTTGCTGGTACTGTGCCATGCTTAACTTCTTTCCCTGGCTGTTGCCATATTTCTTTTCAATTCCCTGTAAAGGTGGAAAAAATGTCTATTAAAGTCCATCTCCCTGGGGTGGAGAACCACAACAGCCACGGTTTGCCATGAACTTTGGCCAGAACTGCATGGCTGGGTAGCTGACACGGCCACGGGAGCAGAGGACTCTGTGGGATGCGGAGGGTGGGAGCACACAGGTGAGAAAGGGAGAGGCTGCTTCCTCCATGCTGCTGCTAGTGGGCACCAGCCGGGCTGTGATGGATCTCAATAATTACCTTGCTTTTCAAAGCCAGCCTCACAGAAAACTATAAATTAATATGCTAATTAAATACTCAGGTGAGAGACCAGGGAACCTCCAGCTGTGTGAGCAGAGGAGCAGCTATGGCTTCTTCCGTAGGTAGTTGGAAGGGATCCAGCCCTCCCAGCATGGCCCCCCAGTCAGGACCTTGCAAAACCACCAGCCACTGCTGTTCTTCTCACAAACTTCAAACAAAGTCCCTTCTTTAAAACTGTTGGTCTCTTCATCACCTTCAAAATCCGCCACCGCCACATAGAGAGCTTCCCTGGAGATGTCCAGACTGGAGATGAGGGCTGAGGTCCTCTCCTTGGCATCCCCTCTCTCCACTGGCTTAGTGATGACCTTTGGGTTGATGCTGCTTTTCGCTTTGGCTTCGTCTTGGATGGAGGCAGAGAGGAATGGTTTAGCTTTTGGAGGAACCAGCATAGGCCTCCCTGGCACCTGGGATGACCGGATTTCAGCCACTTCCCGTGCCGGTGCCCGCAGCTCTACAGTGGGGCCAGTGGCAGGGCACCCTGTTTTCTTTGGAGGGGGTGGTCTGCGGGGTGGTACAACAGGGCGCTGTGGTGGAGGGTCTCTGGCAGCTGGGGGGTGTGCTGAGCTCAGGGGAGACTTAGGTAGGGCCTCTCTGCTGTCCAGCTTGGGTAGGGGTTTGCCCTCCATGCTCAGTCTTTCCTGGAACCTTCCAGAAGCCTCTGAAGGGACCATGACATTACTGCAAGAGCTTTCGCCAGCAGCAGTGTCCTGTTCTGTAGGTTTCTCTGGGCACTTTGCAGGTCTAAGCTTGCTCCGCAGGCTGCAAATGTCCAGTTTATCATCAGGTGGAGGTGGGTCGGTCCGGGGAGCTGCAGCAGGTTTTGGCCTGATCTGAGGTCTGGACTTCAAGAATGGATTCTGGGTGATGGGCTCAGGCTTGTCCTCCACTGGCTCAGTTTTTGGCTTGGTTGGCTTGACAATAGGCCGGAGGTTTGGCTTCTTCACTTCCTTGGCTGACACCTTGTGTCCACATTCCAGTCCCATTTCATTTTTCAGCTGGAAGAGTTTGGCCTTCTCTGGCTTCAGCTCAGACTTCTTGATGTCCTTAGGAGCTGTGGACTGCTTGGCTGGGATCATGGGCAAAATCATGCCTGGGGGCTTCGGGGGAGGCCTCTGCCTCTCCAGTAATTCGCCTTCCGATTTAATGATGGACTCTTTCCTGGGTGGCAGGCTAGGCTTTTCCTCTGTGTCACGGTCCGAGATCTCCTCGTAGCCACCAGCGAAGGCCAGATCTCCACTCTCGGGTGTCTCCCTCCCCTTCCAGTCCTTGGCCCACTTCCCACTGCAGTCCGTGCCGTTTGGAGGTGCTTCTGGCAGCGGACGGCAGGGCCCGGTGGCTTCCTCACTGGTGCTGCTGTCAGCTGCGATGTCACTGAGCCGGAGCTGGGCCATCTCATTGGGCAGAGGAGCCAGGAAATTTGGCCGGGACGCATTGCTGGTCTTCTTGTACTTATCGATGAAGGTGGCGGGGGCCCAACCTTCCTTCTCTTCAATCTGAATGTACCACCAGCCACTCAGGTTCTTCTCAATAACCTGCCGGGAGGAAAGGAAGCCTCAGACATCCAAGCAGGAACCCCTTCTGCGCAAGACGGGATGCTGGATGTCCTGAACTGGTGTCGGGGTGGGACACAGCCTTGGTGCCTCCCCGGCCATGTAATCACAGGAGGGGAACCTGCTAAAAGCTCTGCCAGGAAAGGGGGTCTGTGTGCCACGGGGCTAAGGAACAGCCCAGCCGGGTCCAAGAGCTGTGCCTGGCAGGACTGCGATGCGGGTTCTGGCAGTGGCCACTGCGCGGCGCTGTGGGAGCGACAAAGCAGCACCGGCCCTGCACACAGCGGACACTGTCCGGCCGCTGCGAGCTCCGGCCGCGGGCTGGGGCCTGGGAGGAGCCGAATGGGGCAGCCGCGAAGGAAAACTCCTCCTAGCGCGGCACAGCCGACAGCGTGACAAGTAAAACCACATCTGCGAGAGGAATTCTGCCAGCAGTTGGGGCGTGCCAGGCAAGCACTTCTGCAAGGGCTTTTAACTTTACACCTGGCCTAAATAAGGAAAAACTCAACTATCTCTACCCCTACTTGTGATGTGGTTTTAATTTCCACTAGGTCAAGCAGCACAGCATCCACACACTCAGGAAGCAGGAGGACACCAAGAACACCATGGACTCCACAGTCTCATAAGCTCCTATGGATTTCTGTGTCTCTGTGGACTGTTAACACCCCAGGGCTCTGCTAAAATGGGAATCATATGCACCACTGTGCCCAGTTTCCACCCACAACACTATGATGATTAGATCTCCCCTGCCTGGAAAGACAGCTCTGACCCCAAACTAGCAGAACAGGAGTCAGCAGTACTGCACTGACATAAGGCTGTGACAAGAGAAGATGACAGTCTCACCTCTACTTTCATTCCTGCCTGGAAGCTGATGCCATCAGGGATGGTGGTCTGGAAGTCAGCAATGGTGTAATATTCCTCTTCCACTTGAGGAGGGACAGGAGGTTTAGGCAGGTTCAATCCACGCGGCTATGACAAGGAAAAACCAACCCATCAGTGTGTTTCTCTATCAGATGGGACACAACCTCCCCCACAGCCCACCAGCCTGCAGGCACACAAGAACGACTGGGGAGGTCAGCTGTGCCCACAAAACACTTTCACCCACACAAACCAGCAAACCAGCTCCAGGCTGTGCCAGAGCTCTTGCTGACAACAGTCACCTTGCCCAGAGGGAAGGTGCTAGCCTGCAGCCTCCTGCTGGCAACTCAGTCTTGCAGGACAGACCATCCAGAAGTTCTTTTCGAGACCACAGGCAAAGACAGGAGTCTTGGACAGCAGGGAGGTGGCCCTTGTACTCCAGTCTTGACCAACAGCAGAACCCAGGCAATGAACAACAAGCAACAGGAGTTCCTTTCAGTGTTCCTCTCCAACTCCCCTTGCCATTGCAACCCTCTTATGTCAGCTGGCACTTACTATAGTGAGATCTCGACGAGGAGGGGGTCTCTGCCTCATCTTTGGTGACTCTGTGGAGGAAGAATTTCAGATGCTGTTGAATTTCTGGCTTTTGATTGCATGCATGCTCATACAAGACTAGTGAAAGAGAAAACAAAGACAGGGACCAGGTCTGCCCCATGGGCAAGGAAGCCAATGTAGGAACTTCTCTACCTAGAACCCTCAGCAACATGGGTCACCCAGGTATTGAGAGCATCCCAGCTTTGCACCATTAGGTGCTGCTGGTAAGTGCAGCTGAGGTCACTGAACTCAACTGAATTTAAGCTGAGGTCACTTTAGTTGCAGGCCTGACCCAGAAAACCTGGCTTGCAGAGAGGTTAAAATCTACCAGCTTCTGAGAGGAGAGCATCTCCAGTCAGGTGAGGTTTTTATCCCCATGACATTTGTGGATATTCAGCAGGTCCCTGGGCAGCACTGTGCTCACAGCCCTTCTGCCTGTGTGGTGTCACCACTCAACCTCACTGCAGAGGTCGCAGCACCTGCAAGCCATGTGCTTCTCTCACACCCCACTATGTCACCCCACAGCCTGTAGCCAAGTCCGTAGCGACGCCACTCCCGGCCTCCTCCCAACTTACTGCGTCGGATGTCAGCAGTGGGCAGGGGCCGACTGTCAAATCTCCCATCCCTCTGGCCAGCCGGCCCATCCTTCTCTCGGCTCACTATGACCTGTTGCCGGGAGATGCCATCCAGATCCAAGGCACATGAATGAGTGGAGGAGCCTGACCCCAACTTCTGTGAGAACATCTCTCCATTTCCCTTTTTGAGGTAGGAGGCAGGGGCCCAGCCTTCTTGGCCCTGGTACCTGTAGCGGCAACAATTGGCAGTGTCACTGCACAGGTTCCCCTACACTGCACTGGGGACATGAGCACTTCCTGGAGGAGTGACCCAGCATGCTCCTGTGGTGTTGAGCTACCAGACAGCCCTGGAGACAGAGCTCAGGACACACACTGACCAAAGGTACCACACTATCTGGGCAAAATGACTTCACCAGTTGTCATGCTCTATGGCACATGGGCACCTGGAGAGCTCCAGCCATGACTTACGATCTCGTGCACAGCGGCTGCAGCCAGCAGGCCAAGGGCTGGGAACGGCATGAAGCCAAGTTTTCTTTTCACCTTGGCAACGGTTCAGGAATGAAGCGCCCTGGCAGGGGAAGCAGAAGGGAAAACCTGAGCGCTACCGCTAGGATTGATGTACCTGGTCTTTCAATGCTGTGCGCCGGCAGCCTGGACCCTTTCCCTGCTCTAAATCTGCACTGAGAACAGCCCTGTGATCTGATTGAAAAACCACAACTGTGGAGTCTCCCTGCCCTGCTGGAGGATCCTGTGCCAGCATCAGAGACTCTCCCCACTGGCTGGGCTGCAGCCACTACGCTCTGATGGCACCAGCTTGAGAGCTTGTAATTGCCTTTAGAGCTCTCGTGGCAGCTCTCCTTTGGTTAGGAAGTCAATGGACGCTTTTTCTGGGAATTTTTACTGCCAAGAGCAGAGGTTCAATGGAAGGTTAAGAAAATTGCAGCCTGTGCTCCAATCCTGCTCAAGTCCAGCTGTTTACTAGACCACAGACAAGAATCAATGAGCTTCCAAGAGAAAACAGCTATCAGCTCAGGAGTATCTGGAGTGTTTGGCCTCAGCACACCCTGCACAGAGCAGACCTGGCCTGGACAATATCCTTTCTCCACAGGAGCGTCCAAACACAGCCAGAGGATCCAGCCTGCTGCCGGGACACTCGCTGCTTTTCCCATCAGCAGAACATGACATAACACTAACTCTCTCAAACTGGTTCCCTTTGCATTGCTGGGACATGTGATGCCATGACACAGTCCACCTCCCACCATGGGAGATGATGACTATGTTTAACCACAGCCATGCTAGGCTGAACCCCTGAACATCAAAGACGGGGAGAAATGAGTCCTGTGCCTTTCCCCATATCCTCAGCTTGCCTTTGGACAGTACATCCCACACACACCAGGTCTCCGCTTTACACACCCCAGCTGCAGCACCAGGGAAGAGAAAGAGGTAGCGATGGTACCTGATTTTCCACCAGCCCTCCAGGTTCTTCTGGATCACCTCCACCACAGCCCCTTTGTCCAGGTTCATCTCATCCTGGTCTCTTGCGGTGTAGGGGTAGATAACAGTGTACTTCTCCTCTGTGGGAAAGAACGAGCAGTTTCACAGAGGTACTGTCTTATGGAAACCTGGACTCAGCCAAACAGCAGCTAAGTGCTTCATATAATGGTAGTTCCTGTTGCAGTACAGGTGCAGACACACAGATACACAACCATTCTGGAGAGAGATGCTAGTGAAATCTATTTCAAATCAAACCCATTGTTGTTTCTAATGTAAACTTCGGTGAGCTAGTCCAGCCCAAGAAGTTGTCTAAACAAGTTCCTACCCTCCCTTAGGCCTGAAGACTTTTACATGACAGCTCTCCTGGCACTTGCTTGTCACAGAAGTCCTTCCGTGCATCCATTTCAGTTTGAATTTCTTTCTTGGGGGTCTTTAAAACAGAACCCCTCTCTGTTCAGGGAGAGAAATCCCAAGGTCATCAGTGAGTAACCCCACATGTAGAGATGAGGTCTCATGCCACTCTCCAATGGCAAGTGTGCACGAACCTCACTGTTCAACATCTGCCATGGTCAAAGCCAAGTCGTGAGCCTGGAGAAGAGCCCAATGTTCTGTCGGCTAGACCAAGTGACAGTAAGCAGGGACATGGATGCTCTTCCCTTCAAGAGGATGGGAAAACATCTGAACAGCCCTGTAGAGAACATGTTGGACAAAAAAGTCTGTCCATCCATCCACAATTCTCCCTCACCTTCTGTTCTCTCTTGAAGAAACCCAGAAAAATAAATGCCTATGCTTAAGCAGTGCCACAGTAGGGTGAAGGCCATTTGGGGAAAATTCTACCTCCAAAACCTACATCTCTGGACAGTCATATATTGATACTGTGCAGGTTTTCCGGGTTTGTCCTCTTGGAGGAGCACAGTCCTCAAAGGGTCTGATTTCCCACTCTCTTCATGCAAGAACCGAAGTAGAAAATGTCCTGTCATATTCAGCAAAACCAAGCTAGGTCTTCTACTCCTGACCCCACTGAGCTACCAACCCCAGGTCCCGCAGCTCAGAGGAGTCACTCTTACAGGAACTAAGGCAGCGGCTTCAAGTCTGAATGTTGTGTTGGGGGAAAGGAGAAACTTCAGCCTCTGTACCCAAAACAAGTCTCAAAAAGCGAGAAGAGCAGCTGATAGAGGAAAGAGAGGTGGCCATGAGTGGACCTAATGGCAGGCTGGGGGGCATGTACAGCACACAGTGAGCACTGACACAAGCAGGGTTCATCACATGCAAAACAAACAAACATGCAGACAAGAAGGCTCCAAGCACAAAACATGGGCAGCCAAACAAGTCTCTGTGAAGTCCACCTTGACCCCATCCACTGGTGTACAAGTCCCCAAGAGTCCGACGACGGCCAGCGTGCCTGGGCAGAGACCAGTATCTCCATGGGACTGGGAAAAGCATGTTGGGGAAGCAGGAGAAGGACAAGAGAGGACATAAGGAGACAGCACTTCAGGTCCAAGAGGAGACACGGAGAGTGGCATAGAGGCTGTACTCACCTGGAGCCCCCTGGGCTCTCTCCAGTCTGAGCCCCCCTCCCACCTTCAGCTCCCCAGGCTGAACGAGCTACAGTCCTGCTTTGAGCATACAGTAGTCAACTGGAAGGAAGTGTTCTCCAAGGGTGTTTCAGATTGCTGTGGGCTCATGCATGCTCTATGTTCTGCATAGAGTTGGAAGACAGTGAATTGTCCTTTGCTCCTCTCCTCTAGTGCAGGTAAAATAGCTCTTTGGGGCCTAAAGGAGGCACTGGGATGGCAGGACTGAGTGTTTCCTTGGGGTGGCACCTTCAGCCCCTCTGTGGAGGAGCAGAAAGTCCAGCAAGTACACTGCCAGCATCTTGCTGCCCCACTCCTGCTGCAGCGCTGGAGCAGAACACTGGGCAGGCAGGACCATTATGGGCACACATGACTGAACAGCACATAAGGGTTCGTCCCTCCCTGGGCTTGTGCCCTGCTAAGTGCCATCATGCCATCCTGTGAGCAGCACCATACACTTCAGGAAGAACTGGAGCAGATGTCTCCAGCAGCTTCTTACCTTCATCAGGCTGCATTGAGAACTCATCCTGGACACCATCCTGGGCCTCCAGACAGGTCGCTGGCACCCAGCCCTGCTCCTCTGATGTGCTCACAAACCACCAACCTGAGAAGAAAAAAAGCAGGCAATTCAGCCAAGGGCTCCCAACAGCCACAACCTCCCTACCTCCAAACCTTGAGCCTGGGGGCCTTTGCTCCTCCTCATTGCCTAGATGGGAAGCTGGGATGACCCCAAAGCAAAGAGCCAAGCACTATCCTAAAGGGAGCATAGACTGCAGGACAGAGAACCACAGCTAAATGATGGCTAAATGTATAGTTCCCTCTCCATGAAAAATGGGAGAAGTAGCTCCAGCCACTGCGTTTGCTTTTCTTCTTTCCCCCCCTTCACGGTTCATTTTCCCTCAGCCTGGGTCAGCAGGCCCGAGCTAATTAGCAGAGATGAATACACTGTCTGCAAATCGATAGCCGACTCCCACTGCGCTCTCGCCTTCTTTACATTTGTGGAAACAGCACATTTTAAAAGCTGAGTGCAAACGCAGCACTAAAACACGAGCTCTCCCAGCGGAAACCTGGCCAGCTCCACAGCGGCCACAAGCAATTCTTGGCCACCCTGGGTGTCCAATCAAAATAAATGTGTGCTCCTCAGATATTAAAAGCTATTTGTGTCTTTAGGGGGGAAAAAATAAAGATTGAGCTTTATCCTCAGAACCTGAGCAGGGAAGCATTTAGAAAGACAACCAGATTGTCAGGGAGGTAATCGGCAGCTACCTGCATGGAGGGGAAAACCAGGGCTGACATCTGATAAGCAAGTGATTTGCCACAGCTCTTGGACTGGCCGCACAAATAGGTTTCACTTCTTGCACAGTTGTTTTCTTTCCTTCATTCTAGAACATAGCTGCTGGAGCAACTGATCCTCTGCGGACCAGCTCTCCAGCATTTCAAACTCTGTCTTTACAACCTATCCTTAAACCTCACCCAAGCAACTTCTGTTAACTCAGGAAAGAAATTCCTCTTTTCAACAAGCTCCAGAAGTTGGGCTCATGACTTGACCCCTTTGCAGAGGTTAAGAGCAAGTTGAATTTTCGAAGCAAGTGAATCGTTCGGCCACTCGCGCATTGTGTCAGAGACAGGAGCTGCACAGTGGATGCTCTCATGGGCACCATGGCAGGGTTCCCCTTTGGCAACAAAACAAGGCTGCCAGCTCTGGGAATGGCTCTTGTCCTCAGGACCCACTGGCCAAGTTTCTCAGCATGAAGAAACATGAAATAGAGACTGTAAAGAATGGATGGTGTCTGGCATATAGCATATAGGTGGTCAGACCCTTCCACCATGAGACAAGACTGAAACTGTTCCTCCATGTCCCACCTCAGCTGACCATCCAAGCACATCCCTGTGAGGTGCCTGGAGGTTCTTTTGCTTAAGGTCCTATTATAAAAACATTGACAATAAAGGATTGCTATTCCTGTCCTTGCTCTGTGACACAGGGTAGTCCCAAAGCCCTCCGCCAAGCCACACTCCCTGTACCTGATTCATTCTTCTCAATGATATCCACCAACTGGCCCACGCACAAGCTGATCTCGGAGCTCTCCTGCTTCTGGTAGTCCGCCACCACGACATACTGCTCCAGCACCAAGGGGTCAACCGATGCAGAGTCAGCTCCTGCACAAGGAGGACAAGAACCGACCCATGTGCTAGGAACAGCACCAGCTCCCAAGAGCACGGGCCACTGCTCCCAAACACCTGCTGGCCTGTGAGCAGCTCTGGGACACCCTAGAGATCCCAGCATGAGAGAGGTGAGCCAGAAACTCGAGCAGAATGAGGTGGAGAGAGACCAAACCAGCAGCCAGGTGAGATGGGTACAGCCAGGTGAGACCTTTTTCACATGTGACCCATCTTCCTACTCCCAGACAGTGCTGTCCAAGCAACCCCCACCACCACCACCACCAGCAATGCGCACAGCAGCCTTTCCCTGTTGCTGGAGACAAGGAGACTTAGGGCATTCTTCTGTGCTCTGGCACCAGCTGCCCCAGCACACAGACCAGTTTAGACTCCAACTCCATACACACCTCCAGTGAGTTTTGCTGGTCCTGGCTAAGGAGCCTGGACATGCAGGCTGATAGTGTTTGCAGGACAGAGCTGCAGCCCAATGTCATCATTACCCTCTGTGTTTCAGCCACCTTCCCACAGCTCGCTGGCACTGTTTGCTCCACTGGCTCTGCTCAGGTCCTGTGCTGGTGGAGATCCACATTTCACATCAGAAAAGAATGCACTGCACTTCAGGCAGGAGCAAAGGAGCAGGATCCAGAGGGAGTAGAGCTGTCCTCTGGCCAGAAAGATGCCTGACCCTGGAGGAGGCTGCGGGTGGCACTGTAGACTAAGGCCACTGCAACTGTGCCAGTCCCTGCTGTCCCAGGGGAGCAGCTGAGCACAGCAGGACAAGGCTGGTCTGTGCTTTGTGGGTGTATTTTCATTTCAGAGAGTGCTCTGGCTGTAGTTGCACCACCTGGGCTTGGCACTATGTGCTATGGCAGCATGGTCCAACTTGCATCCATCACCACTTCAGAAACACATCCCCAAGTGTGGGAAAAGCTCTCCTTTCCCCAAACATGCACAGAGGCAGATACATCCTGTTGTGACCCATGGCTGGGCAGGCTCACAGTGTGTGCTCAGCACCCAGTCCAGCCTGTTCAGCTCACCAAGCCCTGGCAAGACCAACCTATTCAGGTCCACTGAGCTGGGTGTTCGCTTGGGGTCGGCCAAACAAGTTTGGTTACCTAGAGCACCAGCAGCACTTGCCCCACCTGCCTGCAAAAGCCTATAAGAAGCAAAAAGACATCAGAAACTCTTGTCCCTTACTCTCCCCCACCCCAAACACCGGCTTTGTCCTCCAACCCAGTACTTTGCCCTGTGGTTTCACAAGCTGTCAGATGAGGCACTACTGGATTGCCCTGCTCTCCCCAGGTGTGCTAAGAACTCATGCCTGCCAAGTGCTTTGGACGCAAGACAGGGTAGATTATTGTAGCACAAGTGATACTAAAGAATCAGGCAGCACGTCACATTCACAGGACCTGTGCATGTACCCTGAGCAGAAGGCCTCACGGTTTGAAACATGTCTGACCCAGATTCCCTAGTTGGTGCAGCAGGGCAGATACATAGGATGATGACTTCCCAGCCTCTGCAGGCTGTGGTGGTCCCTGGGGACAGGTAGGTGAAATGCAGCAAGGACATTCTCACTATGATATCAGGAACATGTGCACCTACAATACAGCAGCCCCCAGTGACTCCCCACCATGTCACAGAGCACAGGTTCCCGGAGAGGAAACCTAGGGTGACATTCTCACCCCATAAGGGTACGGATGAGATGGAGCACACAGGCTTCAGCAATCCTAGGATGCTTTGCTGCCTCACAGAGAAGCTCTCCTGTGCACAAGGTCACAACTTCTCAAACTGGTTCTGATAAAAAAAGACCACAACAAAGGTCCAAAGAACAATGCATCTTCAGGAGAGGCTTATTTAAAGAAGAGGACACTAATTGTCTGTGCTGTTCTACTATAAACAGCACTCTGCAGAGCTCCAGGTGAGCTGGCCACATGCACAGGATCTGTTACCACTAATGAAAGCTTCTGCCATAGCAAAGCCCAGAGGTGGGGCACTAGACAGAATTAAAAATAGCCCTCTAAAGTGAATGGTGGATGCTAGGACTATTTGTTCTACTAGCTCAATTAAAGCTTTGTGTTCAAAGCGATCAGAGGATCTACTCAGCCCCTGAGAGAAGAATAACAGCTATAGGAGGAGAGAAGCACTTTCCTTTCTGCCTCCCTTGCTATAATTACACCCATTGCTCTGAGGCTATTTGTAGTTTCAGCAGGCAGTTCTGGATCTTCCAATGTACCCATTAAAGCAACAACAGAACTGGTAAACTGAGCTTGAAGGAAGAAGTAGGAGTTAATTTCAGGAACATTTTCACCTGGCATAATTGTCCTCAACCACAAGAATACTGCAAGTCAACCACCAAACATCCTATATATGGGCTGGTTTGGGTGTCTTCAAAATAGCAATGGTGTAAACCATACCTTCTAAGCTGAGACACAGCACTAAAGCCTGACAGCTGGGGAGGGGAGGAAGCACTAGTGCAGTCCAGAGCCCACAAAAGAGTGAGTTCTGCAGACAGACAGCTGTAGGCAGGAGCACAGACTGTGCATCCTAAACACCCCTCAGCTCACAGAGTGGCACAAACATGCCTTAGAGAAGGGGTGTGCATTGAGTCATGAGACCACTGAGGTCCAAGGACTGGACTTGCAGAACTGATGCTTGCTGTGGAGCTACAGGATTGCACATCCCAGCTACCAACTCAAGGACTGCTCAGTGCAGTGACCTTGCTCTCAAGACACATCTCATACGAGTCACTCTGTAAATTTCTGCCGGTTTTGTATGACTAGAAGCTTGGCCACTCACCTGAAATGTAGAGCTATACAAAACCAGTACAAAATCTCTCAGATTTGGGATTGCTTGCAACATTTGCAGCCTTCCCACTTTCTGGCTTTGCAGAATGAGTGCCACACACAAGGACTTTCTCACAGGGCTTGGACACTAGTGCCTCCAGAAGACAACAAATAGCCCAGTACTGCAATAAAGGGGCACAGGTACTTGGTTTTGAAGCCTGCCCTAGCTGTACTCTCTGCCCTAAAGCATCTGCCAAAAAGGCAGCACTTTGGAGAAAGTTTCTTCCTCACAGTCCAATCTGGCCTGTGTTCCTGTGACCTAGCTCTGACATGAAACAGGCACTAGATCTGCACTGTACTCTCTGCAAGCCCTCTCATCTCTCCAGAACTGGAAAACAATCACATTGAAATACCATTCACCAGCAGTTTTTGAAAGATCCCATAAAGCTGCTGTAGTGCACAAGAGCTGTGCTCTTGCTGCCTCCCATTAGACCAAGGACCGTGGTTTGGGTTCTCTGTGCCACTGCAGGTGCATTGTATAACACAGCGAAAGGAACATGGCCACACGGGAAAGCAGCTAAAATAAAACGAGCAGGGTGGATAGTGGAGCTCTCTGCCATCCTCCTTGGGCAACACCACCCAAATATAAACTCTGGAGACAGTTTCAGGTTCCCCTGTACTAAGTCAGTGCTGCAACAAACCCAGGACTCTCCATCTGTGCCTTCTGTTGAACCGTGAGGAGAGAATAGAAACACTCAAAACAGTCTTGGGGATTGATCTGATGACTACTTTTAGAGGTACCTACAGCAGAGGCCAAGCCAGTCCTTCAGAGCCCCAGTGCCTGGAGAATAATCCACCTCCCTGCAAGATGTGGGCTGATAGTGCCTGGGCCCACGTCTAAGGTTCACAGACGTGGGACTGCAAACACTGGCACACAAAAGCTAAGCTGGGGAAGCAGGTTTTGTTTCCAATGCTTATTTCACCTGGCTCTCCTCCCCACAGCGAATGTCACTTGAGGCTCTGGGTCACCACAGGGTGTTGAGGGCAAGTAGCACTTTAGTCCACTTCACATCCCAGTGTTGCTTATAGTCCATTTCAAAGCAGGGCTGGCTGCTGTCAGGAGATTGAGAGCACTTTCCAGTGCTCTCCTGCAGGGCAGGTCACCCCTCTCTGGCAATGCTGGGAGAAACAAGCAATTGGGAAATTACAATTTTTGTTTGTTAGGAGGTGTTGGGTGCCCCCTCCTCAGGGACATCTTGTACTGACTTTTTCTTGTGCTTTGCTCTATATTTGCTACCTCAAAGCAGGTCTGGCTTGAGGAATCAATGAACCATCAGGGACTTCCTCTAGACATAAGAGGAATTGTGGGAGAGCAGCAGAACCAAACACTGTTGCCAGAACATTTAAGACAGTGAAAGGAGTCTCTGAAAACCTCTGGCATCAGCCCTTTGTGATGTTAATGTACACAAACATCTTTCTCTGGTGGCTCCTGCATACATGGCAGGTGCCACAGGAGAAACATTACACCCTGCCAAATCAGAGCAGGCTTGGACATCACCAAAGTGTAAGAAAAGGAAAGTGGGATTACGTCTTTGTGTCTCTTCTGTCTTTTCTTGCTCCTCTGAGAGGAACCACTGATCTACAAGTGAATTTGCTCACACAGCTTATGGCAGTACTGACTCCCTGGCCACAACCTATTTCAGCTGAACCCCCATCAAGCCAGGACACAAACCTTACTTCCTACAGATTCTCTTGCTAATTTTATACCTTCTGCAGCTCCAGGAACTGAAAAATGTCCTCCCTAACCCACACATTGAAGGCTCTTCCCCTCCTCTCTCCTCTTTCTGGGATGCTCAGAAAACAAAACACATGAACTAGAGGGTTGTTTGGAGATGTTATCCTCTCTTGAGGCGTGGGGTAGAGCGTCTCAGACACAACTATCCACCCAAATGGCCCCAGCTGAAGCAGGCATGAAGCAGAATGTACTGCTGCACTGGGAAACTTTCAACCTCCTGCTGACCACCATGCAGCTCAGACCCTCCTCTGGACTTTTACATCCTCATGTAATTTTACATCCTCATCCTCCTGGCTGCAGACCAAGCCCTGCCCTTTACCAAGGACTTCACCTAAGACACAGCTCCTGCCTGCAAAGCTGCACCAACAGTCAAGCACCAGTCTCAGCCCACCTTATGTCCTTTCTAATACTGCCCCTTGTCCACCAGCCACCACAGAAAGCTATGGGGGATGTGACAGCTTCTTGCAAAGGGCTTGCCCACCCAGCTTGAGCAGTTGTCCTCTCAGCGAAAGGCAAAGCAAGAGCAAGGGCCCGGCAGCAAGCAGCTGTTAGTACCTCTCTGCAGGAAAGAGGCCGTTCTCTGGATAAATCCTGATGGAGGAACAAAATGATGGGAGACAATGCATGAGGTGTGGAGGGAAAAGAACTCAGGGGTGGCAGCAACAGTGGCAACAACTCACTAATGAGTGAATGGGGAGGCCAGTGCAGCATGGAGAGCTGCAGGCATCTATCCCACCTTTCGAAGTGCCACAGCAGCAGGAGGGGACATGGGAGTGGGACTTGGAGGCTGCAGTGAAATCCTAGGATGGATGGGGCTTGCCATATTGGAGAGCCCCACAGAGGACAGCAGGAGTCTGGCTCGCTATTGGCCAGGTCCTTGCCATGGCTGTGGGTGAAAGGAGGAGCTGGTGTAACCAGCAGAGAGAAAAGTAGTTCTTACCAGACTTCTTCTTTCCAATGGGCTCCCTGAAAAAGAGAAGGAATAGCATCAGCAGAAGGATGGAGCAGTGGGAGTACAAGCCCCCCAGACTGCCCCCAGCACAGACCACGGCTCCTACAGAAGTGCACACCAGCCTAAAGAGTGACAAATACTGAAGATCCTTCATATCCTGCTCCTCTCTCTGGGACAAGGATGGGGAGCAACTGGAGAAGGGAGAAAATATTTATACCCCAAAACCTGACAAGTCACTAAAGGTTTGTAGAAAGGATGAACCCCAAGATCAAGCTGCAGAAGTTCTTTCAGGACACAACAAGCAGAAGCTATTGGTGATTGTGAGGAGGCAATGAGGTAGCTTCAGCCTGAGCCCTCTTGCTATGGCCAGCACTAGCCACACTGATGAGATGGGCTAGAAACCACAGCTCCTGGGTCCGCTCTCTTACCAGAATATTGCCAAGCAATATGGTTGCTGAACAGCCTCAAACCCAGAGCACAATTACAGCTCTCTTCAGGCACAGTGAAATATGGGGCATTTCACAATTAAAAACCAAACCAAATCAAAGAAAATATGGAACCAGAAAAGCAAAACCAATCATGGGCAACAAACCAAGGCACTCAACCAGCCTGAAGCCAAATCAAATGTACCAGCCCTGTCCAAAGCCCAGCCACAGCCACCCATATGGCTATAAAAGGGCTCTCAACACTTCACAGAACTTGCCACTCTAGTCACAAAGTGCTGCTGCAGTGTGGGGTGATGGCAACCTGCTCTTTGTTCACTGATGGAGGAGAACGTTTCCCTGCTCCTCAGACTCACTTGTATGACAGATCAAGACCATCCTGGCCCATATGGTACCAAGAGACAAGCATTGAACCTTGTTACCTTCAGGAAGAGTAATGAGCACAGAGGCACTGGAGATTCCACTGAGAACATTCAGCTGGTGGTAAGGGGACCCTCCTGAGACTGAGATCTGCTTATCAAGTCCCCTTTGTTTTCAGACCAAGCACAGAATTCCCTCCCATGCTCAGCCAGAGCTGGGCTTTGTTCTTGTTCAAGCTCATCTGCATTTTCAGACTGTAATTACTGCAGACATTTTAATCCCCTAGAGCAATGGGGTGAAGTGGGGACTTGGCTGCCTCCAAACACTACCCACACATGCTGGTAGCACGTTCTGCTTCCTGTGCCTCATCCCCCCGGCTCCCCCTTCCTTTGCACCTCAAACCTCTGGTAGCCATCCATGGAGCTGGTAGCATCCATAAATGAAATGCAACAAAGCTGGACTAGAAATAAATGGAATGTTGTCACCTAGAAACTGGAAACTTTCTGTTAAGTTCAGAGACCTGGATACCACATCCCAGGTGCTGAGAACAATGAAGGAATCTACTGGGCAGAGCATCCCAAAGACATTTCTAAACAGAGCCCATATAGCAGAGCTAAATTGGAATACATCAATAAGCCCCATTAAATTTGCCCCAGCTTGGAAGTACAGTGGGGAAGAGAGGTAAAGCAAGGCCAGGTGAGCATGCTGGAGATCAGCAGGTGGCCATGGCACCCTCACACTGACAGGAGGCTACAGATGGAAATAACCATAGTTCTTCCACTGCCATCTGCTAAACCTATTATGGTAACTCATCCCTCGTCTCCTTTTGCTGGCTGCTCCTCCTGAGTCAGGGGGCAAGGAAGGAGCTGCAATTTCACTTTGCTGCTGGGTTGTTCCTGGCACAGAAACAAAGCACTGCATGTCTGAAGATCAGCAGTCCCAGCCCACCACTTCAGAGGGGACAAGAGCTCAGACAAGACAGGAAACAGCAATAAGCTCCCAGAAGCATCTCCTCCTCCTGCATTCCCTGTGGACCAGCGAAAGGCATGCAGCAGAGCTCGTGTGAACAGCTTCCTGGAAATTGGAGGCTCCAAAAGAAAAGAAGGAAAGGCCACTCTGGCTTCCACTGTGAAACTCATTTAGCTCTCACCCCCACAACAGCCAGGCTGTGCAAATGAATGAGGCAGTCACAGAATCACAGAACATCAGGGATTGGAAGCAACCTCAAAAGATCATCCAGTCCAACCCCCCTGCCAGAGCAGGATCACCTAGACCAAGTCCAGGTGGGTTTTAAACATCTCCAGAGAAGGAGACTCCACAACCCCCCCAGGCAGCCCCCTCCAGCGCCCCGTCACCCTCACTGGGAAGAAGTTACAGAATCACAGAATCAGCCAGGGTTGGAAGGGACCAGGATTATCCAGTTCCAACCCCCACACCATGGGCAGGGACACCCCACCCTAGATCAGGCTGGTGAGAGCCTCATCCAGCCTGGCCTTAAACACCTCCAAGGATGGGGCCCCAAATACCATCCTGGGCAACCCATTCCAGGCCCTCACCACTCTCATGGTGAAGAACTTCCACCTCACATCCACTCTAAATCTACCCATCTCCAGCTTTGCTCCAATTCCCCCTTAGTCCTGTTGCTACCTGACATCCTAAAAAGTCCCTCCCCAACTTTTTCATAGGCCCCCTTCAGATACTGGAAGGCCACAATAAGGTCACCTTGGAGCCTCCTCTTCTCCAGACTCAACAGCTGCAACTCTCTCAGTCTGGCCTCACAGGAGAGGTGCTCCAGCCCTCTGATCACCCTCGTGGCCCTCCTCTGCACACGCTCCAGCATGTCCACATCCTTCTTGTAATAAGGGCTCCAGAACTGGACGCAGTACTCCAGGTAGGGTTTCACCAGAGCAGAGTAGAGGGGGAGAATCACCTCCTGTGATCTGCTGGCCACACTTCTCCTGATACAGCCCAGGATCCAGTTTGCCTTCTGGGCTACACTGCTGGCTCATGTTGAGCTTTTCGCCCACAAGCATCCTCAGTCACAGCACAATTCTAAGGCACTGACCTCAGATATGACTGTGCCACCAATCAACCAGGTGCTTCCCAGGAGATTCTTCCTTCCCAGAAGGACCAGTTCCCCAGCTGCTTCCAGGACTTTCCTAGCTGCCTTGGGACCATGGAAGGTGAGAGTATGACTGGAGTCTCACTAAAAGCACTGAGCCAACAAGACAGTCTCTGATTGCACTAGGCTCAACTCAGTGTCCTTCAAGAACCTAATAATCCTCCAGTGCAATCCTGACAAGAAATGTTTGTGCATGGAGGACTCTTAGCACTAATGAATAATCTCCCTGCTTTTTTAATGAAAAGAGAGTCAAGCTTCTCAAGCATATTCTCTACGTGTATCACAGAGCATCCTTCCAAATCAGTGATGGGAAGGAGTGAGCCCCTCAGTTCAAGAAGGACACGGAGATGCTGGAGGGTGTCCAGCACAGAGCAACAAAGATGATGAAGGACATCAGACTCCTCTCTTATGAGGAAAGGTTGAGGGAGTTGGGTCTCTTTAGCTTGGAGGAAAGGAGACTGAAGGGTGACCCCATTAATGTCTATAAATATGTGAAGGGTGGGTATCAGGAGAATGGAGCCAGGCACTTCTCATTGTCATCTAGTGATAGGACAAGGGGCAATGGGTCTAAGCTGTAACATAGGAGGTTCCATGTAAGTATCAGAAGGAACTTCTTCACAGTGAGGGCAACGGAGCACTGAACAGGCTGCCCAGAGGGTTGTGGAGTCTCCTTCTCTGGAGACGTTTAAAACCCACCTGGATATGCTCCTCTGCTACTTTGTCTAGGTGATCCTGCTGTGGCAGGGGGAATGGACTAGATGATCTTTCAAGGTCCCTTCCAATCCCTGATATTGTGCGACTCTGTGTAAATATTTCTGTCTGCTGTCATCTAGGAAAGACAGTTCTCAGCAGAGAGTGAAGAAGACTGCTATTCTGGAGCTGAGATCTAGCCTGAGCTCCTGGTGGACTTGCACTTATGCATCAGGAGAAATGCAAAACAAACAATTCATTATACTAGCTGTAATTTGTCTGGAGAACAGGACACAGCTCAAAAGCCATAAACCAGCAAAGCATTCTTATGCAACCAACCTTCATCAGCTCACTGATCTCTAGTTCACCAGCAAAAGTTCCTGGGATGGCTTCCTAGTTGGGGCAGCCACTCCACCTTGAAGAAGAGAGCTGAGCCTCCCCTTTTCTGTAAAATACCCTGTTACCTGGTGCAGGAATTTATGCCCCAACTATCCCCCCAACATCACACAAGGGTGACAAGGAAACCTTTAGCTCCTGGCACAGCTCAAATTATGAGGAAAAATTAAGCACACAAAGCTCTACAGGGAAGCAGGAAGAGAATAGACTTGCTTCTGGAAGACAAGTTTTTGCTTCCAGTTTATGGAAACGTGCAGATACGCTTCCTGTTGCAATGGTGGGAACCTGCTGCTGCCCAGCATCCCCTTCTGGTGCTCTGGACCAAACACAATGGCTGCCTGCCCTGTGGCCCTGAGCAGGATCTTCCACTCAGCCCCTACACAACACAAGCTGCCACAGCCATATCACATCAGGCCTGAATCTCATTTAAGCCCAGTTTTCCCTTCTGTGATTTATTGGGGTTGGTGTCTGCCTGGAGTCCCTGTCAGTCTGTGTGTGGGAAGCAATCCATTACCGTGACTGCCAGCGGCATCCCCACCCAACTACACAGCACTGGAGCCTCATTGTGAGGAGGATAACGACAGGCTGATGAAGTCGTTGCGGGCATAACATACATATTAGCAGTGAGCACTTTCCTTGGGTCCCAGCACCCCCCAGCCTGGCAAGCTCATGCAGCCCCCAGCAACACCAGCCCTTTGCTGATCCAGCAGCAGTACAATTCAGCCTGGGAGCTAGGTCCTGCCTGTTCTCTTCCCCCTCAGCAATCCGTTCCCCGGTGTGTGGCAGTGAGGCAGGGCCACTCCTTTGGCATTTGATCCTCCACCCCAGCAAAGGAAACACCCACAGGAGCGGAGCTGAACTTCCCTTGAAATACCCCAAAATCCTACAGCCCCTACAAGGGCTGTTCGGGAGAAACAGCAGAAAGACGAGGTGAGGATGTGAGCTCAGAGGGTGCTTATACACAATAAAGGAAGGAAGAGAAGTTTTGGAAGTTGTCCTAGACTTCGGCTGCCATCAGCAGTCCTGCTGCAGGTGGAGTTTCCCTTGGGTGTGTTTGCCCAGTGAAGCTGCAGCCATGGCAGTGACATTTCGCTGGCGCCCCAGGGGAGCAGAGAGCTCTGGCAGGTCACATGTGTGCAGTGAGGAGAAAAGAAGCTTTTCTCCAGTAAGCTGAAAGGAGATGAGTCTGCCTTTCTTCTGGGACCCTGGCCCCAATTGATGCTCTCTCTTCTTGGGAGGCAGAACCAAAGCAGAGGTTAGCATGCTGGGTTGGAGTCCTCAGGGAGGCTCTGTGCCACCTACAGCTCCAAGATGAGATGGAAGATATCTCTGGAATGAAAATGTAGTTCCTCAGTGCTTTCTGCATTTGCAATGTCTTTGGGATGGTACAACCAGAAACCATGGCAGCAGAAGCTGCAGTCAGCAAGACCAGGAATGCTGGGGAGCTGTGGGGAGGACCCATCACTGTGAGTGGGATCTGTGTTAGAAGGGATACCCACATCTGCTCTGGCAGTCTTCCTGCCAGGAGAGGACCATGGCCCAGAGGCCACCATCCAAATCTGAGCACGGTCCCACAGCTCTGATAGTGTCAGGGAAAACCACTCACTTTTGCTAGACTTTGAAGATCAGCTGAACTGGGAAGCAGGAGCCCCATGCACAATGCCTTTTCTGAAGGATGTTTGCTTAGCAATGGCAAGAGGAGGTTTCCTCATCCATCTGCAGACTAGCTAAATCAGATGTGGAGGTTTTTTGGCTTCCACCACCCCACAGACCACCCAGCAGGCAGAAAGGTCTGCTCCCAGTACACCTCTTTGGGTGGCAGCAGCTGGGAGAGCCAGGCAACCTCAGCGAGCGAGAGAGGCAGCATCTGAAGTTCACCTGCCAAACCCCCAGCTGGGGTCTCCAAAAACAGGATGGGCACAGACATAATCCCACACATTGCAGCCTCCACTGAGACATGACTCCACCTTTGCTGTCATGCACTCTTTAGGAAGGACAGGCAGGGAAGGAGAGGAGGAGGTGTTGCCCTCTATATCAGTGACCAGCTGGAATCAATGGAGCTCCACCTGGGGCGGGATGATGAGCTGGTCAAGAGTGTGTGGGTTAAAATAAAAGGGAAGACAGGAGGGTGATGTCACTGTAGGACTCTGCTATAGGCCACCTGACCAGCAGAATCAAGCAGATGATTCTTCACAGGCAAATAGAAGCGGCTTCCAGGTCACAGGCCTTGGTCCTCATGGGGGATTTCAACCACCCTGACATCTGCTGGAGGGACAAGACAGCAAGGCACCAGCAATCCAGGTTATTCTTGGATTGCATAGATGATAACTTCTTCCTCCAAATGGTGGAGGAACCAACAAGAAAAGGTGCTATGCTGGACCTTGTTCTCACCAACAGGGANATTGGACCTAGCCAGGGAGGGCAAAGGGAACACCAAGAATTTCTACAGGTATATGAGTGGCAAAAAGTAGTCTAGGGAAGGTGTGGGTCCCCTCAGAAAGGAAACAGGTGATGTGGTTACAAGTAACATGGAAAAGGCTGAGGTTCTCAATGACTTCTTTACCTCAGTCTTCAGTGCAAAAGCTGAACTCCAGCCACACTCCTGGAGTCATCGAAAATAATG
>VXBP01000803.1:747899-766398 GCA_013400115.1 Rhinopomastus cyanomelas | reverse complement strand
AACAGGGAAATTCAAGGCACTTGAAGTGTCTTGTTCAGGAGTATATCACAAGATGGTTTGGCTGATACCAGTGCTGGTGAGTGAGTGGCATTTTAAATTGGGAAGAGGTCTCTCTCAGAGCCCTGTGTGTGTGTGTCTGTGCAGGTACACGACGCTAAGCAGCTCCTTTTGTATTTTTGGTGCCACTTTGTCCCTATTTCTCTTTTTAAATCCATGGAACAGTCTGCCCAGGGAGGTTGTGGAGTCTCCTTCACTAGAGATGTTTAAGACCCTTCTGGGTATGTTCCTGTGCCACTTGGTCTAGGTGATCCTGCTGTGGCAGGGGCATTGGATTAGACGATCTTTCCAGGTCCCTTCCAATCCCTAATGATTCTATGATTCTATGATTTTTTCAGTGTTGCAAAAGTTGAAAGGATGATACTAGTTTGGAAAAAAAAAAAGTAGTGGAGATGTGTGAGACATACTTCTGTGTTTTACTATTATATGCTTTCATTTCTTGAATGCTGTGGGGAAATCTTCTGTGTGGAAGGATCAGTCTCATTGAAATGAGCTTTGTTGCTCTCATTTTTGAGCAGCTCCCCTGTGCCTTGTCGTGATGACTTACGTATTCTGTAGAGGGGCTGAATGTTGTGGGTGTGTCTGTTACTTCTCATACAAAAAAATTCCAGACATTGCAGACCTACAAGAAATAGGGGGCTATTTTAAAGTAACTTAGCAATCTTCCTCAGTTACTTAAAAGAACTCTTACACTGAACACCTCCACAAACAAAGTGACCAAAAATAAGAGGTGGGGGGAAATTAAAGAATGGAATAGAGGCCGGGACTTTATTCTGAGGCTTTGATGAAGGGAGTAGAACACCTCCCTTATGAGGAAAGGCTCCCTTATGAGAGAGCTGGGTCTCTTCAGCTTGGAGAAACAGAGACTGAGGGGTGAGCTTATAAATGTTTATAAATCTGTGAAGAGTGGGTGTCAGGGGGATTGAGCCAGGCTCTGCTCAATGTCCTCTAGTGATAGGACAAGGGGCAATGAGTGTGAGGTGGAACAGAGGAGGTTCCACATCAATATGAGAAGGAACTTCTTCACAGTGAGGGTGACAGAGCACTGGAACAGGCTGCCCAGCGGGGTTGTGTAGTCTCCTGCTCTGGAGAAGTTTAAAACCCACCTGGACATGTAGCCATGTGACTTGGTCTAGGTGATCCTCCTGTGGCAGGGGTATTGGACTAGATGATCTTTCCAGGTTGCTTCCAATCCCAAATGTTCTGCGATGTATAAGCAGAGAGCAGTTACACTCTTGTTAAGATTCTTCTTCATTCTGGTCATCTTCACCGTAAGTTTCATCCTTCCCCTCACCGTTGTGCTCTCTTGTGTGGCTGCTGGATTATCTCTGCTTAAAATTTGACTAGATCCTCTTCCCAGAAGAGTTGCTTGTTAAATAGTAGAGAAACTGAACTTTGTAGTTGATGTCCAGGTGTGTACATACTTCCATGTGATTCTGCATTGCTGGCCAAGGAAGAGACTAACAACAAAACCAGGATCAGGAATACTTTTGTTTGTTGAGACCCAAGGAGAAAGTGAAGACTCTGAAGGTGGAAATGTGGTTTCTTGGTTAGGGAAGGTATTGGAGGCCCATGGCTTGGAGCTGACTGCAGGAGCCCTCCTCCTGCTTGTTCCAGTTCCTGGGAGCTAATAAGCACCAGCTGCAGGAAACCTGAGCTGGAAAGTGTTGTGCAGCTTTCCCTCTGTTTTAAAGTATGGCTTTTTGAAAAAAAAAATTGCATGTATGTATTTATATGCTGTGGGACATCACTTGTAGGGCGTTCCAGCAGTGAAAACAATTGCGTGACAATGGAGTGGCTCCAGGTTGGACACCGGTGCAGGAAACACCTGCGAGCCCTGTGCCATCCCTTCCATCAGGGCTGTACCACTGGGAGCCTGGCCCCAGCACGGGGTGGGTGGCTGCTGGCTGCGAGTAACAGTTTCCACCAAAATCCTCTAGTCTTGGATGCGGATTTTAGCTGCTTTTGACCAACTCTGCTGTGAAGTCTTGGGAGAGGTACTTGTTTGCCCTGCTGATGCCCAGGAAGGCAGCTGCTTTGGGGTAGTTTACAGGGGGTGTGGGAGTGCAGAGCTGCTCTCCGTAGGTCTGCGCTTTGCCAGACCTTCTGGTTGCAAATGGGAGGTGAGGAGACGCTGCTCATAGGAGCGGAGGATAAGGGCAGGCTTTTTTGTTCCCCTTCTGCAAAAAAAAGAGAATCTGGGTTGCTCAAATCATTTGCCTTTTCCCTTGTGCTGACAATTTAACAGCCTTTTTAAAAGCTTTGGTTTCTCTCAAGTATGCTCACCCCATACGTGTTTTAATTTTTGTGCGGAGGCCTGGAGCTTAACAATTATTTTGCTTAAGCTCCCTGAGACTTGCCATAAAACTTTATTTTTTTTTTTTTTAAACACACACATGCTAATGATCCCCATCAGATCATATTGTTAAACAGGGAATAAAAGACTTATGCCAAGATGACATTATTTTCAAAAATGTTAAAAGCAGGCCAGCAGAGCTCATTTCAACAGTTTTGCCCTGAAATAATTTGCGGAGATTTGTTAGAGTTAATTTGTTGAAAAGTTCAATGTTTGTACAGGCAAGTCCCAATTTCCACACAGAGACACAGAAGCGGGAGAGGCGCGAGCATGTGTCCAGCCTGTGCAGGAGTAGGACGGTGGGAACTTCCCTCCCTCCTACCCTTCCCCCCTGGTGCAGGAATGTAAAAGCAGTGTCAAAAGGCTGGGAAAGTCGGCTTTGAATTTTTGTGGACTCCTTGCAAATCAGAGGAACAGTCTGGCTCAAATCTGCATTTAGGGCCGAGAGAAGAGGATTTCCTGCTATTTAGTTGCTTGAGGAAGGAAAGGATTTACCTCTCCGCTGTAATGGGACTTAATTTTTCTCTGCTTTATTAAGAATATCACAGCGTAGGGCAGCAGAAGTGACCCTGTGAAAGCCTTCACGCCTCTTTTCCCTCTTCTTTACCCTCCTTATGCCATGATGCAATGCCTCCGATCCAAGCATCCCCCCTGTCCAAGCAACCTCCCATCCCAGCTCCCAGACCCCTCTGGCATGGCATGGCATGGGTTGGCATGGCATGTCCCTCCTCGGTGAAGGAGAGTCGTGGAGGGGGCGGTTGCTGCAACGTCGCTCCCTCGGACGGCTGCCTCACTCGTCCCGCCATCTGGATCCAGTTAGCTCTCTCGGCAGTAGGGCTGAGTCTCATTTCCTCCAACCAGTAATGTTATATAGGCAGTGATCCTGTTCTGCCCTAACATAATTGAAAATTATGTGCATTGTAGACTCGCAGCGCTGAAATGTAGACTCGTAAAAATCTGTGGCTCAGGTAGCCTGTGGAGATTGAATTTGGCACACAATGAAGCTTTTATGTAAAGTAAGAATTATAAGCCACCACATCAATATTCTGTTACAGGCATGACAATTCTTGGATGAGGAGGCCTTGAGTCGGGCTCGTCACCTTAAACAATGCTAATATTTCATACTTTATCAACGGGGCTGCCATTTTGAAGCCAGCAAATGAGACTTTCTTTTTTTTTCTTTCGCAAGCATCCTGCCGTCGAAGCTGTGGGTTCGTTAGCTTGACGCAGGCGTTGGCTGCAGCCTCTGGCCCTCTCAGTTTATCTGATGGACAGAACATCTTGCCCTTGGCCGGCCTGGGATGTTGCTCTGGATCCTGGCCACTTGGTAGAGCTCATGGAAGTTGCGTTACTGACCTTGTGCATTACTGCTCTCAGTGAGGACTGTTTAGTTTGCTTTATTTCCTTCCCCCCACTGGTGTATTACCCACTGGTGGAAATGGAAGCTGGCCATGTGTGTTCTGCTGTGGAAAACTGAGTCCTCTGGGTTTAGACCATTCTTGCTTGGCTCCATGTACATGTCCAAGAGGAGAAGCAGCTCTGGCTGTGTTTTAGCCTCCACACTGTAAGAGTTCTTGAATCTTTGGCAGGAGTGGGTAGGAGAAGGACTTTACCAAGTATCTAAACTAAGTTTTTCAAGGCAGGAAAGCGAAGTAGGAGGAAGATCTTCTGAAATGTTCGTCTTATACTTAAGCTGGTCAGCCTAGTGTGAGAGTCCGGGCTCTTGTGGGGTTGAGGTGAAGCAGGAGCAACCATACCTTCTTGCTCTGTTTCTTCTAAGTGAATTTATTGCAGGAAAAGCCAACAGAACTGACAGTCCTGAACGCTTCGTAATCCCTGAGGTAATTACAGACTGGCTGGGGTCTGCTGTGGGCTTGCTCATACTACTGTGTCAGAGCTTCTCAGTCCACCCTTGGGGTGGTCTTGGAGAAGCCTACACATTTCTTGGCCTGTCTTTTAGGGCAGCCTGTGACCTGAGCCCCTTCATGGGTTGCCATGGTTGTAGGAATATTGCAGAGTTGCTTGTGACCATGGAAAAATGAAGATGGTTGGTTTATTTTGGTGGGTAATGGCTTAGTGGCTGTTTCTTGAAACGCCACTGGTCGAGCTGGCAGGTTCTTGTAAGTGCTTTAGCTGTGGTAGCAGTAGCTTCTCACTCTCTGAAATGGTGGTGGAGCTTGAAATAGTCATGTACCATGAGGCCCACACATTTTGTGAGGACGTTTTCCTTGGAAGAAGGCAAAAATACCTGACTAGCTGAAAAACTTGGGGAAGCTGTGACCCATCAGAAACCTTTCTGCAAAACCATATGCTCCTTTATGTGGTGGTGTTAGGATCACTAGGACAACTGATGGACTTCTAAAAATGTAGCAGTTGACGTGTTTAATAGTGCCATCTGCACATGCGGAGTGTATCGAGTGTTCCCCGCAAATTAAGCAGCTCTCAGCCTGCTCAGGTTTTGAGTTCATTTTCTGTACACTTGGGTTGCATTTTTAAGCACTTTTTTGAAACCACAAAGGGTTAGAAAGTTTCTTTAACATAATCTCAACTTTAAAATTTACGTTGTGGTCACTTGCATTGAAGAGCAGGGATTTGATACAAGTGTTCAAATATCTGGAGGCTTACAGTGGAGCTGTAAGTTAGAAATGTCACTTGGTAGACTAGTCCTGGTTTGTTTGGGTTTTATTTCTTGTTTTTAAGAAGTGCTGAAACATTCTGGTCCACATTGCACAAATCCCAAATGTGAAGATGAATAAAAACAAGGCTTCTTGGAACTTGAGGAACTTGTATGGGGCACAAATCCAGAGTATGGGTTTGTTTATTTGCATTCCAGTAGCTTAGAAATCTCAGACCCTCCAAGCGATGGGAATTGGTAACGCATCCTCCTGCTGACTCCTGCATTTGGTCACCTCAGTGCTCCTTGGTCTCACAGCAAACAGGCCTTGCATGCCAGCTCATCTTTTGCGTACGTGAGCAAATGTGGTAGAGCTGTGCTGAAAGCATAGAAGCGGATCTCCTTGCTTCCTTGATGGAGATTCTGATACAGCTTCCGCTCTTTGCCTGACGTGGCAGGGGTTGTTGTGGTTCTCCTTCATGGCCACTTAAGAAAAAATAAAAGTGGAATGGGCAAACATAACTATTTCTCTAGGTATTTTCTAGGAATAGATCTGTTCAGATCAACTAGAGTCTGGTGCTAAATAGGATTTTCTGCAGTGGCCTGATCTATGTGTGCAGCTGCTTTTCTTAGTTCTGGGAGGGGGCTGAAGGTATGTGGCAGCACACATTTCTTCCAGCGTGAGACAGGGCTTTTTAGAGAACAGTATTAACCAGTCTGTCTAACAGGCACAGTGCACCACACAGAGAGAGAAGTTTGGTCTGAAGTTCTTCTTAGAAGTACTGCACGCAAGTGTTGGGCTAACTCTGCAGGGCTGCTTGTGCTCCAACTGGAGCACTTGTGATGCGGCAGTCTGGGTAGCAGCTCAACGCTTCTTCAGGGGGAGCTTTGAGCTCCACTGTGGGGTCTGGCTGGGGCGCGGTGAGTTTAGCAAGAGGACGTTCATGCCCAAGAGCAGAAGTTTTAGTCGATGTTTGAGGCTGGTTAAAGCTGTGGGAACATTATGCTCTTTCTCAAAGTGCAGTCAAGCTTCTTTTGCTTTTGAATCAACATCCCCTTCTGCTGCAGACTCACTGCCTGTGTGCATTCAGCCTCTCTGGTGATGACAATGACATAGAGAAGTTGTGGCTATCCCAGAGCGCCTGGCCAGTGCAGCTGGTCCTCAGTGCGTCAGGCTGTGCTCTGGCTGGGACATCATCAATGGCAGAGATGAGGTTTGGTCTTGTAACTGAGTAAGTCACGCTGTGCAAGTCCTGTAAAGGTTTTGTTTTGACAGAATATGAGCAAAAAGAAAGTAGTTTATGGTGACTTCCATAAATGTTGGAAAGTAGAGAAGTTAGGTGCTGAGACACATCGATACTGGGTCTTTTGGGATAAAGCCCTGCCTTTAGGACTTGTGCAGTCCTGGGAAGCCAGGGGAGTTGATATGGTGCATTTGTTGAATGAAGTCTGACAGATGACCCATTAAATAATGAGATCATACTCCTAACCCACAATATGTGTGTGTCTTCCTCTGAGACTGATAATCCTCCTTCCTGTTCCTTGTCCTGTCCTCTCCATGGTTTTGGTATCTTGTTGCTGTGTGGATTGTATTCTAGATTTGCGATGATTAATAAAGTCAATATAATACTGTCTTTGTAATCTGCTTTATTTGCTTTTTCCTGAATTGTAATGCAGTGATGTTAAATTGTTAGTATTCTGCACGGATTTTGTCTCCACAGACATGCAAAGTCGTCTTAATTTTTGTTTCAGTTTCTTGCATAAGTTTTAATTTATATATTTTACCCATGTTATCTAAGATTTGTTATTTTTTTGGCCTTTCTTTTCTGAACTCATTTTTCTTTTCCCATTTTTGTTTCCTCCATCCAGTATCTGCAGATGAAATGGCCACTGCTTGATGTTCAGGCAGGGAGCCTTCAGAGTAGACAAGCCCTCAAGGATGCTAGGTCTCCATCTCCAGCACACATTGTTGTAAGTAAACGCAGAAAGATATTCTTTGTTTGAAAAAAAGCAAACCAGGGGGCATTTGACATTAATGACATTGGTTGTCATCAGTTTTCTTCTACACAAACCAAAAGAGAAACGCTTAAAAAGAGCCCCAAACCCTCATAAGCCCATGGTACAAGGAGGGAGTGCATTTGCTGTTGCCGGGCTGTTTATGACATTATCACTCATGGGCCTTGTAGGAGGGCAGAGGGTTGAAAATGTTCTACATTTGCACACTGTGGAATTACTTAGTGGCAGTGAAGTCCAAATAGGCTGGTTTGTACGTCTGACAATGTTGAACTGAAGAGAAGGAAGAGACAGTTTTGGAAAGCATTGAAAACATAAAAAAAAAGTGTTCTCTTACTGCAAAATCTGGAATGAAGGTTTGTGAGGGTTGCTCAGCATTTTACCTGGGTGAAGGCTCAATGGAGCATGTGTCCCCTTGTGTTGTGATGACTTCTCATTTAGTATAAAAGTGTTAGCAAATGCTACTACTTATCTGCAAGGCATAAAACATTCTCAATGACTAGCAGTGCTGAAAATAGCTTGATTTATTACATTCTCACTTAAATTTTCAGTTTGTGGTTAAATTGTCTTCTTCATCTTGTAAAAACAATGTTGAGTTTGGAATGTTTAAATCAGATTTGCATGAGAGGGTTTTGTTTCTAAAACAGCATCCGTAGGGGTCTGAAAAGAAACTGTTGGTATGGTTTTAGAGAGGAGGGAGTGGTTTGCATGGGCTCATTCTCAGCCTGTGTCAGTGCTGTCTGTTTTAGCTTTGAGTATTCACCTGAGAAACTTACCTCTGGAGAAGGTGGCACCTAGTGAGTTAGAATATTCCTTCTGAAATGCTTATCACTGATTTTTACATGATTTTGTATTTTTTGGTAAACTTTTCTGTAACAATTGGATGATAAGGTAAATGACAGGAAAAGAAATGTTGCTTGCTCTTTATCTGATGTAGCTGGTAGATTATCCAAGGCACCCATTTGTTTCGTAAGATATCTCAAACCACACTAAACATTTGTGAGTACCTGCTTTTTCTCCTGTTGTTTCTTTAGCTTGATAAAATGCCAGCCCTTTGCTGCCAATAGTCTTAATAGCAGTTGAACCAAAGTAACTTTATATTTTAATTCTTTAGTTACTGCTGTGCTGGAGGACTGACACAGGGAACTAGAGAGTTCCTGGGTCTGTGGGGCTGGCATGGTGGAGTGGTGTCAGGCTGGTAAGAAGTTAGAGTGAATGAGCAGAAGGTTTCTCCTGGCTGGCTGCTGTTTGGTGGGCAGCTTTGCTGGGGATCACTGTACTTCTAGTGCTGAGTGTTTACTGTCCCTGAAGCCTCCCGCTCTGTAGGAGAGTGGGTACTTGCCTTTGAAAGCGAAAGGAGCTCATCATGCAGGAGGGGAGGGTCTTGTTGGTGTCCCAGGTCCCCCAGCCCTCTCCAGCCCCTCCAGCTGGCTGTGATTGAGGTGGAGACGAGTGAACTACACAATGACACAAAACAAAGGGTTCAAAAATCACAATCATTTTGGAAAATAAAGAGAAACCTGTTTCCAAGGAGGCTGTGGTTGATCTGCCTTGTATTTTGACCATTTATGGGGTTCTTATGGGTCTCTTTAAAAGCTGTTTCACTCTGCTATTCAATAAAAAGCATATTTACCATAGCAACCACTTAGGCTGTGAGGAACATATACTACCTCCGAGATGGAGGCCACCTTCCAAAAGAGCCACAGCTGGCATTTGTAATGTGATCTTTTGTGCTACTTACAATGTTGGAGGGAGAGGAGGCGGATGAGGGAGTGAGGGGGGGAGCGCTAGGCATTTTTGGGGGGTGGTGTGTGCCTGCAAGGTTTAATGTTTATTTCCAGCAGTGAACTGTTTTGCCTTGTTCTGTTAAAGTAAATAAATAAGGGGCAGCTTTTTCCACCCTTTTTCTTGGCATCCACCCCAGGCCACATTAATTCAGCAGAGTGAAAATGGTCTTATTTTTTGGTAAATAAAGTTAGAGCGGGTAATGGCATTTGGGGGAGATGAAGTGGCTGTGAATGCCAGTTGGCCTGGGATGTGTCAGACGTCTCTGATGTCGCTGTTCGTCCCTGCTGTGCCTGCCCACAGCACCTGGGATCTGGCCACTCTTGCATGAGGCTCTACACCCATTTCTGCATCCGTGGAGAGACACTTCATCTTTATATGCAACTGTAGGGCGTATTTTGTGGACATGCTGATGTTTCTGTGTGGGTGCCTGTGTAACACGGGTGGAAACTGGTTCTCCACCCACATTGCTGTATCTTTTCTGCGGACCAAGTATACCTTTGCCAGTTTTTCATCTCCAAATCAGTTGTACTGCCCTGAAGATCTGTAGGAAAATGCTAACTCCTGCAAATTATTTCTTACTTTTTCTGCATTCTCTGAAATCAGGATTTGAGGCTAATGTTTGTACCTGGATTACAAAGAGAGGAAAGGAGAGTGTGTGTGATTTCTTTTTTTATCCCCCCCTGCCTTTTTCCTTTCTTCTTCTTTTTTTTTTTTTGTTTTAACATTTTTGCTTCTCATGATTTGGCTGTGACTACCACAAGTTCTGTGTCAGGGCTGCAGCCTTTACACCCAGCTCTAGTGAAGCTCCCCTTGGCTTCAGCATGGGATTTTAGCTGAAATGACTCATGGCTGCAGAACATGACCATCTATAATGTCTCAAGTAAAGTCTGTAGTATTTATCAGCCATTCTCCTTTCAGATTTGTTTAAGAACATTAAGTTAAGACTACAAAAATCGAAGCAAAAGACCAGCATGAATAATTTGGCTGGATTGCCCCTAGTGCTGAGAGCTGGGTTAATACTGCTTTTCATGGTGCTTGAGAGAGGCTCCAAGGCCCATAATGAGAAACAGAATATTAAACTGAAATTATGTTCAGCATGTCTTGAGGAAGGTACAGCATGAGGCTCCATTTAAGACCAGTGCATTTATTTGCATTTAGGTGCTTCACTTGTCTTGTAAGACTCTTGCATCTCACTTGGGCACAGTCCTGCTGCTTATCTGTGTCCAAAGGCAAAAGAAAACTGGTGGAAAAATTGTTTTAATAGTATGCTATTAAGCTTGCTTAGTATTTTGAATTTAGCCCATGGATAGTGCCATTATGAGGCTAGGGTTTTTTAAAAGGGTTTTCTTAGTTATTTCCCTTCCTTTTTTCTCACCTTTGATTTCACTGAAGGTATCCTGACTTTGTAAAACAGTCTTAGCAGGAAGTTTTTGGATTTAAAGTAGGGTGCCTTGCACTCTGAGCGGGTGGGGTGCTGGTTGTCCTGATATCCCATGTACAGCGTGCACCTGATCTGCTCCATGCACGTGCTGCCAGCATGGAGGTAAGGATGCCCTAGGAGCGGGGGACCTGAATTAACACTGTCTGTTGTGGTGTGGACAGGCAAGTGAAAATGAGCATGGTGTGTCTGCTACAACATCTGGTTACTACAGAAAGCAAGCTCCTTTAGAAACCTTTTCATCTATCCTTGCTTTCCTAAAACCTTGAGGTGAAAAACAGTGCTGTTCTTCCCTGTGCTCTTCGAAGTAAGTACCCTGACTCAGTCATACCCTGTTTTGGGCAGGACTACGAGTGAACGACTGGTCCCACGTTCCTGCCTCCTGCTGTCTCTACTGTAAAGAGAGACTTGCTTTTACCTCCCTTAGTACTAGGCAAAAACATTCTGAACCCAAAATGGTGGTAGTTTGGGTACAGTACATTCCTTATGAAACAGTTAAAGGTCTAAAAGATTCCTGGATTTTCTTCTGCAGGGAGGCCTTTTGAAGTAAATGTTACCTTGGGGGAGGACTTCTGCTACTGTTTGGCCTGGGTTTTCTAATGTGTAATGAAGACAGCCATACAGTAGACTGAATCCCCAAGAACAAAGAATCACTGTGCACTAGTGTATCTGATTTTTTTTTTTTTTTGCTTAAGGAGGTAAAAATGTGTTTTAAAAACACAATATGACAAGCAAAACTGAAGGCAAAACCATCTGAAATGTACTCTGTGTTCTCAGCTGCTTTGACGTGTGGACAGCAAGTGTCTTGGGACTGCTGGGCAGTTTGGAAGGATTAGGAGTTGTTTCCAAGATCGACTAGAACTGAATCTGTGCAGTCTGCCCTGCTGGCTTCCTAATTTATTTCAGTCTCATGTTGTTTACACTTAGGCACTTTGAAAGAAAAGACAAATTACCTACAAGTAATTATGAGATTTATCCTCAATTTGAATATTTTCCTATAGTGTCCTTTCAGACACGTCAGAAGTGGGGTTCATCCAGACATATACACACTCCTCTATGGTTAGGGCATCTGGAACATCCTGCAACATCCGTTCACGGCGTCTCAAGAGGGGTTTTAAAGCTCTTGCTTTGTCTTTAATATTTTGTTGTGGAGAGTCTGTTCTTCCTCAGCAGTAACCTCTTGAGATGTTCTTGGATTTCAGTCCATGATGGGACATCCTTGCATCATGGAGATCTGCAGAGTGATCCTCTGAGTATGCAGACTGTATTGAGAGTTGCAGGAACATGGTGATGATGAGGGCAGGGAAAGAGCTGGGTGAGCATCCTCCAGGTCAGTGTGTGAGAGGCACAGACACGAGGAGGAGGGAGAGGGCTGTGTGTGAGCTGTGTTGGTGCTCTAGCAGTTTTTTACAGCAGGTAGGTCACAGCTTGTTGCATGAATCCAACACGTGCATCCCCGAGACTCACACTGCAGAAATACCCATCAGACCTAACTGGAAATCTCTTTTATTGTGTCTCCTTTTCAAATACTCTATTTGGCTAATTGCTCTGGCAGTTACAAAGGAAATGTTTCACTAACACATGCCCAAAAATATGCAAGTATCTTGTCATGATTTTTCAGAGGTGCATGGAATTAAGGCTCAGAACAAACTGAACTTACTGAGGATTTTGTGGCTGAATCTTTCACCACTGATTTATTTTGATTTTTCAGTGGGAAAGGTTGTGTTTAAAAAAGTATGCGTTCAAACATGAATGTTTAGGCGTGAGTACAGAATTCACTTAATCAGCAGCCTAATAAACTCACTTTGGATGGATTCCTACAAAACACACCCATTATATTCAGTACCCACTAAATACGAACGGGAGACCTGTGTTTGCTTTGCACAGAGCACACAAGAATTGTGGACTCCTAAGAAGCAAATCACTTGGTGCTTTGATATGTTTGCAAAATACTTCAGGCTTTAGGGGACTGATTCATGCCATTGTGTTCACATGGTAGCATGGTGTCTGTCCTCTACAGACCTTACTTAGGTAGTGATGGTAACCCCTCTGCTTTAATGTCAAGACTGGGGAAATATGCAGGCTTGTACTTCTTACTGTGAAGTGAGCAGGAATTTAATGCTTCTGCAAACATCAGTCAGAACTAAAGCACCTTCAGAAGACAGCTTGGGGCTGGATTGGCAGCTGGATTGAATTGTCACGCTTGGTTGTAGTCAGGACATCTGCAAGTAGCTCCAAGAACTCTCAAGTATTTGAATGTTGGGATATTTCAGCTGTGAACAAATGCTGTAACATGTACAGCAGTGCCAACCTCAATTGTTCTAGGATCATGAGTCAGGCCTCAAAAGATCATGAGGACTGGTGGGGGTTTTTTGGTGGTGTTTTTGTTTGTTTTCTGTTTCTTAAATAATACATTTTATATTTTATTTGTTCTCTGGTTCCTGAGCCTGCAGGGTATACTCCGCTTCTTCTCAAACTTTTCTCTACAGTTGTTGAGGAGCTTGCTGTGTGCTCTAAGTGGAGGCTGAAGTTCTTCCCTAAACACTTGACTTCAAGGCTGCCACACTTTAAGAAAAATAGCAAGTACTGCTAGACTGGCCATAAAATTGTAGGGACTGTCAAGCCTAAGCGTTTGTGTTTGTGGTGCGTCAGAGCAGGCATGTGACATTCACTTCTAGGGATGTGTATGAGCCTAAAATTAAGATCAGCAAGGCATCAGCTCTGCTGCAAAAGAGCAGTTGTGCTGAGAGAAATGGAGAGAGCGCAGACGGTCCGTTCCCCAAGCCCAGGGTGGGCATGAGAACTGCAGCAGCAGCAGCCATGCGCAGAAGCTTGGCCTTGGCAGCAGGTGAAGAGCTGCGGCAGCTCAGGATGATGCTGAAGAGCCAGATGGGTGAGCCTGTCAGATCAAAGATGATGTGTACTGAGGGTGGCAGACTTGGCAGGACTGCTCGCCGCAGGTCCTTCTCCCCTCGCACCCTGTCTACAGCTGAAGTTTGTAGCTGGATTCAATCTGGAGCTTAGAGAAGTAGGTACTGAATAATGCAGCCTGGTTTGAAGCCAGAGCCCATGCCGACTGGAGCAGGAGCAGCCATCATGCACAGAGCAGAAGATCTAATGGGCATTATAGGGCCCCAGCCCTGTTTTTTCCCACATTTCTAGAACTGCAAAGTCTTCCCTTACCAGTATGGCTTTGGGCTTGTTGACGCAGAGCAGAAAAGCCCAAATATGCAGTGTGAGTAGCTGTCTCAGAATAACTATTCCTCATTATCTCTCCATGCGGCCACTCTTACTCAGCAGTAAGAGGCCCTTTGTGTGGTTTAGCTTAATCCGCTTTGGAAACGGATTAAGTTAAATCTCACAAAGAAACTCTTAGTGCTGAATAACGGTGTCTACACGGACAGATAATTCGAAATAGTTGTTCTGCATTTTTCAATTTACACTTGAGCCCTTGTGCATAAACTTCCCTGTACAGACGAGCCCACTTGAATAGGAACCTCCTATTTTCTGTCTAAACAAGGTCTGTGTACTGTGTCCAGGTGCTGTAGTAAAGAAAACAGGACATATTTATCATTAGAAAGAAAGGAAGGAAGCTGGCATGGCTGGGCTCAGGACCATTTGTTTACCAAGTTGCTCAAGCGTAGGATTATTGCTCTTCTCACCAGTTCATGCAGTTTGGGTTAGGTTATTAATGTGGTACTTCATTTTCTGGGTTGTATAGACATCTGTACGTTCTCCCATGGAAGAAACTGAAGCAGCCTAGTAAGTCGCCACATAAAGAGAAGAAGGGAAGCTTTCTCCTCTGTCCAACGCAGACCCATTGTGAAAGGTCTTTGGAAAGTTAGAGACTGTGCAAATAACAGAGCGATGCTTGTAAAACCATCTCCCACCCCATATCTCTCCCCAAGTAACGTTGTATGCCGAATTTAACAAAACCAAGTTAGAAATTTTTGTCAGAGAGACAGACTTTGGTTTGAATATGCAGTGGACTGGTTCCAGGGGACTTTGCCTTAAAGCTTTGGGTGTTACCTGACAGATAGTGGTGAGTGAAAGCATTTGTCACTTCCCGGAGATGGGAAGCCTTGCTTAGTCCTTTGTTTTACCAGTGCAAACAGAAAGATGTTAAGTAACTTTCCCAAGTTGATTTTGATGATCTGATGATTTTCACATATGCGTTTTAGAGGCATGCAAAAAAACCTGCAGCCCCACAGGGAAACGAAAAGAAGCTGAAGTACTTTTTTGAAATCTAAGCCTTACAATCTCACATACATCAGACATTAGAGAAAAGTTACCTTTGGTGCTATCTGTCAGGACCCCATGTATCCATGCGTCTGTGTGTCAGATGTTCCTTACATCTCATTCCTTGGAGTTAAGAAGTTTGAGGGAGCTGAATCAGGCCTTTCTCTGCCCCATCACGCAGTAGCTTTAGCTGGGCTTGCCTGTCCAGGCATGATATAGAAGTAATGAGGGGTAGGCTACTGGGGCTCCTGGGCACACATGGTATAAACTCTTACATGAGTGTATACAAGAGGACAGGGGCTTTCTGACCTGCTTCTCTGATGGAATCAAAAAATAACTTAGTTTTTGGATTTGATTGGCTTTTTTATGGGGCGCCTCTTCTTTAAGTGTTTGTTGGTTTGGTTTGATTTTTTGGGTTTAGTTTTTTTTGTTGTTGTTTTGGTTGTTTGCAACCCTACTGCTCAACCTTCTTGGTGCGAGCAAAGGACCTGCTGGTGTCCTTGGGCCTTGAAGTGCTAGCCTGCAGAAAGAGGTGGGTCTGTGCTAGTTTCCTAGGAGAGGCAAGCAGTTCTCTAACACGCATTTTTCCTGTTGGCAGGACTGAAAGACTTCTCAACTACTATTACTGTGGAAACTAGCTTCTTCTTCCCCTTCCTTTTTTACTTTTTAGGCCTTGATTCAAGAAATGATTAAACATGAGCTGACGTCCTGAACACAGATGGACAACACTCAAGTGTGTGCTCAAAATATTTCTTGTATAATGATGCTTTTCTGAGTTGAGGCACCAGAAACGAGCATTTATAGGAAGTAAAGCGCCTTCCTGAGAGATGATTATAGCTTCTAGCCCCCAGCTAGCAAGTACTCAGAAGGGAAAGTGAGGGAGAGAAGTAATAGTATGTCCTGAACTTTTCTGCCTTGGAGCTTGTCTTTGTGCTGACATACTTCTTCCCACAGCTGTGTGAGGAGAAGACACCCTAAAGGACTATTTTGATCTCTTGTTGCTCATCTCCCCACTGGGATATACACAGAATTTCCATGGTCACCTCCCCTGGCTAGAAGGATAGTGCCTGGGAGGGGAAAGACAAACCAGTTTAGTTGCCCTGTTGTATGGCCACAGAGATCTGCAATGTCAGTGTTGTGTGTTACAGGGGTGTGACTGCCCTGTATATAAGGAAATGGTATTTTATGGAGGAAATCAGAGTGAGGACACCGTGAACACTTCTCCTGCCAAGCAGCTGTGTGGAAGCAGTAGTTTAGAAAATGCCAAATGGCTGCAGCGCACAAAGTTTTCACTGCCAGCAGAACTTCTGTATGTTGAGCATGGCTACATGCTTAAATTAATATGAGGGAAGGAAGGGTTTGAATTGCTAAAGTTGCAACTGCTTCATATAGACTGGTCATCCCAGTGCTTTTCAGTCATGTTCAGCTCATTGGAGGGAAGTAATTTACTGGACATGAAGTAACCTGCTCCTCATTAATAGGGCAGGACAGGTTACTGTGGGGTAAGCTCTGGGATATATCTGAGCCAGGCTAGTTGCTCCACATTTGTAGCCTCAGGGGTACACGTAAGGGAGCAGATGCCATTTGGACTGAAGGTGAAGTTTGCTTGCGTCTGTGTCCAGAGTGGAGCATGTGGCCAGGCAGTTGCAGAGATACTGTAAGACCTCTGGTGAAGCTCACCCTGCAGTAACTTGTTCTGCTTGTCGTGCCCAGACCATGTCCAGGGAGCGTCTTCTCATGCCATAGATGGACTGTTAAGCTCCATTCCTGTGTAGGCAATCACTTGGCCACCCCAGATCGCTGTGCTTAGGTATCTATGGGATGAGTAAATGGTGAGAAAATTACTGGGAGCAGCCTCAGCACTAATGGGAGAAGAGAAGGGCCAAAGAGCTGGCGCCTTGCTTACTTTCTGGCCAACTCAGCTGCTCCTCGCCTGGGCACCATCCTGGGCTCATGTCTCTTGCATTAAAGCAGCATCCTGCTTCCATTTGCTGGTGGTTGGTATGAGTTGCCTGGTCCGGCATTGGAAAATTAGGGACCCTTCTCTTCCCAAGGGCCATCAAAGCCTGATGGTGATGTATCCCTGTGGACTCCTTGTTTTGCTGCTGTGACTGTGAAATGAACAGGTCACAGCGTTTTGGTGCAAATTAAATATAGTTTCATTATCACTTCATTGTTACCTGTACTAAGAAGATCTAACAGGCAAGCTACTCACAGAAAAGTAGGTTATTGTTCTTGCCACACAGAGCTTAGACCCGGGGGAGCTGAGTCTGTGCAGTGCAGCCATGGCAGTGGTTTGGTTGCTGCATGATTGTGGTGTGATGAGCACCATACGCTCACGTCCGTTTCCCGGAAAGGTAACGTGTTCTGCATATCAGATCATGGCTAAGCTGGGAGCCACGTACAGCTCCCCTGACTCAAGTTCACTGTCTGAGCTGGTGGGCTGGCTTGGCTTTGACGCACGTGTTTAATGCTGTACTTGTCTTGGCATATTTTGCTGGAGGGGCCTAAAGGCAAAAAAAATTAATAAAATCCAGTTACTCACCTGTCCTTCAGCAGAGGTGAGCTTTGCATTCTTTCCCTTGGACATCTGTGAGATGTTTAAAAGAGCAACATGGGCTCCTGACATCAAAGAGTTAATAGCATTGAGTGTGGTACAATAGCTCATTAGGACTTAAACGTGGGCTGCAAACTCAGAAATCTTGATAATTTCGGTCTATAAGGACACTGAACTTTCAACCCTAGTTCAGCAATAATAAATGCCTGTTAAGTAAGGCTTCCTTTTATGAAAAGAGGGTGGACGGATGCATTTCAATGGGCTTTAAAAGTATTGCTCCTCATTTCAGCGTCTGCTGGCCGAATGCATCCGGGCATGGGAAGGCATTTCAAGATCTGCACAAAAAGCACTTTGAAGTATAACCTTTGTTGAGTGCCTTAGCTAAACCTGGCTGTGGTTGGAAGCAACACTCAACCTATTTATTTATTTATTTACCAGTCTTTAAAAGTTGCTTTTTAAAAAAACCCCAAGCACATCCCTGAAAAAAATAAGCTGTGGAGCAATTAAATGAAAACGCACTTTTGAAACGCTGACCCAGAGTGAAAGGTGATGGTCCGTGTTTGGCTTTCCCATGGATGTTTTCATAACCAAGCACACGGGTCCTGATTTTTGAAAGCAGGGGAAGATGAAGCTGCACCCTGGGATGAAGCTTAGGCCATTGCTCAGGCTGACGCGCCTGCCACCCTGGAGAAGAGGGCTCAGGCACACACTGCTACACCTGTACGAGTCACAGTGTGCAACTAAAAATTTGTCAACCTCTCTTTTGACAACCTAGACAAGGATCCTACAGCTGTTCCAGGGACTAAGGTTTGAAGCAAATCATGAGTTGACTGCAAGTCATCACTTCATACCTTGCAGTCCTCCCTGCCTTGACTTTGCAGGTCTTGATCCAACCCAAGGATCTATGTGGCTGAGGTCCTGTGTCTCCAAGTGGCCTCTGTGTGTGTGTGTGTGTGTGTGTGTGTGTTACCTCGCCTCTCAGACAGCATGAGTGAGACCTCCATGAAGAGAGTGACAGGGTTTGATATAAACCAGCAGGACTGCATTGCTGCCATTATTCGACAGTAAACCCTTTCACAATGCCATATGCTGCGCATTCCAGCGCAGCGGCCGAGGGTGTGATATAGTTAAAGCACACTCGGCAAACAGGAAACGCTGGTGACCGCTGTGTGTGCTTTTCATGGAGATAAAGTATTGAGAGCGTAACGAAAAAAAAGTGCTGGGAATAGTGGGGGGGAAGGACAGGAGGAGTGAAGGCGAAGGATGTATTTTGGGCCTGACGCTCCGGTTATTACCAAGTGCAGGCAGGAAATGCAGCCGCGGAGCAGCCGAGAAAACGCTGGCTTTGCTCCAAGAGGTTTGCTTTACTCCATTACGTGTATTCTGGAGTTTGCTGCTGGGTATCACGGGTGGATGTGGATTTCTTCCCCCCCCCCC
>VXBP01000803.1:693740-747859 GCA_013400115.1 Rhinopomastus cyanomelas | reverse complement strand
TTTTTGGAAGTTCCTGCCACTTTGACTTAGCGTCCAACTTCCTTCCCCTCTGCCCTACTCCAGTTAATAATCCAAGTCTATTTTAAGGGACTAGAGTGCAGTAATTCATATTTCATACACCCTAGCAAAACGCAAGCGTTGGTATTTATCCTTAACCGTAGTTGTTTTCCTGGTAGTGGCTCTGCAAAAGGTACTGCAAAGCCTCTTTGGAGTTAGGAAGTCGCAACTGCCGGGCAGCACGGAAGGCAAAGGGGGGTGGGACCAACAGGTCCTCGGATGGGGAGAGCTGTGATTCATAAACACGCCATAGCTTTAATAAATAAACGAAGTGGAGCCTTTTCAGCCGCGGGCAGACTGTATTGGGGTGAGCCGGGCTTTTAACGTTGGGAGTGAAAATTGACAGGCTGAGAACTGGGACATAAACAAAAATGTCAGTCCCTGGGAGTCTTGTTCACTGGACAATGTCTCAATTGTTTCTGTGATTTTTCGCAGGCAGCAGGGGATAGTGGGAGATTTAACTCTTCAGTGGCCACGGAGGCATAGGAGGTGCTTGCAGAATGAAGAAGTGGCAGAAAAGAGCATTTTTTGTTTGGAAACGATTAAGCATGTCAGTGGGTGATAAGGAAAGGTCACACTGTTCTCTGCATACTTGTCTGCTGTTCTAGCTGGGCTTTACACTTCTTCAATTTTGTTTAGGTTTTGTTGCTTGCCTGGAAGGCTCTTATTTTCTGGTGTTTTTTTTCTTTTTATCAGGAAAAATGAGTTGATAGGGCAGACTGGGAAATATTTAAGAAATGGGAAAAATGTTTGGGGTTGTTAATTTTAATTAGTATTTTTTCATTACATGAGTGACAGGCAAATGTGGATGCTTTAAGATTTTTCTAGTTTATTTGGAACAGGCAAATGAGACAGGGAATGCCCTTGATTTTATTAACTGCTTTACAATTTTGCTTAAGTCTCAAAACAAAAAAACATCTTCAAAGAAAGCAGAAGGGAGACAAGGAGCTTAGTTGTCTCATCATACTTTTGTGTTGCTTATTATAAAAACAAACACTGAAACCTGTTGCATACCAGCCTGACATGGGCAAGGTTCAGAAAGCTGTAACTGGTAATTCCTTACTCACCAGATTTTGAATGTGTGTTTTGTTGTGGGCAGAGGGGAGGAGGGAAAGATGGCAAACCAAAGTTGCTTCTTCAGGGCTCAAAAGCTGTTGAGGTTTATTTGCAGGAAGATAAACCTGTTTTAATAAAACGTGGATCTTACCTCAGTGAAGTAGTAACATTTTGCAGGCTGGAAGCAAATTCGCTTGGTGTGCAGCAGCCACTGGTATTAAAGGTCTGGGATGTGCTGAGGTTGCTTTAACTTAATTTATGGAATAATAATGTATCCCGTTTTCATATCTGTGCATCCTCGGACTTCTTTGTGTCCGGGTGCATGTTCACAGCCCCATACTTTCTCCTTCCCCTGCCCCCCATGCTGGGGCTGCTCTCAGCCATCCCTGCCTGCTGCTTGTAGGCGAGCGGGAGGTTGGGAGCAGCTCAGGGCTCTCTGCCGCCTTCCTGCAAGGCAGGAAATTGCCTCCTCCCTCAGTGCTGCACACTGTAACTCAGCAAACTTGTGCTTGTGGGCAGGAGATACACAGTCCTGTGTGATAAGGATGGGGAGAGTAAGCTGTTGCTCTCCAGATGCTTCCCTGTGTTTCACACTGAAAGGAGAGAGTGAAGAGGATAAAAATAGATGCACTGGGCCCCTCAGTTCAAGAGGGATGTGGAGCTGCTGGAGGGAGCCCGGTGTAGGGCAGTGAGGATGATGAAGGAAGTGGAGCACCTCCCTTATGAGGAGAGGCTGAGGGAGATGGGTCTCTTTAGCTTGGAGAAGAGGAGGCTGAGGGGTGACCTCATTAATGTTTATAAATATTTGAAGGGTGGATGTCTGGAGGATAGGGCCAGGCTCTTCTCAGTGTCATCTAGTGATAGGACAAGGGGGAATGGTTGTAAGCTGGAACATAAGAGGTTCCACATAAAAATGAGAAGGAACTTCTTCCCAGTGAGGGTGACAGAGCACTGGAACAGGCTGCCCAGGGGGTAGCATCTCTGGAGACGTTTAAGACCCACCTGGATGTGTTCCTGTGTGACTTGGTCTAGGTGATCCTGCTGTGGCAGGGGTATTGGACTAGATGATCTTTTGAGGTCCCTTCCAAACCCTAATGATTCTATGATTTAGAAAAAGGTTGACAGCAGATTGGGGAGGGTGGGTTGCTGCCCAGAGTCTGGCCAGGACTATAGATACTGGACACTGATTGCGCACACCAGATCCTCCGTGGAAAATCTGGTTCCATATGCATTTTGCATTGATACTGCTTTCAGAGATGCAGAAAACCAAAGTTGTTGACATGTGAGAGCAGTTGGTTCCCTGGGTAAGTATCCTGAGTAGAGCTGGATTTAATAATTTATAATTAATCATTCATGCAGCCAAATGAATTGTTCTTCCTGTTAGTTAAGGATCACTCAGGAGATCGTGATTTTTCTTGAAACTCTGCTTGTTACTCACGCGCTAGTCTCAGCGTTTTGCCTTGGAGGTCATCCATGAGCAGTTCTCCAGAGCTGGGTAGTGTTGAAGCTCTACACGCAGAGATGGGGAACATGTGATTTGTTTCTGTTCCCTGTGTCGAGCAGCAAATCATACTCTTTAATTAATTAAAGCTTATTTTCCATGAAAATGCTCCAGTACTTGCATAAAATTCACTGTCATAGCAAGTGTCCTTACCCTGAATTAATTTCCTGGTGTAGTCACAGAAAGTGGTTAGATTTGTCAGGTGATGAATTTCACTTCCTTGTTACAGAGCACAGCGTAATCTGGTCCAGCACGGGCTGCCCTGGCGTTGTGCATTCTGTAAACACAGGAGGAAGGAAATTAGTATTTTGAAGTGTTTTCTTAGGACTGTTTTGAAATTTCCACCCCTTTATAGTCATGAATAACAGTCAACTTTGATTTGAAAATAAACTCATTACTGATAAAAACAGCCTACAAGAGATCTCTGCTTCTCTGCTCCTCCCCATCTCCTAGAGAGCCTTAGCTGACACCCACCCCTGACATATTCATAAACATCAATTGAGATAATTCTTCAGTCTCTGTTTCTCCAAGCTGAAGAGACCCAGCTTCCTCAGCCTTGGCTCTTTATTTGTGACAGTAATTTTTGGGGCTGCCTTTTGGCCCAGTTAATTAGCAAATAGTTTGTTTTCTAGTGTAGATGAACCAGTAGGTGGGGAGATGTGAGGACACTGAAGAGAAAATGCTCTTTGTAGTAGACCTGTAGGGTGTCTGTAGCCCTTTAAGGTACGCTCCAGCTCAGCTGCCCACGATAAACAGCATCTTTAACATTCACTTTTGTTATTAGGGTTTTGGTAAAGTGTATGCAGCAGGGGATCTACTCTGTCTCCCCCCTTGTTTAGGAGGTGTCTAAAGAAGCTTGTGGAGCTTAGCTGTTGTGTGCTCTCATGTCCCCATACCATGCAGGACCTGAATCCAACTCGTGGAGATTGAGAAACTAGCAAAGCAAGAAATGAGCCAAGTTGTGCTTTGTAAGATTTGGATATTTATTGCCCACATTCTTGAATGAGCACATGCTGGATGGTATTAAGGGTTTGGACGTCTCCTGTGAATATTGACCCAGCCTGGGGAGATGTGAGCATGTGGTAGTGTTTCAGTGAAGAGCCCAGAGAAAACTCTCATGTTTTTCTGGTTGTGTGTTTGGAGATGTGATTGAGACGTGCCACTGTTTTGAGGTACAGCCTCTGAAGAGAGATGCTGTCCCCACTCCTGTGCTATCAAACGGAGAGCTGTACCCATCTGAAAGGATGATGGATTCATGTACAGCTCTGTGCTGCCCTTGTACTGGTTAAATGCTGTGCTTGAAATTGCTCCTGTTCCTGTGAGGAGTGGGCTCTGAATCTCCCTTTCATTGCTTGAATATCATCCTGGTGAAACCTCAGGGTAAACATGTATGTTCAGTTTGGCTGGAGTCTTCCCTGTGGGCCACTTCTCACCAACATCTGCTGCACCCGCACATGGAGGTGATGGTTGAAGTTCTAGATAATTGTACTTAGCACTTATGTAGCACTTCATGTTTCCAAAGTGCCCTACAAACCCAAGGCTCCCTATCAGTCCCTGGGGGATGATGGAGCTCCGTATTTTATTACCCTCATTTATTGGCAGAAAAGCTGAGATGCAGAGAGGTTAAGTGGTCTGCCCAAGCCCACACAAGGAGTCAGTGTCAGCTCTCAGATTAGACTTGGAGTTTTCCTGGCGCTTGCTGTCCTTGTGTAGTCAGCTGGAGTGCATAGCCCTGGTGAGATGCTCCTTGTCAAGCACTGGAATCTTTGTGCAAAGCCTTCTGAGATGTGCTGAGGAGGTCCTGCTTGGAAACAATGCTGATACTTCTGTTTTAACATAGACTTAGAGGATATTTTATAAACCCTTGCAAGAGGCAAAAACATTGCCTTCAAGTGGAGAACATCTTCTGTAAAATATTGCTTAGCTAATGGTGGCATCTCATTGTGCTGGTGGGGCTATGAGAGCTGTGTAGCCCAGCACCCAGAAGCACCAATGTACTAGGTGAAGCAAAGCAGCCCTTCAGTATCTGAACGTTCTGCAGTTTTTAGGGAGGGAAGGCCGGACGAGAAGCTCCAGTCTGGAGAAACAGTGCCTCATGTACATGTGGGATTGGTCTTGAGGACCTACCTCATGGTAACTCCTGTGTGAGGATGCTTTTGTTGGAGAATGAGTGCCTCTGCCTGGTGCAGAGTAATTCACTTTCAAGGCAGATTAAGCTAAACTGGGAGGTTACTGTTAATGTGAAGTTGTGGATTCTGCATCTGTATTTGATCTAGAATAAAGATTCGCCTCTAAAATTGTATTTGTGTATTCTAGATTGATTTATCTCCTTCATATGGAGACAAGGCCTCGTTTCTCAAACCACAATTTGATTGAGATCCCACAATGACCTGATTATTCAATTGTGATGCCAGCAGCTCTCTCTCTCTTTGTTGGCTGATGCAGATTTTCAGATGGGCCATCTCTGGTACTCTCTTGGGATGGGGCTGAGGAGGGCAGTATCTGAAGAGGTTATTTTCTTAGATGGCCAGCAGTTCCACTGACTGGGCATAATTACAGCCCTGCTCTTCTGAAATAAATGAATGAAATGGTACTGGAGCAACAGAGAGGGGAGACAGTTATGGTTCCAGAGACGTTTATCAGAATGGTGCCCTTGGGTTCCTAACACTCTTTGTCTCTCAAAAAGCAAAGCCAGAGGGCTGCCAGGCCAGGCTGGGCAGGCTGGGGTTGCAGGGCCATGGTTGGGGCAGGAATGCCCGTGCGTCAGTGGGAAACCACAAGGCGTGGTGTGGAGCCTGTGCTGGCCAGGGAGCTGTGAAGACAATGAGCCTGTGGTAGGCATTTAGTGGTACTAGAGAGCCTGTGCTAATCTCGGTTTCACACGGGGTGCTCTGCTTGGTTTCAAATACGACGGGCAGGGCTTGCTTTTTTTCTGTTTAATTTTTATTGCCGGCTGTGCCGTCAGCTTGTGTAGCACCTTGGAGGTCATCACTTAGTGTCTTTATTCCGCTGAGAAAGCAGGAAGAGCCCTTCCTCACACAGGCCATAATGCAGAATTAGTGCACGTAGGCTGATTTCTGAACTTTACACCAAGCCCTTACACCTAGGTGAGTCACTGCCTTTGTTTTGCAGGCTTTTGAGTTTCCATTTAAGTGGCAGAAAGGTGGTTCTTCCGAGCTGGGTCCAGTGGCCCATCCTCTGCAGGTACCGTATTGCTGTGGTGGGGGAGCTCAACAGCTCACTTAGGCAGAAGAGCAAACTGCAAGAAAGTGTTTTAGTCCAAGTCCACCTGAGCAGTGGCTTTGGGTAGTGCCACCTCTTTGGCTGAATCCAAACCATCAAGTTGAAGACCGATTGTGCGTTCCTTGCTGGAACTTCCCAGTCCTCCATGCCCTGTGGTTTGTTGGTGTGGAACTTTACAGGGCAAAGGCACTGCAGGTTATCAAACTGTGAGTTCAGCTTTCATGGGCAGTAATCTGAGATGTACCTCCATGCTCTGAACACTACAGTGACGAGTGTCATAAGGTGTCCAGAGATGTTACCCCCTCCCCTACTACCGCCCTGCCAAAATAAATACCTGATACAAAAGTCAAGATACAGGAACCAGCTGGATTGTACAAAAAGTCCGGTTATCTTGTGCCGTTGTTGGGGATTTTAATATAATTTTCCTGATGGGTTGAGTAACTGTCTACAGTGAAGTGAAGGATGGAAAAGATATTTTGGCATTACTTTGAGCAGTAGCATGTTTCTTCCTTGAAATCGGGGGGTGGAGGGGTTGCTTTGTGTTTGCTTTGGGTTTTTTGTTTATCTGCTCATTTGGGTTTTTTGTTGTCTGTCTGTTTTATTCTCCCTCTGCTTTCACAAATGGATGAGAGGCAAAATTGTGTGCATGTGTGTGTGTGTGGTGCCCTGCCAAGCGAAGAAACTAAGCAGACAGCCTCTATTGCTTTTGCTCTCACATCTCTAACTTAATTATGGGGGAGGCAAGGGGTGTGTTGTGTTTAATGCACTCCATGCTTCCAAAACTCTGCACTCTCGCATGCTAGGGGCTGACCACTGGCACGGGCTTTCATTAATATTTTTTATTTACTCTGCTCTTCTGAATTACTACTTCTGGTTTGGAGGCTTCTTTGTAATGGAATTCTTTTATTTTTATTTTTATAATTGCTTCTGGATCTACAGAAGCACATGTTGAAAATCATCTCAATGTCACTAGTCTTTAGTTCAACAAGAACGCTATAGAAACGAAAGGTTCTGTCATCCATCAGATTTTCTGTTCCATTTGTTGAAGATGAAAGGCGAGCGAATTTATTGCTCACTTTCTTCTCCTTCTGACAGTTATTGATCCTCCCTGGAACTCTGCAATTCACGCTCGGAGCTGGCCCTGACATGGGGAATCCCCAATTCATTATGTGTGTGCTCACTAGCGCCGCAGCAGCGCCACTCAGTTGCCCTTCCCGTTTCAAAGCTGTTTGTTATTTTTCAGCTGCACCTTGTGAGCAGGGATTTTTATCCCCCACCCTCCTTTCTCACCCCTTTTGCCTTACAAGACTTCTAGTCTGGAAGCTGTTAATGTCTGAGAAGCAGCTGCTCTAGTGGGGAGGGTTAAGTGGTTTCAGGGGTTTCTTCATCTGTGTAAAATAGGAAATGGCTGAATCGTTTTCTTTGAGACAGCAGGGTGTGGGAGGGAGAGAACCCTGCAACCTAATGGCTTTAAGTTGAATTTTATGGTCCTCGAGGACGCAGGATTGTCAGGATAGAGACAGCCCCTCCGTTAAAATCAAGATAGTGGAGAAAGTGAGTTTATTTAAGGACTTCCATCTCCAGAAACAGGGCTGCAACAATGAAGAAGGAATTCATGTAACAGGACAGTGTATCATAGTCTTCCATGTCCATTCCCCAACAGCCTTTAATTGAAGGACTGGATAGATGGAAGGAAACAGAGACTGATGTGCTGCATGGTTATGTCCCAAATGTGATGCCTGGCAGGGCAGCCTGCATGGAGGCCACTGGTCTTCCATGAAGAGCTTTGTAATGCTCTGTGCTTTGCCAGCATCTCCTGAGCTGCAGGGTAGTACCTCCTCTTCTGTGAGTGAGGGTAGTGAAGCCTTACACACAAATTTTCCTGAAGCTAATTAAGTTAATGAGAGTCTTTTAGCGAAGTTGCAATGAGGATGTAATCCATTGGTTATCTCCTGCTGTGCAACAACAAAATCTACAGCTCTGCCTTTTGTTTGTGTAAATGTTCATGTGGTCCATCCCTCTGTCCTCTGTGACCAGCTAGGGACATAGGGACATGTGTCACTCCTGTTTCCCCAGTCCTCCTCCTTCTCCAGCCTCCTTTGTTCTTGCAGTTTACTTAACCCTTGGCCAATAAAGTACCTTTCCTACCAAAACCTTAGAGAATGGAGAAGAGCTTCTTTCTAAAGAGGCCAAGATATGTCAGTGTGCTGTGGTCAGGCCATTAATACCACCAGAGCTATTGGTCTGAAGCTTGCTGCAGGAGGAGAGGGAGGGCTCCTGTTTGGGCTGGTGAGTGCAGAGCTGATGGTAATTGGGCTTCTCCCAGCTGGTTACAGGCTTTGCAGGAGGTTGGCGGCCCCTTAAAAAAAGAGAGTTTCACATCTGCTTTTGTTTATCCTTTTTGCTGCAGGCAAGGCTGAAAACTTAATAAATTGCATGAAACCTAAGGAAGCATGAATATAAAAGAGTATTAGATAAATTACAGAAGGCTGCCTACCTGTTTTTATAACATAAATGGTACGTGTGTATTATTTCTCTATAAAGTGCCCACATGCTCCAGCCTCTCACTGAGGCTCTCTTGTTTAAACATTCCTGCATTCTCACTACTTCTGCTCCTCAGCTTCCACCTCTTGACTCCTCCCAAATTTTAACATCATTCTTCAGTGGCAGACATTTAGCACAGCAGTGCTCTGAAGATGTGATGATGGCTTTTTGAAGGATATTTATAAAGTGGTTTTAAAATATTTTGGAGGCTCATCTCTGAAGGAGCAGATGAAAGAAAAATCCTTGTAATGCTGGTAGCATATGCGCGCTGTGCAAAGAATGTCTCAGATACTTCCCTTAATATGTGCCTGTATCTGCTCTAATGTTCTCACCATTTTCTCAGCCCGGCTCTCCTGGCAGGGGCAGGGATGAAAGGGGAATTGCGAGAGAGAAACAATAAACTTGTAAAACAGACACCTTCGTAAGAGATACTGTAGCTTCAAATATTTGCAGTTCTTTTGTGAAAGAATTGCCACTGCACATTAACCTTAATACAAGTGCAATATGGCATGTATCTGAAGGCAGAATCGAAGAATACAAATTTCTGCAGCTAATGGTTTTTGAATAAATTCAATACAATTGTCTGGCAGTTATTAGCAGAATGTGTGAATCGGGGGCTATGCAACGCTGCATACTTTGAAGACCTTGAACTATTTCTACCAGTTGAGAGCTGTTAGAGAGAATCCGTGGAAAATTAGCTTCATTCAGTTATCGTACGATGTAGTGAGCTGTTCTGGCAAAAAGCATTCTCTGCTAGCATTGAGGGCAAAATAAATTCTCTTCTGAATTGCAGACAGTATATGACTGAGGTCAGACAAGCGGCCTTCTGTACATGCACACATGTGTGTGCCACCCGTACATACAGAATCATAAGGGATTGGAAGGGACCTCAAAAGATCATCTAGTCCAATCCCCCTGCCACAGCAGGTTCATCTAGACCGAGTCATAAAATCAGTCAAGGTTGGAAGGGATGACAGGATCATCCAGTTCCAACCCCCTCGCCATGGGCAGGGACACCCCACCCTAGATCAGGCTGGCCAGAGCTTCATCCAGCCAGCCTTAAACACTTTGAGGGACGGGGCCTTGACCACCTCCCTGGGCAACCCATTCCAGGCTCTCACCACTCTCACAGTGAAGAACTTCCTCCTTGCATCTACTCTAAATCTACCCATCTCCAGCTTTGCTCCATTCCCCCATGTCCCTCCCCAGCTTTTTTGTAGGCCCCCTTCAGATACTGGAAGGCCACAGTAAGGTCACCTCGGAGCCTCCTCTTCTCCAGACCGTACAGCCCCAACTCTCTCAGTCTGGCCTCATAGGAGAGGTGTTCCAGCCCTCTGATCATCCTCGTGGCCCTCCTATGGATGTGCTCCAGCACGTCCACATCTCTCTTGTAATAAGGGCTCCAGAACTGGACACAGTTCTCCAGGTGGGTTCTAATGAGAGCAGAGTAGAGGGGGTGAATCACCTCCCTTGACCTGCTGGCCACACTTCTCCTGATGCAGCCCAGGATCAGGTTTGCCTTCTGGGTGGCAAGTGCACACTGCTGGCTCATGCTGAGCCTTTTGTCCACAAGCACCCCCAAGTCCCTCTCCTCAGGGCAAATCTTCAGCCAGTCACTGCCCAGCCTGTATTTGTGCTGAGTATTACCTCGACCCAGATGCAAGACCTTACACTTCATCTTGTTGAACCCAATCAGGTTGGTTTGTGCCCACCTCTCCAGCCTGTCCAGGTCCCTGTGGATGGCATCCCTGCCCTCCCAACATGTCTGCTGCACCACACAGCTTGGTGTTATCAGCAAACCTGCTGAGGGTGCACTCAGTGCCTCTGTCCATGTCATCTACAAAGATGTTGAACAAGACTGGTCCCAGGACTGTTCCCTGAGGGACTCCGCTTGTCACTGGCCTCCACTTGGACATGGATCCGTCGACAACCACTCTCTGGGTGCGGCCATCAAGCCAGTTCAGTGCCTTGGCTTTCCTAACCAGATCTCTAGCTGTTCAGGCAGCTTCCCTATATGACCCCCCGTTCTAGCTGTCCTCCCTTCCACTCCTTGTAGAGTTTCTTTTTGTGTGACAGCGTGTCCACGAGCTCCTTGCTCAGCCAGGCAGGCCTCCTAGCATTCTTCCCTGCTTTCCTGTTTGTTGGTATACATTGCTCCTGGACACAGAGGAGGTGATCCTTGAATACTGACAAGCTGTCCTGGGCCCCTCTTCCCTCTAGGGCTTCATCCCATACTTTGGCCAGCAGATCCCTGAAGCAATCAAAGTCTGCATGCCCAAAGTCCAGGGTCATAAGCTTAGAAAACTTCCTCCTGGTTGCCCTGAGGGTCTGAAATTCAACTGCTTCATGGTCACTGCAGCCAAGACTGTCCCTGAGCCTCACATTGGTCACCAGTGAGAACAAGGTCCAGCATAGCACCTTTTCTTGTTGATTCCTCCTCCAAATGATGGAAAATGTGTAAGACGATCTGTGTCTGGATGTAAATATTGCTGTATACTTCACGTTGCTCTTGTGGACAGGTCACAGGCACCCTGGCTCACTCACTGACCCTGGACAAGCATGTGTTCCCTGCTCCAGAACACTAGTAATGCCACATTGGACTGGACTTAATTTGGTGTCTACAAAAATAACTAGTTCCTGTATTTATGTAGGATGTCAAGCTGAGTGTTTGTGATGGCTTTTCCTCACTTCATTATGAACGCTGTTGGTCTGATGGGAGGAAAGCAGGTGAGAGGATGAGAAGGAATACAAAGGACCAGTGGAGTTTGGCCTCCTGTACCCTGAACGTCACAGTTCAGTGCAAGCCAGTGAAGAATTATGTTGCTCACTCTGGCTTGGCATCAGGGCTAATTTGTCTTGCTAATTACACTGGGTGTAGAACTGTGCTGGTGCCATTAACAGTGTCCATGACCCAGGCTGGTATCCCTGCCTGAGCTTTATGGTGCCTCATGAGCATGTGAGCTTTTCTGGAGCTAGTGAGTTGGTGAGGCAGGCAAAGTGGAAAGGTGTCTGTGGACAGATGTTTAGTACACTGCCAGTATGCTTACGGAGGCAATACACACTTTATGTACTTACTTGTCAAACTTTGCTCATACCAAGTGTGTGTTACACAAACTCATTAACTGACTGGTTCCTTATGATCAACACTGAGCACCCAGGTCTTTCTGGGGGCTTCACGGGCTGTATTTATCGAAGGTGCTCTCATGTATAAAGCATAAGAAGTGGTAATTTAACACAGCATTTCATTGGAGAGTGGCTGGTACTGAAAGGGTGGAGTCATGAAGGATTTTCCATTTTATACTAAAAATTGGAGTGAAACAGAGGGGGTCAAACTACATTCAGACCTGACCGATTCTTCTGTAGTGCTCAAGGAATTGGGAGAAACTGGTTGAAATAAAACATTGCGATTCCTAGGTAACTTCTTAAGAGTAACTCTTTAAGGTAAGGAAATTAAGGAATTTGGCCGTGTGGCGAAGATGATTTTTAAGTTGTTGAACCGGATGGCTTCAGACTCCACTGACTGTGTCCTTCCTTTATCCTCTGTGTTCACCCTAGATACTGTCTGGAGTAATATCACTGCTGATAGACACAAGACTGATGAAGAGGCAGCAGTCAGCTCAAGCTTGCTGGCAGTAGTGTGTGTGCAAACATCAGCTCATGACTTGAAAAATCTGGTCCTCTTGTAGAGGAGATTTCTGCCACAAAACCAGCTCATCCATTTTCTGATAGGGTCTGTAGACAGTGGATCCCACAACTCCACATGGTATCTGGCGTATTACAAGTTTTCATAGTTGTGGTCATTTCTAATTTACCGTGCAGACTACTAAAGAGTTTTGGTTCCAGCCTTGAAGTGTTTAAAACTGAACTGCCCAGCCCTGTTAAAACCATTCCAGTAAATGTAGTTGCAGTGTTTTGCGGGATGTGAACCTCCTCTATCGGTGGCTGGTGCCCCTGTTGTTTAGCTACAGAAGGCACTGTCACCAGGGTATAATCAATACTAAACCCTACACGTAGTTTACTCTACCCCCAAGTCTTTTCACAGCGTGTGTGAGTTTCAATATAACAATCTAGGATGGATTCCCTGAAGGAACTGGAATTTCTGGGTGTTGCAAAGTCCTTATTAGGAAATTGCAGAGATACACTGATGAGTGTGCCTGTTTAAAATCAGATAGTACAAGAGTTCCCACTATTATTCTCCCTCTGGAAGGATTTTTTTGTTAACTGATTTGGTGTTTCAAATTGGAATGAAAATGGAAAAGAGCAGTAAGCAAGTTATTTTCTTGACGTTTCGGTATTTACAATAGTTAGAAAACTGAGAATTGGGTAACTCCTCTTTGAACCAGTACCAGTGTATCAGTAGAGACTGGGGTCAGCTCTTCTGTTTCTACTTTCCTGCTCTTTCACTGATTCTGTATTTAACTCTTTTGTATAAATGTCCTAGCAGTTTTATACTTATTTCCATTTCTCCCCCAGTATAGCTTTGCACTACAGTCTAGTTTTGTTATCAGGAGAATGTAGCCATGTGGGCTGTGTCACGCTGCTTGCATATGGTACCTCACCATTTTAGACTGATGGGAAGGCCAGCCTGTGACTACGGGCTGATCATGCTGACACTGCAGCTGAGAACCTTAAATAACTTTTGTTTATTGAAGGCACTAAGTCAGAATTGTGAAAATACTGTTTGGAACTAACTGTTTTAATGTCAAAAATTAGAGTATGTTGTAATCAACTCTAGCAGAACAAAAGCCTTTGCATGGGCAATAAGTCTGTTTAAATTTCTAACAAATTAAAATGTCATTTGGGGTGTTGTATCATTAGTTGTGAAATTCTGCATTAATGGTTAAATGGCCAAAGAGTCCAAGTTCTGTTTTGTAGCCCATGGTAATAATTCTTTTTCTGTTGTTTCTGTTGTAAGCCTGATTCTGGTGGATCCAGTTCTGTGATGTCCTTCACTGACTGTGGCTTGTGGGATCTCCATTGAGCTATCAGTTTGCTGCAAACCAGTTGACAGCATGGAAGATGGAGAATATATATCTTAGCTGGGGAGTTGGCCGGTCAAGGGCTATGTTATCTCTAGCCTCTGTTTGCTGTGCGGTGTTCCTGTAATAGACCTCCTTGAAGCATGGCCTAGGGAGCTTTGGAAAGCATCTCGGGATGGAAATGCCAGACAGTTGTGTTTCACTTGTTAGCAGCTTTTATCCGGAAGCTTTAATAACATCACTGCAAAGTGTTGTTTAACAACTGCCTTCTTTGACAACTGTGGCTCTGCTGGTAATGAGGGAGCTTATCTTAGAAAAGTGCTGCGATGAAATCAAGGAAGGGGGGGCCATGGGTAAGTTGCTTTAATACAACTTTTGTTTAAGAGAGGGTTGTGTCTGTACAACAGAAGGATTAGCAGGCAGCATTTACCATTTACTTGTCCAGTAGCTCTTTGGAGAGGGTCTTGACTAACCATCTACCCCAAAATGAGTCCCTTTTCTTTTCTGTCAGTTTTGCCTGCTAGTGATAGAGATGAGTAAAGAAAAAACAGCCCATCCAGCTGTAGGCTTTCTAACACAAGCTTGGGTTGAAGGCAAGCAGATGTTGAGAAGAAAGTGCTCTCCAGCAATTGTAATGAAGGGAAGAGCATCAAATACCTGCAGTAGTATGTCAGTATTTTGAAATAGTATTGCATCATGTTTTACCTGAAACTTCATTAATGATAGCATGGATGGCCTCTTTATCTTGCCAGCATCTGCCCTAATACTGGTTGTGACTGAGGGCCAGGCGTGTGGAGTAATTCTGTTGAAATAGTTGTTTTTGTCTTTTATGCAACTGACAACTAAATCTCGCCTCTGGAATTTAGAATCAACCAAATAGGTTGGCTCTGAGCTCACTGTGGGGTTTCTTCTCCAGTAACACAGTGAAAGGGAGCTGCTAAAGTCAGCCTGTGGTAACACTGCTGTGTATTCAGCTGAGTGTCCACCACGAGAATCATTGCTCATGTTCTGCTTCAGGGTCACATTTCACCTGTGACGGCAGCAATTGGAGAAAGCTGTGACTTGGGCCAGGGACGTCTAACTTGCCATCTTTTGACATATGACTATGAGTGGCCCATTCCTGAGGAGATTGTAACTCCTGAGGTAAAGACGATTAAGGACGATCTTGTCTGACCGTCTGTGTGTATGACCCCTGCCTTCCATCAGAGAATGGAGAAAGGTTAAAAATAGCTGCTCTGTCCAGGGAGCTGCATTTCAATGCTGGGATTGGTGTCTGCTCAAATTCAGTTGTCATGCAGATGTTTTGGGTGGCCACATATCCACCACAGATCTGCCTCTCCCAAGTAGATGAGAAATATGCCAAGGCAGATGATGCTTCACTCCAGGGTGGTGACATGTGCTGTTTTATCTACCAGTGCATTACAGCATTGGAAAGAAACCGGGGCGGGGAGGGGGGAGAACTGCAGCATCCTGAAGAATGCTGAGAGGGGAAGTACATTTTTAGAATTGCGAGAAAATAAAGAGTGCCAAAGACCCAGTGCGAGGATTCACATGGGAGGCAGCAGCTCTGCTGGGTCTTGCCCAGTCCTGTCAGCTGGGGAAATCCTTCTGGTGGCATTCAGGTTGTTGATTCCAGTCCACTCTGTCTTGGTCATATGCTTGGAGCTGGTCCCAAACCGGTAATGTTGCACCACTTCACTGCCTGAGTCAGGGATGCGTTTAATGCAAATTCTGTAGGTGGCGGGTGGCCCATTGTTTAAAGAAACAGCTTCCTCCCTCACTCAGCCACCTGAAACAAGCTCACGTGAGACTGATTTTATCAGCCCTCGGCTTTTCTTTTGTTAGCCAGCGTTGTGTTCTTGCGAGGTGTTTCGCTAGGGTTTTCAGAGGAACTTGATCTATGCAGGTTGTGGGGCCAGCCTGGGACAAAAGGAAACGTCACCTTTTTCTGCACAGTCTGTCCATGGATGGAGCGAATGGAGAAAACTAAAGCGGTGCTGGGTCTGCTTCCCTGGGGAGTTGAGTGGGCACAGGGGAAGAAGTAAAATGAATTGCATGGGAGCAGAACATGTCTTTTGCCTTTGGTTGTGATTCAAATAGAAAAAGGTTTATATATTGTTCTTGGCTCATGAATTTATTTGCACCCACAGTCTGTGTCAAACTTGTGTCGTCCTGTGTCATCACACAGAACTGCTCAGAAGCTTGGAAGTCCTCTCTTTCCTCCTCCTGTGGGGAAAGTTCTTTTTAGCCCGTGCTAGCAGCAATCCTTCTCGTTGTAACAGAGCCATTTCTGCTATCTCCTGTGGAGGTGGTTGCTAGCTTTGCTCTCAAGCAGCCCCTGTGCTGTTGTCAGTTGCATCTGCAGGGAGATAGTTTAGACTGAGGCCATTGATTCTTCTCCCCTTTCCACCAGCTCTACGTTCTATTGTTTAAAACAGTTAGAGGTTACTTTGTTAGCATTTAAAAGTAGCATTTAAAGCACTTCCAATTTAACTGTGTTCATGACTCCTTTTGTTGCTGCTTCTCTGCTCCGTAGTCCTTGCAGTCAAAAGGAGATGCCATGACTGTGCGCTTGGTCATAAGCCTTAGCTTGCCTCCCAGTTTTTCACTTTGGAGCGTGTAGACCTGCAGCTCAAGTCCTGTGTAGCTGCAGAGGAGGTAAAGCCGTTTGCAGGAATCAACGTTTCCTTCCTGGAGGCAGCAGTGAAAGCTCAGATTTACATCACTTCTGTGATGACATAATTATTAGAGGAGGCAGGCTGTACATCTCATTCTGGTTCTAGTGTGACAGTAATGAGGAAGCATTTGAAGTTCACTGTTCTTCTTGAGAACGCACGATGCGTTTCCTGGAGTGTCCACAAGCACCCAGTGTCCACAATCACCCTTCTTCTCAGAAGAAGGTGATAGTGTGGACTTTGACTCGACAGCATTCATAGAGGACAGCAAAACTTACTGTCTCTAGAGTAACCGGTATGGACTGTCCCTGTCAGGCGTGGTCCTTTTGAAGAGGGCTGTGTGTTGGCATTTATAAACCTGTGATTTCTTCTTCAAACTGAAGCCTGTGTAGTTTTCTAGGAGTTCAGGCTTGAAATCCAACCTACATGGATTTTAACAGCAAAAGTCGTAGCTAAAGATGTGTTTGTGATTTAAAAATGTTTAAAATGTCAGGTTAATGCTACCAACCATTAACAGGCAAAATAATTTTGCTGCTACGGTGCTGTACTAAATTAAATATAGTGATACACCTTTTTATCAAGACTAACTATTACCCCTGGTGCCAAGTGCTCATGTTGCTCATGTGCAAGTGGCTGTGCTTGGATGGATGTAGTAGAGAGTCAGGTCTAAGCATTATTAACCTAATGTAATTTCACTGCTAGTAACACTCTCAGGGTACTGGGTTCTGATGGCTTTGGATGTTGTTGTTCTCTGTGTTGTCATGCCACTGTTTTGTGAAACTTCTGCACGTGTCCAGAAGTTTCTCTTTTTGCTGTGGCTGGTAGCATGGCAGTCCCCTCTCTGCTTTGGTGTCTGCCAGCACAGGAAACTACAAACTACTTCTTCCTAATTCAAATACGTAATTTAGATATTCCAAACATTTCTATGTGCTGTGGGGCATTCAACTGCTGCTTTGTTCCTTCTGATGTTCTTAATATTTTTGACATCTTCCTGTATCATTATTCTCTCCTACTGAATGGAAAGAATTATTTCCTTCTTCATTTTGGCTCCAAACCCCATTCAGATCGTGATAATTCCAAGACAGCCAAATCCAAGTTACTCCAGCACCAAGCTTTGGGATACCATGCAGATGCGCAGTGCTTGGCTTGTGCAGTTAAGCCACGTGACAGTGGCAGTTCTTAGCCAAGTCAATTTTCTGTTCATTTTTTTAATTACCATTCTGTGAGACACTGCTTCATGTGTTGTACTGTATTTCCAAGTGTCTGGTCTCTGTTACAGTACTGTTCTCATCTGTTAAATAGGCAATTTCTTTGGTTAACAACAGCAGAAATGAAATGATGTGAGTTTGGCTGAGGCAGCAGGATTCCTGACAGCGGTGTGCCTTGGCTTGGCCCATCTCTCGCGAAGGGTGAATGAATCTACTTACACATTGCACTTAATTTACAGAGCTAGTGGGCTTGTGTAGAGTGGTAGGGGGGAAGAGGGAGTGCCCTTGCAAGGCTCGGGAAAATGAATGCGTTGTCTCTACTGCAACCCACAGGCAGAGACAGTGGCTGCAGTCTGCTCACACCCTTGTGTGAGAGGTTGGTCTGCCCTGCCGCAGCCCCCACCCTCCTGCTGAGGGTTTCTGTCAACCACTGTGGCTGGGGACAGCACAGCCGTGCTTTTCTCAGCAGATCTGTCGAAGTCAGCATGCCCACTGGAAATGCGAATTTTTGCATCACCCAACTGCACTGGCTGACCTCAAACTCTTCCTACCTTCCTCCTGGGACACAACTGAAACCCCATCCTCCTTGTCCTGGCTTTGTATGTTGTGTCAATGAGTGCGAGCTTGATACTTCCACTGAAACATGGACTTCTCACATTTCCTACTTTTTCTTTGCCTCGTCTTTGTCCATGGCACTCTGAACATAGGAACTGAGTTCCTCAGAGGAAACATTCCAGCGGTGGTGGCCGCTGAGGCTACAGTAGTGGCTCTCCAGTGACTTTGTTCCCATGTACAGCCAACAGGAGTTGATATTATTCAGTATAAACTTACTTCTGTAATTTAAACACAAGTTTCTTCTCTTGTTTATTAAACATGATGAACAGCTGTGGGGTCTGCTTTCTGCTAACCAGTGATGTTTTGGCTTCCCCTGTTTTCCCCCGTGGAGCACGTTTTGCCAGGATTTTGGGTGACCAGACTAAGGGGACCTGGGAGATTCTTGGCTAAGGGGATATGAGAGACACTTACTGGAGTGCTTCCATGGTGGTCAAAAACTGGAGGAGATAAATCTGACACCCAAAGAGGCTTTCCTGTTGCAGTTAGCTTTGCACTCTTTTTTTCTGCTAAAAAAATATCCACCTTCCTTTTAGAAACCTTGACTTTTTCCACATACACACTCTATTGATGGTGTTACTCGTTTTACAAAAGTTCTGTGGTGTACCTGTCCACCATTTCACTTGTCTTTCCTTCTCCTCCTTCAAAACAGGTCTTAAAATGCAAGGGGAAAACTGCAGCTCTCTCCTTCTTTCTCCTAGAAGAAATAATTTTGTGTATTGCACAATGTTTTTAATTAAACCCCTTATTTATATGTTTTTTATAATAGCCGTGGGTTCTCCCCATGCTGGGCGCACTAATCTAGCCTGGCTGTAAATTACAGTGCTTGCACATTAAAATAAATTGCAGTGACACAGGGCCTTGGCAGCACTGCTGGAGGCTCTCCTGAGCCCACTGGGGTCTTCACTGGTGGGGTCTTCGCTGCGTGTTTAAAACATCTCTGTTCTTTGCTGGATTTCCAGGGTATCTGGCAGGATAGCTCTTGAGAAGGAGTCTTCCTTTGTTAGTTTATGTGGGTGGAGTTTTAAAAGAGGGAAACAGGAGGGCAGTAATTATTCACTTGTATTTGATCAGCCTGATGCAAATGTCTTTAGGATGCGAGGAGGAACATGGTCTTGATTTTTGAGGAGGTGGATCTCTCTAGTTTACATGTTGAGTAGCAGCTGCCTGATGGAGAACGTGGAGTGTTTGGGTGCCACCAGTAAAGAGAGTGTGCTATGGTCCCAGCCCAGGAAAACTGTAGTTAGGGTCATAGTTCAGTCATGTGTTGAAACCATGTTATAGGCAGGAGGTGAGCTCTGTGAGAGCATTGACATGCTTAAATAACTTGCTGAACTTGGATGTAAATACCACCCTTGGAGAAGCCCCGAAGGCTGAAAATACAACCTACAAAATCATGTCAGATGGGTGTATGTAAGGCCGCCTTCTCCTCTCCTTATGCCGTGTCACATTACACCTACTTAGAGAAGGCAGCTTCTGTAGCTTAGTGGTTCATGAAAGGCATTCATCAAAAAATTACTACAACTGCATAAATACAGTGATATAAAAGCTAATAGTTTCTCATGCTGGGAAGGTTTGTAGTGCTTGGCATAATGTGCCCAAACAGTATTCTACTGGCCTGATCCTTGCAGTAAAGGCCGGTTCTACCTGATCTTTTCAAAAAGATCATTTAAAGTCATTACATTTGCAGATTTTTCACCACCACCTGTTTTCACGTCTGTAAATATGTAAGACAGGATGCCCGTTCTTTGTTCTGAAGGCACGTTAAGATCAAGGCCCTTGAGCATGCACCCTCTTCTGACTGTCTAAAAATTTGTTAAAGGTATAGATCTTGATTACATTCTCTTAATCCAAGCCTTTTCTTTTAACCCAGCTCTTAAAAGGAAGCGTACATGACAGTACATCACACAGTATCTCAGCCCTTTCCTGACATTTCTGTGGAAGTAAATGAAAGGTGTAAATTAAAAAAAGCAAGTGTTTGTGTCTCACTTTAACCTTCTGTTATGTTAAATGGCTTTATTGAAGAGTGCCGGCAGTGTTCTCAAAAACTTGGGAAAATCCACTGTGAACCATGCAATTAGTTGCCTTGGGAGCTGAGTATGGAGTTCATGATGTTTGATGTGAAAATTACACGGACACATCTAATTGGGTGTATTTGCACCACACAGGATACCGAGTAAAGAGGTGAACTCTCTTCTCCCATTCCCTGCTTGTTTTCTTCTTTAGCTGAAGTGTTTACCTTGAACTCTTTCCAGTCAAGTTACTATTTATCTAGGCATATGGATCCATCAGAAGGTGCATGTTCCCCTGTGTAGATTTTGGAGACCAGTGTGGGAAGAGAGGCAGAGATGACACTGTGAGCATGGAAGGGAGGGAAGATGAACTTCAAGCTACCTCATGCTTCCCATTATCATTCCTTAGTTGTGACTTGCAGTGCCTATCCCAGCCCTAGAGCTCTACTCTTTCTGCAGAAGTCAATGGCTAATTTAGAGAGTCCCCGGCACCACAGGGTCCATTACTCATAATTTCTTATAGTGGTTACGTTTTGCAACATAAACATGAGGATGGTTTCTGCTTTAACAGAGGTCTCCACTATTCATCATTTTCCAAGCCCTTTCCGATTTATTGTTCTAATGTTTCTTGTTAATAGTCCTAAAAATTGGGAGAAAAAAGTTGGATAAATTAGCAGCTGATATCAGCTTGCATTGTGCATGAACATCTTAGAGTATCATTTCCTACACTAAGAAGAAACAACCCAGAAAAAGCAAAACATCTCTTTTCTCAGTTTTAAACCTTGTATCGTGTTCATGTGTGTGGATGTGGCTGTCTTTTTTCTCCCTTAAATCCTTGAGAAACTTGGATTATGTGTTGTTCTTTAAACAATCTGTTTTCATTTTTCTTTGGCTGCAAACATACCTTGCCCGATGAATGCAGCTGAAGTGAGAACACATTTTAAATATTCCTTGTTTTTGAGCAGTAATAAAGCCTGAAAGTAAAATATTTTCCAGTCATTTAGTACTCTCTTCAGTGCAGTTATTCAATTATTAGACCACAAAGGCATTCTGCATTTTGATGTTATTAAGAAATATATTAGCAGAAAATACTCTATTATCATCTAATGCTAATAATCAGCTGGTGGGAATTAGAAGAGAAGATGCGTAATTGGAATTCTTGTGGTTAATAAGATGTGAATTATAAAGACATTTCCAGGAGAGAAATCTAGGTACTATTATAAGAAACGGCTATTTGCATTTTAAAACATTATAGGCACACTGATGAGATCTGATTGATTTGCTTAAAATACCAACGAGGCACAATAATGGAGATTACTGAATAGCACTTTGATCCAGGAGCAACATCACTATCTTGCACCCTTCTTTCATTATCTGTCATTCTGCTGTGAGATGCCTTTTCCTGACCTCTGCTGTAGGTTGGATTTGGTGTAGCGAGGAGAATATGTACTGAAATGGTAATTCAGGCCCCAAGTTTTCCAGTGGGTTCCTTTTTCCTGGTGATGGTTGATGTGACATAGCAGATGACTGTGAACAGGAGAGGGGTACGTGTCACTAGCATACAAGAGCATGGATTACTTATTAAGTGCACATTTTTGCAGATTAGAACCCAGTTGTGTCTGTCTGTCTGTCTGTGTGTGGTGCCACCAGTGGGGAGTGTCTTTTCCTGAGCCGTTTGCAAATAGATTACACACTAATTTTCTGGCCTTTGGTTGCCCTTTTACTGCTGGATTCTACGTAGCTGTAAGTGTTGTTCATGCTTGTAAAGTTATGCACCCAACAGGATTTCATCTTTGACCCCAGCATCAATGAATTCCACTGGTTGATTGCTTTCCATTTACAGTAAGAGGAAGGAGAGATAAGGGTTTGTCCTCCTTACAGGGCACCTCCCAATGTTTCATCGAAGTTTGACCTTTAGAAACCTAGTCATACTCAAACTTGATAAATGTGATTTTCTTCTGGAAGATGAGTGTCTTCAGTTGAGGCCAGGTGCAGAAGGCTGTGAGAGGGTAGTACATAATGAGACAGTCTTGCTTTTCTAGCATGCCCTGCGTCTGCAACATGCTGAAGCATTCTCCCAAGTTCTTAGATTGGTTTTCATCTGTTGCTTTTGGCAGGGACTGGTGCCTTTGGGTTGGAGAGTTTGCTGGAGAGAGCAGGCAGTGTTAGAAGCGGTTTCTTTGAGTGCTGTGGGCTCCCTGTAGAGATGTGTTCACTGCACAAGGAGCCACACGGGCACAGCATGGTAGTACAGGAGAAGTGGAAGTGGGATCCAGGTAAAGTTCAGTGACTTGTGAGAAGAAGGGCGATGATGAGAAACTGGTAAAGAGCATTGCCCAGGTGTGGATGGAGGGTAGGACGTCCAGAGAGTCCATAGAGAGCTTGCCGGGTCCCTTCTGTGTGCCTACAGCAGATGGTTTAAAATGCTGGAGACTACAGCATGTCTGCTCTAGAGAAAAAAAGAGAAAGCCAACTGAGAAGACGAGGGGTGAGCAGAGGAAAACCTCCATATTTGTGCAGTTTGCAGGGTTTTCTGGGACTTGGCAATGTCTTGAGAATCTAGTTAAATTCCCAGGCAAGCATACAGCTATTAATGCTTTTGCAGTTGAAAGTCTCTGTCTTGATTATAATCTCTTATTAATTATCAGACACTTTGTTTTAGCTACATAGTTGTCTCAGCAGTCTAACTGGGAGATACTATTAGCTTCTAAGCATTTATACTAGCCCAGCCAGTGGTGCTCTTGCCCTTTTCCAGCCGCTTGGGTGTATGTGAACCTAACTGGAGAACTGGGCTCTTAAAGCATTTGGTTTTCTCTTTTCTTTCTTCTCCCCAAAATAATTTGAACTCTACGTCATCTTCTTTCTCCAGGTCACCATGAGGCAGATCAAATGCTTTTGCTGATGTAAATGGGAACACGGGAATTAAGTGGGAAAAGATGTTACCATAGTCTTACAATGGCGTGAAATAGGAGAAACAATCCTTTCCCTTTGTCGTGGTGTATAATGTTTGCATTTTAAGAGGCTGCAGTAGTCACCAGTGTCAGGGGAACAGAAAGGTGCTCCCTGCTTTCAAAAGCAGATCCTTTCTAGCCAGTTTTCACGTTTTTCCGAAGGTACGTGAACTTTTAAAAGGAGGTGTATCGAAGTCTACTGGGCAGCGTACTTAGTGTTTTTGAAACTGTGGGAAAACTTGTAACCTTTCCCTTCTGCTTGTAAAGAACACATCTTCTGTGAACTGGACCTTGATGAAAACCCATGCAGAAGTATAGCAGAGGGTTTGAGATCACTGCTTACATGCTTAAGACCCAAAACTGATGGAAGGAGATGGGACCATAGTTGTGCATCAAAGGAAAGGCATGAGGGCACACATTAGAAAACAGGTCTGATGAGACCACAGCAATGGCTCTTGTGGGGAGGAATGTTTTTTCAAGACATGCCAGAATATCTTGTGTTGTATTTGTCAATGTTAGATTGTTAGCTTTTTAAAGAAAAGGCAGCAGACCTGTTTTAAGCAAATTTAAATACCTGCAGGAGGAGGAGATTTCTCAAGAACTGGTGAGTGAACTACAGTCTCCATCAGAGGCTTTTCTTGCTTTGCCTTTCTCCCCTGCCTTCCCCTGCCTCACCTCTCTCATCCCAAGGAGAAAATGTAGATGGTTTTGCCCAGAAGTGAAAGAATATTTTTCACATAAAGGATTGGGAGACCAGTTTTCCCTCCAGCACCCCGGGCTCCATTGCTTTAGGGGTAGAATTTTGGTGGGCCCCCCCCCCTGTTTTTTGTTGTGGTTTTGGGTGGTTTTTTGTTTTGTAATATTCTTTTTTAAGTCATTTTTAATACACAAAATTCACTTGGGGAGATCTTGAAATGATGCTGCAGACAGAACGCCTTATCCTGAAACACTTCCTCTTGTCATGTAGATAGTTTTATCAGATGAAAGAAACACTGCTTTCAGCATTGTGTATTTCGTTGTTGCACACATGTGCACACACACCCAGACATAGTAATGCCCGGGCAGTCGTGACAGTGGCAGTGTAGCAGCACTGAAATAAACCCAATAATACAGCTTTTTAACCCTTTTTATTGTCTGAAGCTTTGTATGTAGATCTTTTTTTGCACAGCATAATACTCTATTTGAAGTGGAACTTAGCTCTTAGTTAACACTGAAAGTGATAAGTTGTCTAAAGCCCTGTTTAGACAGACAGAGCTTATTTGGCATCTGCATTAAGCTGTTTGACAAAATGTTTCGAATGTAATTAGTTCACATCAAAGGTACACCACCTTCGGTGGCGGGTAAGATGGATGAGAACTAAAGATACTGAGATCAGCATGACCTGACTGAAGGCCTTGCAATTTAATGTTTTACTGTTTATTACTTTCTATTTTTTTTTTAGGAGGAACACTAACACAGGATTTTTTGGATTTATTTTTCTTTAATAATTTTCAAAGCTCTTCCAGTGTCTCAATTGTACAAGCTCTTCACTTCTTACACTCCTCTTGTATCTCAAGAGAACACACTGGCCTCCACGAAGTACAGTTTTTTAGTGTGGTGGAGCATGCGTACGGAAATGTCATAGATTTAAAGTGTTATTTTAAAGTGCATTTCTGAGAATGCATTCATAAACCCAGTGTATTTCCTTACACTGTTCTTGGTGACACACTACATTCATATCTACCAATTTATACATTTAATTTTTGGGGGCTTTTGCCTTGTACTGTTTCTTTTATAAAAACACGCCTGAGATCTGAAAGCTTCCTCTGGATTCTTCATCATTTTGCATCAGTGTCACTAAACAACTGGGCTGACAAAGAGGGGAAATAAGAAAATGTCTGTGTTAAGTGTAGATTTTGCTTTACAGCATCCCCACATTACTGTTGTTACTTTAGCACCTTTGTGCATATTTTATATCTGATTCTACTCAGGCTACATCTGTATCAACGCTGACAGGGATATAAGAAGTATTTCCTACTCTACCAGCCAGTAATCAACAGTTCTGTTTAATGACACGGGGATTAAGGAAGGATTGCTTCCTGAATTCACTTTCTGTAGTTGAGGAGCAATAGTGCTATCATCAAGAGTTAAATACTGGGACCGTGTACGGTATGTGATCCTGGGACAGCCAGTTTGGGAGGCTTAGTAGAAAAGACGTGTTCAGCGCTTTCTGAAGTTAAACAGCATTTAATCACAGTTTAGATTTATGAATTCCAGGAGTTAATAAAGTGCCAAACATCAGCTGAGGTGCAAGGGCTCAGCTGGTAACTCCTGAGCTGCAATAATGACAATTGTGTATATAAGCCCTTTGTTTTAAGGCTGGTACTTCAAAGTACTTATAGCCGTCTTGGTATGAAGATGCTGCAGATAAGTTGTTAAGTACACATAATAGGAAACCTATGTGTTGAAAAAGAGTTATGTCAATCCTTCTTCTGGATCATGCTGCTCTTTCGAAAGCGTAATGAATCGCGGGAGGTGGGAGAGGTCTGCGCCAGAGCTCCATGTAGCATTTGGCATTTTTCCTGAGCAAGAAGTTTCTTTATGTGGTTTACTAGGTGTAATAAGTGCTTAACTAGTATGATTTGGGGACTGATAAGTCAAATGGGGAGGAAAAAGAAGTAGCAAAGCTGTATTTAAGCTGTTCAAAAGAAAACAAAAGCTTCCTTTAGTGCTAGTGAGAGGTGGTCTTACCCTCATCTCTGTAAAATTAGCTTGTTCCTTAGCGTGACTCCAGCTGTGCTGATCCTACTGTAGATCATTGATAAAACCCAACAGCATTTTGAATTGTTCAGTATTTAAAATTCAAAATACTTGTTGCATGCAGAGATGATGAATGATTAAGGCATCTCAGACTCTTTTGTTTATGTAATTAAAAAGTTTGCTAACTTCTGATGAGCTTGGAGATGCTAGATTTTTTAACCCTCCCTAGCTGATAACAGGGGTTTTGTTTTGTCAAATCAGAACCTTAAAAGCAAATGTGAATGTATTTGTGGAGTTGTTATTAAAGGAGAAAAAGTTAGTGGCACATTTGGGCTGCAAAAGAAGTCGTTTAAAGCTTACGAGAGACTCAGAAGACTTTGAGATGGAATGTTCAACATACATGGAAAAGGAAGCAACAAGGGCTTGCCTCAGCCTCAGCAGGTACATGTTGCTGTGGGCACACCTGCTTCGCCTGGCTCCATACATGCTTACAGTTATATCTGCAAGATTATAGCAGTATATCCATCTGCAGATAAAAGATAATCCAGTGAATGCTGAATTGAAGGTTAAGACCATTTGGGTTTTTATTTCTTGTCCTTTCAGAGCATCTTCCCACATGTACACATGCACACACTCTCAAATTTGAAATCTTTCCCCCAAGTCCTCCTACATACTTTTCAGTAGAAACAGAGAGAACAAATAAACATCCATTTTAATCCCCTTCTTACCAGGTAAGTGAGAGAAACAATGGGAGGTTTTATAGCCAGCCCTTCACCCTTGTGGATAGGAAATGAGTCATTACCATGATGAAGAAAAATGAGGGACCTCAGCCATAAATTCATGCTGATCTCCCATTGTCAGTCTGTGGGGCATGGCTAATGACTCAGCAGTACGTTTGCAAATGGGTACCGTGCCCTTGGTGGCCTGTCAGATGCCAAGTCGCTCCTCTCGATGTTCAAAGGTCTTTGGGTGTTATTGGAGGGATGGTCTTGCTTCCTGGAGTGTGGAGCCAGTGCCCAGCTCCATTCCCGGTCCTGCTGTGCATGTCCCAAGCACATGTGCTGCTGCTTCTGCTCTGGCTTGCCACAGAGACCCACCACTGCCAAGGTCACCTCTCAGTGTGAGCAGCAAAGTGCGGGCACCTCACTGGTCTTCGTTCTTGATGATAGTCACACAATGATGTGCAAGCAGACAGTGTTACTGTCTTCTGCTGTTTGGGATCTTTTGCTGTTTGGGTTTCTGTTTCTTCAGCTCTCCTCTTCTGAAACATCTGCCCTGCATTTTGCATGGAGGGGAAAAAAAAAGCTCGTCAGTGCCTAGGAGAGGATGGTGTTTCAGATACTTCCCTCTATCCATATAGACAACCATAAGATAAATATTTCCTACACATATGTACAGACAAATCTGTGTATGTATATGTAAGCTTTTCCACGCTTACATGTTCCACAGGGTGTCTGAGAAGGATTGGGAAGGCAACATACCCACCTGGAGCGAGTTGGCATTGAATCCTGGACAGCATTTCTCTGCACACCAGATCAAGCCCATAATTTGCTGAGGGAATTATGGTGGTGATTCACTGAGCCATGTTATTTTTTTTGTGTCTGAACACTATGAGTATCTGGGCTCAAAGTCCTGTGCAGTAGCACCCATGAAGAATTTATGCTGCCTCTTCAATGGCGAACCTTTGCTCCAAGCTCACCAGCCTTAGAGAAGATCTGTGTGCTTGAACAGAAAGGTGCCTGGAGTTTATGGTATCTCAACCCTTGCCTGAAGCAGCAGCGGTGTTCAGGGTCCCTCCTTGGGATTTCCAGAACAGGAGAGCTGATGCCTTCTAACCCTCTTATAAGTCTTAACGTGAGCTCTGCTGATGATGAATGAACATCCCATAGCTTTGAGTCTAGTCATCAACATTTTGTCAGTGTTTGCTGGGAAGGGACCAGTTTTGCCATAAATTAGCAAGATGATAAGATAAAAACTCCTGTCCTTGCCATCTGTAGCAAAGCAGAATAAAATATTGAAAACTCTCAGTTCTGCTTGCAGCGCCGAGGCGAGTCACATGCAGTCAGCTGGTGTGTCTCCTGCTTATTTCCACCCAGAATCAAAGATAGTTTGTAGACTGTAACTTCTCCCCATGCTGGCTACTAGATCTCAACACAAGTGTGTCGGGTTTTTGTGCAAATAGCAACCTCCTCAGATGTGAAACATTGTTAATTTATCTTAAATAATTCAATAGAATGTCAATATTCCACAAGTCCCTCTACTTTAGAGCGACAGGTCTGTTCAAATTAATAGCCCTGAAGAATAAAGAATATTCAGGACATGCTTTTATCTCAGGAAAGACAGAACTCGGTGCAACCACGTAAGTTTTTGAAGTAGCAGTGTGAACACCAATGGATGATGAGTCATTCAAGCACAAATGTCGCTTTTAGAGAAGTGGTCTATACATTTTGTACCCAATTAGTAATCACGGAGTTGTATTCTGTGTTTTATATATGCATGCAGGGTGTACAGTGTAATGCGCTAATTTATTCTATCAAAAACAAAAGTATGTTTTAAGGCTGATCATGTGATGAGTGGAGGCAGCCAGACCTGTTGCTCAATGCACTTTCTCTATGATGAGCTGGAGTTCTGTTAATTGGCAAAAATAGTCCCGGCGCCACGCTCTGCGCTGCTGAGGAAGAACTAGCGTTGTTCCCTTTTCCAGGTGGTGATCACCGTAATTGCAGCAACAAGTGCAGAAGTAGAGTGGGGTAGGACACTCCACTCTCCTATCTGTTACTCTTAACAAAACAGAATTCCTTGCTATGGTGTATTTTTATCTGTATTATTCAATCTATTTTTACATTTCTGAAAAAGCAGAGGTGAGAGTGTCCAAGAATTCCTTTGGAAAACTTGTGTGTTTTTTCTTAGATACTTTCTCCAAGGAAAATATTAAGGATATTTTCTTGATGCTCAGAAAGTTTTACTTAAACCTGTTGTTTCGATCCCCTGTTCCCTGGTGTAACCCCTCTCCATTCAGGTGCTCGCATCCTTTTGATATTTGCAAGGATGAATTGATTAATTTGGGCACAGGAAGGAGGCAAGGCAGGGCTGCCCTTTGTTTAACCCAGTGGTGCCAGCTAGTCTGGGTCAGAAGCGTGACTAAACTCCAGCTGAGACATTTCTGTGGCTGATCAAGATTTTAGGGCAACACCCAGAAAAATAGCCCAGGCTAAGCTTGGTGGTGTTGTCTTAAGACTTAAAGAGTGCATGCGGTTTTCATCTCAACTGTGCAACTTGCCTGTTCTGCAGTGGGCAGTCAGGTGAAAGGACTTTCCTCCTGAACCTCGTGAGGTCTTCCTCCACACCCACAAGCTTAGCGTGGCAGACACGTTCACCCACAGTTCCTGGGAGAGTGGCTGTGTGTGGATACACATAGCTCTTCCCTTAGTAGAAAATCCCATGTGGGTGCCCATGAGTTTGTCAGGCACCAGGATGTAGTATCTGAGCAATAACTTCATATGCAGTTTCTGTTGCCTAGCTAGTACGTGTAAGCCTAGAGCAACCAATTTCTACAGACAAACCCATATGAGGGTCCCAGATTCCCCCAGATACCGTTTAGACTTTTATGAAGGACCTTATGGCTTGCTAGTACAGCCTGCTCAGCTGTCAGCACTTTGGGGCATTCTGGGTTGGGCTTTCTGGAAAGAAAGGAGGTGAGGGATCTGCTGGTCTTATAGTTGTAATTACTTCTAATCATATTCACCCAGAACACCTTTTTCTCTCTTCCTTGCTTTTGGTTACGTTGTAATAACCTGCCTGGGAAGGAGTCCTGAGCTTTTGGGTCAGGGTGAACAGGCAGACTGACCTGGGTGATATTATAGTAGAGGCCTTAGGCAACTGGAAGAAGGCTTATTTCCCAAGCGCTGGTCCTCATGGGGAAGTTCAACCACAGAGAAAACAGGGGAAAAGCAGTCCAAAAGGTTTCTGGAGTGCATGTGTAACAGCTTTCTGACTCGGGTGAATGAGATGACAAGAGGAAGGGCTCTGCTGGATCTCATACTTACAAACAAGGAAGAACTGGTGTGGCAAGATGGGAGCAGCTATGGCTACAGTGACCGCAAGGTGGTGGATTTCAGGATCCTGCTAGAAGAGAGGAGGGCTAAAGGCTGGACTAGTCCATCAGGAGTGCCGACTTTGACCTGTTATGGGATCTGTATGGAAGAGTACTGTGAGATCAAGTCCAAAGAAGAAGAGAAGTCCAGAAAGAGCTGTTTGATTTTCAAAAATCTCCTCAAATATCAAGACTGGTCCATCCCAACAAGCCAGAAGTCAGAGGTGGCAGTTGGGCTGTATAGATGAGCAAATTGCTGCTGAATAACTCAAATATAAAAGGGAATGATACAAGCACAGGAAGCAGGGAAAAGTGACCTGAGTATAAAGAGACAGTGTCCAAACACACAAGGATGGAGTTACAAAGCCAATCCATTCTGAGGTTGAATCTGGTTATTAATGCGAAGGGTGACAATAAAGATTCCTACACGAGCAGAAAGACGACTAAGGAAAATATGAGCCTGGTACTGAGAGGGGTAGGGGGCATGGTGAGAGGACATGTAAAGGCCCTAAGGCTTTACAAAAGCCTTCTTAGTGTCTGTCTTTACTGGTAAGGTTTGCCTTTAGAAATCCCAGACCTCTGGGACCAGTGGGAAAGTCCAAAGCAAGGAAGAAACGTTAGTGGAGGAGGAGACTGCATCTGTGACTGCTGATGAAGCTTGTCAAAGCTTGCCATTGTGAGGTGACTGGTAATTCGAAAGGGTATGGCAGTTGAGGGAATAAGGCAAATGTCATTGTTGTCTTCAGGAAGGGAAAGGAGGAAGGCCTGGCATGCTAGAGACTGCTCGGCCTCACCTCAATCTCTGGGAAGGAGATAGAGCAACTAGTCCTAGAAACCATTTCTAAGCACATTAAGGACAAGACTGTGACTGGGAGTAGTCAGCACTTATTTACAAAGGGTAAATCACACTTAACCAACCTGTTGACTTTCTGTCATTAGCTGACTGGCATAGTGAGTAAGGGGAGTGCAGCGAATGCTCTTTCTTTTAACCTTGGTGTGGCTTTTGACATAGTTTCCCTTAACAGTCTCATAGACAAATTAATGAACCATGGGCTAGGTAAACTAGCTGAGCTGCTGGGTTGGAAGTGTTGGAAGTGGCACAAGTCCAGCTAGAGGCTAGTAAGTAGTGATGAATCCAAGGAGTGAGTGATGGACCCAGTAGTATTTATCATCATTAATTATGATCTAGATAAGGAAACACTTTCAGCAGGCTTGGAGATAATGTAAGACTGAGAGGAGTGGCTAATAGGCCAGGTGGGGTGGATTGTGAACTGGCTGCAGGAGAGAAGCCAGAGAATAGTGGCACTTGGAGGCCTGTATCTAGTGGAGTTCCCCAAGGGTCGGTACTGGGACCAGTACTGTTCAATATATTAGTTGATGACTTGGATGAGGGATTAGAGAGCATTGTCAGCAGGTTTGCTGATGACACAAAGCTGGGAGGAGTGGCTATGCTGCCATTTAGCAGGATCTGGACAGGCTGGAGAGCTGAGCGGGGAGAAATTTCATTAACTGTAACAAGGGCAAGTGTAGAATCTTGTATCTAGGCAAGAACAACCCCAGGTACCAGTCTAGGCCGGGGACTGACCTGTTGGGTGATAGTGTAGGAGAAAGGATCCTGGGACTCCTGGTGGCCAGCAAGATGACCATGAGGCAGCAATGTGCCCTTGATGCCAAGAAGGCCAATGGCATCCCTGGGGGTGGATCAGAAGGGTGGTGGTTGGTAGATCAAGAGAGGTTCTTCTCCCCCTCTGCTCTGCCGTGATGAGACCACATCAGGAGTATTGTGTCCAGTTCTGGGCCCCTCAGTTCAAGAAGGTCACGGAGCTGCTGGAGAGAGTCCAGCGTTGAGCAATGAAGATGATGAAGGAAGTAGAACACACCTCCCTTATGAGGAAAGGCTGAGGGAACTGGATGTCTTTAGCTTGGAGAAGAGGAGACTGAGGGGTAACCTCATTAATGTCTATAAATATGTGAAGGATGTGTGTCAGGAGGATGGAGCCAGGCTCTTCTCAGTGTCATCCAATGATAGGACAAGGGACAGTGGGTGTAAGCTGGAACACAGGAGGTTCCACATCAGTATGAGAGGGAACTTCTTCACACTGAGGGTGATGGAGCCCAGTAACGGGCTGCCCAGTGAGGTTGTGGAGTCTCCGTCTTTGGACACATTTGAAAGTCGCCTGGACTTACTCCTGTGCAACTTGATGTAGGTGATCCTGTGCAACTTGATGTAGGTGATCCTGCTGTGGCGGGTGGATTGGATTAGATGATCTTTAGACATCCCATCCCGAATGTTCTGTGATTCTGTGAATTCAGAGGGACCCTCAGACAGCTGGAGAAATCTGCCAACAGGAATCTCATGAATTTCAAAAAACGGAGATGTGAAATTCTGCCACTTGGAAGGGATAACCCCATGTATGAGCACAGGCTGGTGCTCTTGAGGCAGTTAAGCCCAATGATCTCTTGGGCTGTGCTAGAACATTGTCAGCCTCCCTAGACTTCCTTTGCTCATCCTTTTTTCCCCACTAAACCCTGATGAAATCTGGAGTGCTGGGTCTAGTACTGAGCTCCCAGGTAAAAGAGAAGCATGGACTCAAATGAAACGAGTCTGGCAAAGGGCCAGGAAGGTGATTAAGGGACTGGAGTGTCTTTCATATGAAGGAAGGTTGAGAGAGCTGGGGACTGTTCAGCCTGGTGAAGTGAGAGCCCAGAGGGATCTTACCAACGTATATAAATACTTGATGAGGTGAGTAAAAAAAGTTGAGCCAGGCTCTTTTTGATGATACCCATAGGTAGGGCAGGAAGCAATGGGCACTGGCTGGAATACAGAAAATTTTGTTTCAGTGTAAGGAGCAGCAGGTTTTTTTATTGTGTGATCAAAAACTGGAACAGGTTGCCCAGAGGTGTTTTGATATTTACAACCTTAGAGGTATCAAAACCCAACTGGACACACCCCTGAACAACCTGCCATGGCTAACCCTGCTCTGAGCAGGGCAGTTGGACTAGACCAGAGATCTCTCCAACCTCAGATATTCTGTGTTACCGTAATGCTGCTAGCTGTTTGAACATTTAGTTGTTGACCTTGTGATGGTCCATACCATGTGAACAGTCATATCCCCACTCAAACTAACAGCCCTAATTTGTTTATGCTTCCAACTATTACATTAAGCCAAAGCACAAGTGACCCCCGTGAGAAGAGGTAACTGAAGCATTTGTTGAGGAATGATCCTTTGCTCTATGCCCCTTCCAAGCTCAGAGGCAAAAAGGGGTCTACTGGTTTATTTATCTTCACTTAATATCTTCCTGTATATTGTTGACCTTAATTCTACTATTTTGATGAATCTTGAAGACACTCATGAACTGAATCTATTAATGCTTTTTTTTGTTGTGAAATGGTTTGTTTGTTTAGCCCTTATCGCTTGCTCTTGAGAGTTCACATGTATTCCTAATGAGGAACAACGAAAGGATGTTTCTTGCTCTAGGTGTGTGCAAGTATTTCTCCAGAAATCTAAGTTTGAGTGTGGAGGATGAGAGAAGCTGGTAACTCAGAATATTCTCTCTTTCCTAGTAAAGGTATTCTTTTTGGGTTTTGACAACTTTTAAGGAATTCAGGCAACATCATAAGTTTACTGGAGTAGCTCTGTACTTTCTGCCTCATCAGCCCATTGCCGACTACTGATTGCTTAAAGAACTTGTTGCTTTAGTTCCTTTTGCAGATTTTTGAGATCCACTTTTTTCTTGACTAGTTGTTCATTCTTATTAGTATTTAAAAGTCAGTCTAATTATTTTTTTACTTCATTCCTAATTGAGATTTGACTCCTAGTGATGCTGTCCTTACAGCATGAAATTAGGGAATATCTCGTCATTTTGAACAACTGACATTGATGAAATTTGGCTTAAATCTCATTAGGCTACAGACTTACTTCTCAACCTGCTTCTTTTTTAATATTCTGGCTTTGATTTCAATACTGCAAAGTTCATACAGTCCAGAAATCTCTGGAGGATTTGGGGGCCAGACTACACTATTTGCCTACCTGAGGGTTTGTTTGTAGAGCTTGCTGTTAGTAAAAGGTGTTCCTCTGTGAGGAATCTGAAGGAGGAGACTCTTGTGTACGAGTACAGAGAATGGCAGCACAACATGTAAGACTGTCATCGTAGTTTCTGGGGTGGCCCTCTGTTTTAATGTTGAGGAGATGATCATGGTTATTCCCACCGTTACCAGTTTAACTTCTGTGTTGAATCAAGATTGAAATGTGTCACCTTCTTTCTCCATTCTGTGTGTGTGTGTGTGTGTGTCACTATGAGTAGATTTAGACCTTAATCAAAACCCCTGGAAAAACATTACATGTAGGATTTGGGTGGGAGGTGTTCTTGTGTGATACAAGAGTGGAGATCATTCTGTGCGTCACAGATTAATTTCTTTTGGAAGAAACCTCTGTAGGGCATCTGGCCCAGTGCCCCATGATTATAGTTACGCTTTCAAAAGTGCTGGCTTGAGGGACGTGATTGCTGGCTTGAGGCTAACACGGAAGACCCACTGCTAGCTTTTAGCAAGGGGTGAACCCACTGAGATGGTGGGTGCAATAACTTCTTTGGGCTTTGACCTGCCCCACCTGTAGCTGTTTATGAGAATGAGACCATTTCAACAGGAATGAGGATGACGCTCATTTTACACTGGCTTCTCAAAAGCGTTCAGAAGGTGGTGACTTTATGACCACGGCTGATAAACAAACTTGGCTTTTACAAAAATAGACTGATGGTCTGGCAGGAATTCCAGCCTGTTCAAATGGGTTTGCTCCTGCCAAGCAGCACGGCTGCTGCTGTGAGAAGAGGGTGTGTGCCCCTTCTGCTCCCTCCCAGGCTTCACATTTCCCTGCTTGTTCCCAATCAGATGGTAAATACATCTCTGCACATAGCATTAAGGTTGGTAAATCAGTTGTGCAAATACAGCCAAGTAAGTAAATACAGTAGAAAATGGAACATTCACTTTCTTTTGTTTAGTTGTCGATACAGATTTAAAGGCAAGTCACCCTAAGTAATTGTGTTTAGATCATTAAACATGGTTTAATAATGACAATAATAGGTGTGTCCTGAGACAGGAGGCGAAACAGTGCACCTACAGTTGTCTAAAAGCAGATTGTTTCTGCTTTTATTATTTATTCCCTATCTTATTTGGATTAGTTTAGAAGAGGAAAGTTTGATGACCACCCTCTTTTGGACATATCCTGAATGTTCTTATTGTCCTGCTGCTCATAATTTGAGTCCACTAAACTGTAAAGATCTTTTCAGTTCTGTTTCTTTTCACCAAGTTAATAACTAAATAAAATCTCCCTTGACATAATGATCATGGCTAATGTGCAGTGCATCACGGGATAAAGGAAGATTCCGTGCATCATAGGGTGTTACGTTCCTGTCTGTACTGCATGGGGTTGTTTTCCCAGTCTGAGCCAGCAATGAGCATTCCTCATTCCTCATGTTCCATCAGGATTACTCTTGACTGAAAAAATTGTGCAAAGTTATAGTGGTAAGCAAGTGAACCTTTCAAGGCTAATTAAAAAAACCCCAAAACCCCTAACTTCTCAGGGATTTTTAATCTTTGAGACCAGTCTCCACAGAGATGGATTAGTGAGAAGAGATGAAGCAATCAAAGGTGCCCGATAAATGTAATTTATCGTGTTTCCACAATTTATTGCCCAATTATCCTCCTCATTGTATGTATATGTGCCTATACATGTATATTTATATAATGTGTATGAGTCTTAAAAGTGTTTATGGAATGATGCTGCTCCTGGATTTTCCACTGCGTGCTCTATAAACTGCTGGGGGTGGCAAGCCTTTTTTTTTCCTAAATAAGTGTAGTGTGTGAAGCCTCACCAGACATAGCGAAAGCAGAGTGCATTGCTGGCATACCAGCCGTTTTATAGATGGAGTTAACGGATCCAATCCAAGTCTCTTAAATCGTATAATGAAATCTCACAAAAAGAGATAAAAGATGTGATTCATTAAAATCATAAAATAGTTTTTTAATTCAGCCGATTCTTTTCAGAGTGTAAATTTTTGCATGGCAGCAATTTTTTCCTGTTGAGTTGTTTTTAGTAGTTTTGCTGAGGAACAGGTTAAGACTATAATCCACCCCCTCAGCTGTGTGGCTTCTCTGGTTGGGATGGCTCTTTATAAGTCAGGATACAAAGTTCAGCCCTTACTGGGCCCAGTCCTAATCCTTTAGTCATACAATGACTTTTCCATCGTCCAATAATATGACTATGACCTCACTTCTACATAGCACCTCAACAGCTTGTTTTTCCGTGTTGGTCTGTGGTTTACATGTTTCAAGAGGACCTTTTGTAAATTTGTGAGTCTTTGCAGGCAAATAACCTGGTAAGGCTCTGTTTTACTGTTGTGTTAAAAAGCAGTGTGTAAGACTTGGGTTTTTTCTTGCCCTCCTTTACCCTGTTCTTGCATCTGTTCTATACAGATCTCAAAACTTGTGGCATGTTGTCATTTCTACCCAGACTTCACTATTAGAAGAGTAAAGTTGTTTCCACATGGGAGCAATCTGTTGCGGCTTGCTTTTATCCATCCAGGTCCCTCACTAAGTAGTCAAATAAGATTGGAAGAGTATATCTCACGGCACGGCAAGAATGGTTCAGTGAGGATGGGGCTTGTGGTCTCCATCCTGGAGGGAGGTCCACCCTAGCTGTGGTTGACAGTAGTATATAGAGGTGCAGCACATCTGCCTCTTTGAAAGGAGTGTAAGAGTTGTGCCTTGCCTTAAAGCATTGAGATTCATGTAGGAAAATGACTATGTCCTTGTTTTAAACCAGAACCTTCTGTTAAGCCCATTACTAATTTCACTTTTCCAGTAAAAGACAACAGGGAGCATTTACTTCACTACAGATTTATTTTTGACTTTGCAAAGTCCATATTCTGGTTTATTTTTTGCTATCTTTAACTCCTAGAAAAATTATTCTAAAGAGGAGAGAGAGTAATGGGATAAGAGTGTGGGCTGAGATGTCAGTGGCATCTCAGCCTCTTGATCCTGCTTCGCAATCTTTAGCCACTTTTCTGCCCAACAAGCTCTTCTTTGAGCCCCTCAGGTCTAGGCTCCGGTGTCAGTCTTTCACCTCTTAAGAAAACAAAGTTGGCAGGGAGATAATGTTGGATTTAACATGATCTACAGGATTGGGGTCAAGGGTGATCATGAGGGCCTTCAATCAGTAGATGTTCATTTGAGCGTGTCATCACTGCCAGTGGTTTTCAAATCAGGCTTGTGCTTACAACCAGCTGAAGTGACAGGTGAGAAACCTGCTTTTCACAGCAGGTAGGAAAAAGCTGTGGGGTACTTGTGGCCAGGGAAGGATAAACAAGTCTTGAAAACAGAGGTGAATTGCTTACTGGCCTTTGCTCGCTGGGAGGAGAGCTGACGTTGCGCTTCCCTTCATCCCAGTCAGCATAGTGCTGTTTGTGGAACTGGCTGGAGTGACCCCCTGTTTCTTTTTGAAGATGTATTTCCAGCTTAGAAAAAGATGAGAAAGCCAGCAGTGATGACAGCGAGTGGCAATGCCACCAGACCAGACGGTAGAGCATGGGCCCAGAGCCCAGTCGAGCTCCTGAGCAAGGAGGTGTTGATGCAGGTGTCCCTGGCTGGCACATGGGCGTGTGGTGCGTGTGACTGTGGTCAGTCAGTGGCATGTCCCCAGGGTGTGTGCAAATGCCAGAGCCACTCTGGAGATAGGCAGACGTGAAATGATAGCAATAAATCAACTTTCTTCCCTCGTCCAACACTTCTTAGTTAAGTAATTGCAGCGTTCATAAAGACTTTTTGCTGCCCAGAGCCTGGAATGGGAACCCTGAATGTGAAAGAGGAAAAGAAAACATGACTCTTCCTCTTCCTTCACTCTAAAGCAGTGCAAGGTGATGTTCTCTGCTATCCCTGTAGGAAGAATGTGTGGGTTGGACTCCAGTATGGAGCTGCTCCTATCAGCTCTCCCAGTGTTCATGTACCCATGTGTGGCTTGTTGGTGTGCTGCTTGTGCTCCTTGTTTTTGTTTCTTCTGCTAAGCAAATACAAATATCCCTGATGAGAAAACAAATTCCCTTCCCAGAGTTGTTTCATGAAAATTAAATGGGCTTTGGAGCTTTAAAAATCTTCTGGTTTGGCTTGCATTGGGGAAAAGGGGGATTTAGTTGGCCATGGCAGAGGATGGGATCACAGTGGCTGTCTCATTCTCAGAGCAATGACCAAGCAATGCTGTGTCACTGGCACGGACTGGACATGCTTGAGTACAACACTTCTACTGTTGGATCTGCTCAGGAAGGTAATGGTAGTGTCTAGCAGGTAAATTCCCCTGCAGTCTAATTCCTTCTTTTGTAATGGCTGGACACCTGCCACTTCAGCCAAGCAAGAAATTTAGGTAATTAAGCCCAGCATAGAAGCCCAGTAAAAGGAAGAAGAGCAGAGGCAGAAAGCAAAGAAAATACCTGCAGCTGATTTTGCATTGTTTCTGATTTTTGTGTTGTAAGAGGGAAGCAGTTTTCCATCTGGAAATAGAAATATTGCAAGTTGGAAAGGATCATCTTGAGTATTAAAACAGCAGACTGCGAATCAAGGAGGTTGTTGCCCTTTTTGACTTTGAGTGTGTCACTTAACCTTGTACGTGCAGTAATAGAAATGGTTGGTCCCAGTGCTGCTGAGGTGCAAAAGCATCCTTCATTATCTGCACAATACAAGGGGAAGACCCCTGTAGATTATTGTTAATCGCACAACCACCAAACTCTGCATAAGTCTGTTGCAGGGCTGCTTTCAGTGCTGCCCGTGGTCAAGTGTTAAAACCTCTACAAAAGAAGTTACTGAGCTGCAAGTAGGGCGCTGTGTGGATTTTGTGAAGAAAACTCTTGGGCTTGGAGGAGGATTTTTTTTTTAGCCGGGTGGTAAAGGTAAAGGGCAAAAGAATAAACATCTTAAATGTCTCAGTTTTGTCACTGTGACAATGACTCCAGTGATGTTTCCATCTACATTGGATCGGCAGTGGTCACAATACAGTCAGCCCCTTCCGTTACACTGCCCCACTCTGCACTGGACGTGTTCGTATGTGGCCTCTGCGAACTCGCTGTGGCGACCGCGTGGTGCAGCAGCCAAGTGCTCAGTGACCTCCTTCCGCTCGTTCCCGTCAAAGCTTCACGTTAATGGGCAGAGAGGAAGGCAGGAGTTTGGACAAGCACAAAGCAAAATAGGGGGAATAAAATAAGAAACTGAAAAAACCCACCAGCCTGTGCTGTCGCTGTGCCAAAAGCAGGCAGGGAATGGGAGCCACAACCAGGGTGGTCAAGAAATGAGCTGGCAGGCGATGGGTCAGTTGAAAATCACAGCAATCTCCAGGCAGCTCAGCCAAGAAGAGCTTGTGTTTGTACTGGTTGTGTGGCTCCGCATACCAGAAGCGTGGCTGTCCTTTCTCTCAGGATAATGACTAGGTGGAGCAACTCAAATAATGTGCCTGATATTCTTGGTGTTCCTAGCCAGGAAAAACAAAACCCTGAAGAAGCGTGCTTGGTTGTGGAATTCTTTGTCTCACTTTATTACTGGTGGTGTGATTTGCTGACAGGTGTGTGGAGATGCTCCAGGGAGATGAGAGTGTGGGGCTGGCACCCTGAGGACCTTTGAAGTACATGAGGAATTGGAGTTCTTTATGAAATGGGTGGAAGTTGCCGAGGACCCGTGGATGGGTCGTGGTGGAAATGCTATTGTGACCCTGTACCCCAGCTGATAGGATGGGCATGAAGATGGTGGCAAGGAAGTGGTGAAGCATTAGAGTTAAGCTGTGGCATTGTCACACCTGCAGATGGGATAACACCTAATTGTGTGGTTTGCAACCCATTATCCACGAACTGCATTTCTGAGCAGTACAATAGATAGCCCCCTGCTTCAGCTGGCATCTGAAACATAATATATTTTCCATGAACTCCCACGTAAACGTTTTTTTCTTTGTGACAGATTGCATGTTAAAGTGCTGGAAGATGAAAGCGCCAAATATTTGCTTTAGAAAAACACGGTGAAATATTCTCTTATCCTCCTTACTCAAACTGCATCAGCCAGAATGCCATTAACAAAAATGACTCTCTCTAGTTAAACTTATTGGCACCCCCTGGGCATCATTAAGACGCCTTTTTTCCCTGTGAAAAGGGGGGATGGTGGGAAGTATGTAGTGAAGCCTATGTAGGAGATGGGGGTGGTTAGCGCTTGAATTTGCCTGTCTAGGCAATAGAAATGAACACTGCTTGTGAGAGATATCACACTGATGGCAAAAATAAACTATTTGTGGCCACACAGAGTGGTGACTGATTTTATACCTACTATGAAGCCACTCCAGGATATCCAAGGAGAGCAGTCAGCCCTGCGAGGCAGTCTGAAGCCTCCAGGTGGATGTGCTTTTGGAATTGTGAAGTTGGAGTGTTCATGACATCCTGCATCTGAAAATATGTCTCACCAGTAACTTGGTATTGACAGGAAATGGCTTAGAAGTAGCACATGTCCCTCTTTGCTTCTGCTTCCTTACAGAGCCTCATCCTGCAAGCCAGAAGGCATCCTGCAGGTCATACTTGATTTAGATTGATGGCCTCCTCAAATACTTAACACACTTTACCCATCTGTTCTCTTACTGTTTTATCCACCTGATTCAGTTGAGATCTTGCTTCAAACCTAGATGATAATACTCAATTCTGGAAAACCAGTTTTGTATTCAGCTCAGCAAGAGCCAGAGGCTTTAGCATTGGTCTTTCAGGGGTGCAAGTAGGATTTGTGGAAGGTCTCTTTTTGTGGGGAAGGACCTCCCTGCATGGTCTGCCCCTGCGTGCCTGGGCTCCCAGGGCAGTGGTGGCGAGGCATTTGGAGATATCCATGCCCACATCTGAAACCGTGACGGGGTCTGGCATGTTTGATGAATTTAATAGGTAGAAATTTTAAACCAGTATTTTCTAAGGTGTTTTTTTTTAAAAATTAAAAACTATGTATAATGTGTAGCACTTAAAACAGTAAAGGATGAGTGTGTGCTTCTCCTCTGATACATGCATACATCTACCTATACAAACATGTTGCTCATGTGTTGTCAAAAGAAAGGGGGGGGAAAACTAGACTGCGGGCAGTTTTGCATCCGCTACATATACATGCTTGTTGGAATAAGTGTTTACTGCTTCTCTCTCAGATAATAACTTACTCAGTTCAGCTGACCAGTGTGTTAGTGGCTGTGCACACAACCACAGCAGTTATATTTGGGTTGCTTGATGTAGTGTTATTGTAATAAGACAAATTTTATTTCTGGAACTGGGAAAATTCTCAACCCAAAGTGCTTGCTTAGAGTGAATTCTGTCTGCTGTAGTAGGTTTGTCTAGATACTTAATTATCACAAATTCAAGATGTTATTTGAGCAGTTACTGACCATTTTTAATGATCAGAAATGGTTTATATTTACTTGATGGTGGAGAGATGAATCCTGAGCACATTTAGTTTGGAGGGTCAGTGTGACTGTGCAGTCTCCTCACGGCGACTCCTGTTTCTGCTCCAGGGCTAGAGCAGGCTTAGCTTCAGTGAAAAAGTTGTGCAGTGTTGTGCTGGCAGTGTATGAGTACTGGAATGCACGGGTCTTGCATTTAAGTCCACATTAGGTTTGGGAATGAAACTTGGATTTGAATGCAGTTGGTACAAAGTTTTGTTAGGCAAAAGCTTTTCCTTCCTTTTCAGTTGTGTAACGCTTCTGTCACTGAGCATCTTGAATAAGTCCGTAGAAGACAGTGCAAGTGTTAAAGTAGAAACATATCCTGGAGCCAGGCTAGTGGCAGTTAGGGTACGGAAACAGATCTTGGGGGTCCTAGCTCTCTATTCTGTAGAGCTACTGAATCATACTTTGCTATGCATAGTTGGGTTTATTTATTTAATTTTAACTGGGTTCTTTAGTTAGTGTCCACTTAGCCAGTTGTTGGCTTACTAGTTTAAGCAGGTGTAATCTCTATGTTTGACAGGTGCTTGTGCACAGCTCCTTTCAAACTGGTAGAAATTATATATGGGAATAGTCTTAATCTTGCTTAGTGGGAACTTTTCTCTGAGTTAATGTTAGCAGTGGGGAGACAGGAGAATTTCCTCATCACTTCTGAGTGCAATTTTTTCATCTGGGGAATGAGCCTTACTTAGTTATCAGTTTTGTGATTGTTGGGTTGGTTCCTTCAGCTACTGATGTGTCTAAAGGTGGTGGTTTGCTGTTTTTGTAGTTTCTTTTTTATTGTTTTACTTTCTGCTAAGAAGTTCATAAGCCTGTTATGAGCCTGGGATTGGACAGGTACCCTTTTGCCTGGAGTTGCAAGATCCTGTGAGCTAGTCCCAAAATCAGAAGACAGCATCACAGTGGTGACAAACTTTTACCTCTGTGCCAGAAGATACAGTCACAAGAGAAGCCAGTGCAGAGAGAAAGCAGTCATCCCTGCTGAATCCTCCTGCCACATACTGGAGCAGCACATCTGTATAACTGAAGGCTATGATGGCAGCAGGCTCACCCAGGCCAGCACTTGGGATTGCTGTTGGCAAAGCACCTTTTAGTGGGTTGTCAGCTGTAAAAAATAATCCAGTTCTGCAGGCAGCAGGGATGAGTAGATGGTAAAACTGGATGAGACCTTGTGAATCCTCCTGATTTTGTTACCAGCTTTTGGTGAGCATGCTGAGAGCACAGTCTTTACCACTATGTTTTTGTAGACCAGGATCTGTGAGATTTTCTTCGCAGCCCTTCTGGCAAGTCCAGTGATGCTTTAACATTCATTTACACTCAAAATCAAGCTGTGACAGACTGGATTTTTTTTTCACTTGCTGTATGTCTGCTTCAGCTTTGATTGCCAGTTCTCCCTCTCATATCTATCTCAACTGAGTCAAGATGATGTCTTCTCTACAGCTCTTCTGGGATTTTGGGGCTGCTGTGATGGTGCCTCAAAAGAAAACTTTCCTACGTGTAGTGCCCAGCTAGCACAGAGCTGCTGAGAGAGCAAAAGTCAAAGGGGCCAAGACCCAGCTGTGTCCTGGCTTTGCCTGTGTGGCCACAAGAGAGATGGAAAGCAGAGTGAGACACCACTTCTGGTAGAACCTGGACTAGAGGGGGCCTTCCACAAGTGCCACCCGGGGGAGTTCCCCGTCTGGGCGAAGGAATTGCTGTCACCATCATTCTTCTTCAGTTTGTGATGGTGTATCTGCTTCTGGGTTAGTGCCTTGTGTTGAGGAACAGTCATCCATATAAACAGGGCCACAGGAAAGTGGTAGGTTGTTCATATGGGCTCCCCTGATTCATGCTGGTGAGCAAGTAGCATCACATGAGGGAAGGAGGTACAGAGTAGGCAATTTGCTGGCTGAGCCCATTTTCTTCATTAAAGTGGAGCCTGGTATTGCAGTCCTTGGGACCTGCTGTGTGAGTTCTACACGGAGCAGACACAGTGACACCACAGGTGGAGACTGTCTGGTTTCTATTAGAGCAGCCACAGACTGGGGATAAACCAGGAGAGAAGCGTGTGGGGGCAGTTGGCATAGTTGGGATTCCAAAGCCCATCCTCCTGCTCCGCAGTGGCCTTGCCCAATGTGCCAGGCAGATGTCATCGCAGCTCACATGGGACTAACTGACCACCACCCTGGTCCCACATTCCAACAAACAGTCTCATATCTGAAATACAGAGGTGGCAGATTAGTCTCAAAAGCAGCCATTCAGGGTCAGATGATGTTATTCCAGTATTTCTAAGCCACCACAGTTTATTGTTCATCTTGGATAAATAACAAGGCCCCAAGGACTTGCTGGTTGAAGACGTGAGCTGCAGTCTGCTGACTGTAGTTGACGTAGTTGCTCTTGCTGCAGATTTGCAGCATCATCTTGTGGGGAGCACTTAAGCAATGTGGTTAGAAAGCTACTGGGCTAACTTAGAAAACCCCCACACTGCTGGCAGTTCCCAGCCAGGCAGGATAGATGGTCTTGTAATTTGCAGCCACCACAGGGAGTACAAGCCATGAGCTTCAGGGCCTTGACCCGCAAGCTGGCGCTGGAGCTGTCTGCCCTGGCCCACCATCAGAGTGATAGAAGCTGCAGAGCAGGATAGGTGCTAACTCCAGTGTGTGACCTTAAACCACCATCAGTGTGTCAGGCTGTAGACTGTGGTGGTTGATATATAGGCACAAGACTTCTGCCATCTCGGTAGGGGTATTAGCCCTCCATAGAGGGGTAGAAGTGACAACCTCTTAAATCAACCCAGTGTGAATTGCTGGAGGTCATGAGTTAGAGCTGCTATTCTCTACTCTACAGGGTGTACAATTCATTAATATTATCGGAGTCACTTGGTAAAGCAGAACCCGTGTCTTTATCTTTTTCCCCATAGTGGTATGTACAGGCTATGTTTTGTGGAGGTACCCACCACCTCGTGAATTCAGGCAACTTTCTAATAGTGAAGTCATCTAAGATTTAAACAAAAAAAAGACCCATATCTGGTAGGCTTACCCTTAACTGGATTTGCCAGGTGCAGAACGGGAAGAGAGTTCTTCCTCGGCATTTTGCGGTTGTAAAACGATGGGGAGGTATTCCTAAACCCACTCTTGCATTCTATTGTTTGGTTTAGCTTTTAAGCCAGTTCTAAAACTTTCAGTTCAGCTTGAGGAAACAGAGTTGTTTTTCTCTTGTGAATTGACCCAGTGAAACAAAGGCACAAAAAGGGCTGGTGCATCACCCTGGGGTGGCCAGGTGACTCTGGCCTCTGGCCACTGAAAGGCAGTAAAGTGCTCACTGAACATGGAAACACCCCGTGGTGCCTCCATGCTTGTCTTTACATGGGCAGCTAAGGTTAGGGCAGCCATTCAGGCATGTGTGAATACTGATGAGGGGAGGGAGTGGGCTTCCCTCATGTTGTGGGTACCCTGGTGCTCTTGTTTTCCAGAGTGAAGGATGTGGAGAAGCTCAGCAACTGCAGACCGAGTTGCATCATGTGCAGACATGCTCAGTCAGTGTAGGAGAAAGGGACCTGGTGGTCCTGGTGGACAGCAGGATGACCATGAGCCAGCACTGTGCCCTTGTGGCCAAGAAGGGCAACGACATCCTGGGGTGGATGAGAAGAGGGTGGTTAGCAGATCGAGAGAGGTCCTGCTCCCCATCTACTCTGCCCTGGTGAGACCACATCTGGAATATTGTGTCCAGTTCTGGGCCACTCAGTTCAAGAAGGACACAGAGCTTCTGGAAGGAGTCCAGCATAGAGCAATGAGGATGGTGAAGGAAGTGGAGCACCTCCCTTATGAGGAAGAGCTGTGGGAGCTGGGTCTCTTTAGCTTGGAGAAAAGGAGACTGAGAGGTGACCTCATTAATGTTTATAAGTATATGAAGGGTGGGTGTCAGGAGGATGGAGCCAGGCTCTTATTGTCATCTAGTGATAGGACAATAAGCAATGAGTGTAACCTGGAACATAGGAGGTTCCCCATAAATATGAGAAAGAACTTCTTCACGGTGAGGATGACACTGCTTGGACATGTTGCTGTGCAACTTGGTCTAGGTGATCCTGCTGTGTCAGGGAATTGGACGAGATGATCTTTCAAGGTCCCTTCCAATCTCTAACGTTCTGTGATTCTGTGATGCTGTGAAAGGCAGCTATAAAGTAGATGCAGAAGCTTTTGGAAATGATTTGTCCAATTTTAGTGTGAGGGTATGGCAGTCACATGGTGTCCTTCCAGGTTATAAAGCACACATGTCTGTAGTTAATGTGTAGTGGCTCTTGCCTTCTGTGCTTGTTCTTGTAGCAGGCATCATCCCCATGCAGTTACCTCTGCTAGGTCCTTGTCTTGCAGCTGTGAATCGTCTCTCCCAGAGTAATTTTCTGATTAACTTCTGAAGAAACACTGTCTCATTTTATATCTGTTTTTATTGTCTTAACAGAGCTCTGCCAACTGACATTGACAGGAAGACAGGGTTGCTAACTGGAGTAAATTAGGGTGCTTGTGTATGGCTGCAGCTACACCTTTGCTAACCAGCAACTTTCTCTCTGTGTTAGAGAAACCTGAACTGCATGCTTAGAAAAGACATCCTGTTATTAGTAAAAGCGATAAGAAGTTCCTTACAGTCAGGATCCCCTCAGCTTTTTATGAAAAATGATGTCTACAAAGCCCATTGAAGACAAGAGGAGTTGGTTTTAGACTCCCCTCTGCAGTATTTGAAGTCCACCAGGTCTGTGAACCTGAAAATGAGGGTTGAGTATAAGCAAAAGTGAAAACCAGTTGGTTTCTGTTGCATGAACTGCAACGCTTGAACTAAGCAGCAGAGGTAGTGGAGAAAAGTAATTTGTCTGATACAAGGTGTGATAGTAATACAGGCCACGTCTGCTATCTATGAAGAGTTCTGCCTGCACAGCAGCATTGGTCTAGGAAATGATGAAGTGGGGGGTTTATTTATTTTTTTACACCACTGTAGCTGTTCAGGCAAAATCCCCTGTGATTCTGTAGATGCAATTATGCCAGTAAAACTGTGCTTTTGATGATATGGTTCATTTTGCTCACTGGAGGGCAAAATGTTGTGAAGCCATGCTGGCAAAAGCTTGCTTTCACCATTTTAAATTGTGTGTGCTCCAAGGGTGTATAGTTTGACAAGCTTTTCTTTCAGTGCTTGTGCCAGCTTCAGCAGTAACCCCCCCCCATGCAGTGTCCTTGGGTTTTGCACCCTGGCTGAAGGTAGCTGAAGGGAATGGCCTCGCCATGGCTCTGCTGTGTTTCTCTGTACCCTGGTGATGGGGTTCCTGACGCCAGTCAGCTAACTCAGAAAGCTGTAGTGGCAGATAACTTGGCAGAGGAAGGCTTCTTTTTTCCTTCTTTATTTATTTTTTTTTCAGTCTGCAGATTTATTCTCCTGACTGGCTAACTGTGAGATCAATGAGCCATTGTGGAAAATGTAGAGAGAACTGCAGGCCTGGGCTGCATCCTACAGCTGGACCTGCTTGGGCAAATGGATGATAAACCACACTCTTATCTGTACTGCCATGACTGGGAGAGCAAATCAGAGAAGAGCTCGGAGTTATAAATAACCCTTCCTCAAAGCAGACAGACCAGTGGCCCTGCCAGTGTTGGTCCTACTGTCTGGTTCTCCATGCACGTTGGCCACCAGCTGCACTGCCAAGACACAGGCAAGGGTAGGTCGCAGGGGCGAGCAGCCGGGATTGCTGACCTGGCGCGACTGCCTCGAGAAATACGAGACGAATTATGGTTTTAGAGTACTTAGCTCACTGGCAGAGCACTGCTGGAGCAGGTCTATACTGGGAACGTCTCGCACCACAGTCTAGGAATGCTGGATTAGCCTTAATAGTCTCCGTAGAGCAGATGGAGCTTGTACTGTCGGAGCTGCATTTTTGTGGTTTCACACAGCCCATCTCAGAATAAGGCAGTGCACAAAAGCATGTCTTTGCAGGTGGAAGGATTTCCACCAGATCAGCTGTAGGAAGAATTGTTTGTGGGTATTTTCTTTGTGGATATTTGAGCATTCTCTGGGGCCCTGTAGCATGGAAGTCTGTTACATAAATAGACACAAGTCTTGGCATTGAGGACAATATTTTGGGGTAAAGACTGATGGAAATCAACAGCTTCCTCTTAAATCCTCATCCATCAAGAAAAAAAAAATTAAATTAGTAGTGATGCCAAAGAAGCAGAAGATGAAGTCCAAGAGGTAATTGTTGCCACAGATGAACAACAAATCTTGGGTTGGGGGCACCTCTGTGTAGTACAAACTAGTCTCTTTAAGTGCTACAGTGTTGTGATTTTTTTTTTTCCTGGGGTTCTAATTGACTTTTAAACGCAGCCTGTAAATGAAGATAGGAGAAAGCGAAGTTCTCTCTTGCGATAGCCTCCAGTATTTGAATACCTGCTTCTGTGAAATGCAAAGAGGGATCCTTTATTTCATGTCCTGCTTTGTGTTGTCTTAAAAGAAATGGACAAAATGCTGCCCTCAGGGAAAATGGATTGCAAAGCTTCTCATTCTTTGTTGGGGCCAGGTTTCACCCAAAGTATTCCCACTTCCCATGTTTGCAAACCAAAAAATGCACTTTAACCAAAAGTAGAGCTGTCAGGCAACTGCTGAGCTGCAGTGTTGGTCATCCAGCACATTTAACTTAGACTCTGGAAAACAGTATTGCTGGCTGCACTCCACCGCATCGATCTGCTGGGGGGCTGCCATGCCACTCTGTGCAGAAGGGACTACATCCCTCTTTCTGATCTGTTATAGGTAAGGGAGGTATGGCAGTTCAGGAGTTTAGAAGGTAACAGACTGTGCTTGAGGTTTACTTAAATGTGGTGGAGATGCAGGGCGGGCAGCATTGTCCTGTGCTGTGCTTGATCCTTCAGCAGAGACCACGAGTTATGGGCGTCTTTTGTATGAGGAGTCTGAACAAGTTTTGCAAGAGCAAAGCTGTAAGTAACTTGCACAGTGAAGGCTGGAAGTTAGCAGAGATATGAGTTCTCCCTGCTTTGAAGGGCATTTGATGATTCAACACACATATGTAAGCACAGCATTCATTCGTGCAGATCTCTGCAGTTGTTGGGCATAATAGGACATGTTGGTGTACTCTTTCTCGGTGAATAGAATTAATCCGCCGACACAATAGACTCGAATGTCTCTTGAGCCCTACAGAAGCTATCACGTTAAAACAGGTTTATTCACTTTAAAAAAAAAGTTATGTAAAAACTTTTTTAGAGAGTTCATTAAAACCAGGGTGTCTTTGTCCTGGTAAGATGTTGGGGCTCCCTAAGAAAAGCCTATTGAGTGTGGGTTTATTTTTCAAGCTTGCGTTGTATGTCTGATTCTAAAACCTTTCTAAAAAATAGTTCTTTTGTTTATGCAGGAGCCACATTTCCTCCCATGCTAATGTATTTTCTTTAAAAATATTAGTGAAATGCTATGGAGGGACAAAGTTTCTCAGTACGTGTATTAATCTTGGCATGCAGTCCCATAACTGCATCAGTTCTAGCTTACTGACACGAGCTCATGTCTTTGAGAAAACATGAGTCTGAAGTGAAAGATATGGCAAGAGCATTGTAACCCTTTACGACTGCTGCTTTTGTTCACCTTTTAACCGTTAGGATAAACTTGTTCATTAACATTTAAGTCTATGAATGGGCCACAAAGGTGCTTTGATGAGTGTCTTAATGCCAGGAAGCACCATGATGAGTCTTGAAAAGAGTTGTGATGGCCAGATGAAAATAGCTTTTGTGATGACAGTCTCTTGCATGTTGTTTCAGTTGCAGATAAAATATATTTTTAAGTCCAGGAAAAAACCAACTGGGTCGCATTCTACTAGGCTACAGCTATAGGCCATAGCTGAGCTGGGTCTCAAAGTACCTACCTGGTCTTTTCAACGATCTCTGCAGCACTGAACGCACTGACTGCACAGTAGCTCTTTGTGGGATTCCCTGCTGTTTCACTGTACAAAGTGGGGTGACCTTTAATGTACACTCTGGGACAGACCATAGTGTGAGATTTACAAAGTCAAAGAGTACAAGCTCCATAACGTGGGAGAGCAGTGGGCACCCTACACCTTCGCAGTTGCTCACCTTGTTTGCTTCTTGCAAGGTCAGCGTCAGCCTATGCCTAATTCCTCTGCAAAAGAAAGAGATGTCAGGATTAATTCATTTATATGGCTACATCACAGTGCAATGTATTTTCTCACTAGTGTAATTTGGGTCCTGTAATATATTCGCTTGCTTTTTCCCTGTAGCTATTATTCAAGTATGAATATCATTAATCTCCATCCCCTCAGAACAATTGGACTTTGGAGGGGAGGGAGGAAATGGGAAGAATGGCTATTAGGTTGTTCTGGGATACAACCGTGTGTTTGACCATATTAAAGTATTACACATCTGTTAAGGCTCAAAGCTTTATCTTATCTGCAGAAATGACTGCATTCAGCCTGGCCATGGCTGAGTCTTGTTATTTCTGAGACAGAGAATGAGAGGAAGATTTAATTTTTAAACAGTCAGTTCCTACTATTTGTTTGAGGTCAGATACGATGTTATGTTAACTAACTGGCTTGTAGGATGTTAGCTCCAGATGTAGGTTCAAGCCCTACTGCTGGCCACATGAGACAAATTGCGTGGTCTTTGTCATGTCTTGTGTCCTTCTTGTAATTTGGCAATGGTGGCCTTCCCTCTCCAGCAGAAGTGTTGTGAAGATGAGTTTCTTTAACATAGGAATATTTTCACTTACTGGGAGGGGGTCTAGGGAAGCAGGAAGGAGCTTTGGCAATGCCACCATCTCAAGATGGAATTTCCACTTAGATCTTCTGCTGTTGGACATGCTGTAGCTCTAGACTGCTTCCACACTTCTTCTGTATACATAGAGCATCTTTTTTTTACTAGATAGTCCATCCAGGTCAGCACAGAGGGGTGATGCAAGAGACACCAGCACTGCCTTTGTTTTCCATAGAAAAAGGGTTGTATTCCAGGTTATGCTGGTTTTCTTAAGGCTTGACAGCACCGTCTCACTGCGGAGAGTACTGGATTCTGTGGAAAGTCCAAAAAACATTAATTTTAATTTGTTTAAACATTTTAAAATAATAATTTAATAATCCTGGAAACAGATGTTGCACAGCTATATTTCACCCCAGAGCAAAAGTTAAGAGGCCAGGTTGTAAACACATGAAAAACAAGGCTGAAATAACTTTTAAGTTCTGTTATAAGAGCCCCTGAAATGTACCGCTGTGTGTGCAGATACGGAATAATGATTGACTGCACGTGCGGTCTGTAGACATACGATGCAGCGCGCGCGCGCGCGCGTGTGTGTACTCCTCCTCTGGAAAACCGCTTCACAGAAGATCCATCCCAATCTTTTTTTTACTTCTCAGGTTGCTTTTCAAGGTCCTGACTCACTGGTTTTCTTTGGCTTGTGTCTGTTTATGCTCATTGTACTCAGAATAAAAAAAATTCAAAGTACATGTTAAAGCATCCAGGTTTTTCTGGTTTCGAGTTGAATTCTAGATGAGAATAAGTGGTAGAATTTGGATCAGATTCACATCCAGTGCATTGTCTGGAGATCTTCAAAGCTGTGTTTAGTTTGGCCCATGTCTAGATAGTAGTCTGTAATAACCCCTGTCTTCAGCTTGTAACCGTCGTTTGGCTTGGACTCGAAACTGTGAAGGAGCTCATTCAGAATTTGAGTCAGGTTGTCTGAAAAGCTTTAACTTAATTATTTTTTTAATTAACAAGGCACTTTCTAATTTCCTTCTTCTTCTGTTCTGTGTTTTACATGACGCTGTGATTGTTCCATTTTTTTAACCTGCAGTGTGTGTGTTCATACAAACAGAATGAATGCTATAGAGGGAAAAAAATGTTCAGTACTCACTGGTAATCATAAAATGGGGATGGTGTGGGGGTGAATCCTAGAAGCCCCTCCTGATCTTTTCTCCTTCAGCACAGTCCAAACTCATCAGCTTGAGGATTTGGATCCCAGTTGAGCAGCTCCTCCTGTGGGTTGTACAGGGCTGTTCAGTGTAGTCCTTGTCCACCTGATAGAGACCGGTGCAGGGCGTTACAGCCATACCTGGACAACTCCAAGTGCACATACAAGGTAATTATTTCCTTGCATTTATCACTTGTAATGACCCAGGTCAGGCAATTTATACCGTTTGTTTATCAGCTGACCTGAAATGCTTCAGCTGGTCGCTGCTTGTCGTGTGACATCCTGAGTTCTTCTCCACCTTGTCAGCTTAATTCCATTTCACAAGTAGTCTTTAAGGAGATCACTGCACATGGCTCCAAATTGAAGTTTGCTTGCCGTTTGCTAACGGATAAAGAATTTTCCAGCTCAGAAATTCATGCCGCATAATCGCTTTAACTTATAACCATAAATACGTACTCTTGAGACAATGTATTCTATGCATATTGATTAAAGGACATGCTCTCTGTATGTAGTCTCTACTTCTGTGCCGTGATTAGAAAATACATGATTGACATTAACATGGAGATCTCTGTTGTTTGCTGATAGGAATATATATATGTTTAAAAACCCAACACGAAGCCACTGAATTCTTGTACCAAACCTCTTCAGCGAGTGGCATTGTTGCAGAATACTTTGCAGCCTGTAAATTTTTCTTGTGTGCTTTTTTTTTGACTGTGTCCCTCCAACTTTTAATCCTGCAACTAACAGTTCTAGTTGTTTAAACCCAACTCATGAGGAAGTTCTTCAAATAGGAATCCTGTCATAGCCCCATCAACAGCACTGCCCGTTTTGTCCAACACTTAGCAGTCCAGCGTGGAAGCGCCACTAGCTTTCAAACTTTGAATGAATGCATTGTGACTTTATTACAAGAAACGCAAAAGCTGACTTCGCCAAATTCCAGCTTCTGAATTGGTCACACAGGTATTTTCTCTAATTTAAAGCTCCGTGGATTTTGTTTGACTTGCACATCATGTCCCACTGACGAGAGCTGGCAGGATGCAACACTTGCCTCTAGAATCCGTTCAGGAAAACAGAATGGAGGAAAGATTATTAAGTGTGAAAAGTGAAACCGTTTTACGTCCCCCCCAACTCCTCCTTCCCAACATCAGCTTTTTCAGCCAAGTATAATGCTCATGCTAGATCAGACTTTAAACCCCTCATTTAACCGTCATTTGTATTTCTGAAAACTATTATTTAACCATTATATGGAAAGCTGGCAGGATTCTAATTTGAAATAGAAATGCATGTTTGTTCCTTGGCTTCATAATGACATGTTTATCTTCACCTCTAATGCTCTCAATGCCCAAGTCTGCACTTTTGGTTAATATGTTTGTCAGGGAACAGGTTTTTTGCATCAGAATTGCACTAAAACAACAGCACTATGTTGTCTGTGTAATTTTTATTCTTTCTATTACCACTCCCCCCCCCAAAAAAAAACCTCCCCAACTAAACCCAAACAACTCCACTACAGCCAACGCTGTTTTTTTAAATCTGTGCTCAACATGACATGTGCAGCAAGGTGGTGTACCGGCTGCATATTACTGTGTGGCTTCAGCACCACTGGGTCCTTACTGACACCAGCCTATAGGTTAAGAACCCTTCAATTGGTCTAATTTGCAACCTGATCAGAAACACTGACCTGGTTAGTCTTTAACAATGAGTGTATCTAACGATAACTTGTAGACGCCCTTCGTGAAGGCAGTGATGTGTATACAAGGAGTCATTTCCAGCTACACAGCGTTAGCAGGTCTCAGGCTGCCTTATCTAGGATATCGCCTTGTCCTGCAGTTTTCTGCAGCGTGATGCTTTGTCGCTTGTAATGATACCTATCTGTCAAGCCGCATTGATTGAAATGAAGATAAATTGAATTGATACAAACAGGAGTTACGTGACTCATTGATATATAATTAGGCTGTCGGAATATCTTAACTATAACTTTAATGTTAATTATATGGTCTTTTATATGGGAATCTTCAGTTAATTTTGTTCGCCGCAAAAGGAGAATAGAGCCATTTATTAATTGTGAGATGGCTGTTGGCTTCACAGAAGCCGTTTTCTAGAGGAGAGGAGGTATGTTTACTGAATTTCCTTTAAGCTGTCAAAAGCCTGAAATTGATAACAACTTAAAAGAATCTAAACTGTTAATAGTTTACATTTATAATTCATCTAATGTGATAGTTTATAACACGAGAACCAAATATAGCGCGTAATGCAACAAGATATTTATTGCAAATGGAAACGTGCTGAATAATGAAACAATACTAATTGCAGTTTAAACGCTTTTTGATATGAGCTGTTTCTGAGAGGATGTTCCAAGCGTAGGAGATGAGATATTCTTCATAATAAGGATGCAGAAACCATTCAAAATATTTTCAGAAATACAGATAGGCTGTACATCTATGCCTCTCAGTTTTCCTTTTGTCTTTTTCTATTTTTTTTTTTCCCTCCCTGAAAATTCTGGGTTTTATCTTATGTCAGAATTGATCACAGGAGTCAGTTTAATTGGGAAATTCATTTAAAATAGTTTCTAATTGGCATCAGAGAGTTGAAAGTTCAGTACAAAGGTGAGATCTAAGCTTTCTAATTAGATTGAATGCAGTATGACTTAAAGAATAGTCTTGATAATTACAGAATTTAATGCAAAATTATATTTTAATGAAACACGGTGATTTTTACAATGAGAAGTCCCGCGATTCTCATTCAGTCTTTAATCTTACTTTTTAAAGGGGAGATAAATTGTGCATCTCTGTATGAATTTCACGTTGAAACCTCACGTAGTGTTTTTTAAAAACTAAGGCAGCTTTTCTGGGTAAAGTCAATAGGTCTGCACTTTGGGTGCAAAACCTCATTCCAGGCATTCTGAATTTTCATACTTAAGTGTAATTTTCTCTTACATAGAATTATATTATGAACTCATGTTTTCCCTCCTCCCCTCCCATTCCCCCCCCCCCCCCCCCCCCCCCCCCTTACTGTGCGCGGAAATTTTAGCTG
>VXBP01000803.1:684787-693735 GCA_013400115.1 Rhinopomastus cyanomelas | reverse complement strand
GTTGTTTGATGCGGCTGAAATTGAAGGCTGAAGTAGAAGGGGCCACTTAAGTAGTGAAGGGTTTTTCTTTGTAAATAATAGATCAAGAGCACCGTAGCTGTATCTAATGGAGCCGTATGCAGCCTCTGTTTCAAGGACAGTGCGGGGTTTAAAAAAACACAACCATAGTTCAGCCCCATCGCTAACCTGTGGTCACTCTGGCTGCTGCTGTTGGCCAGTCACATGTTTTAATTCATCAGACTTTTTTTTCTTAATAAACCATTGATAATATCAACACATGAATAGCTAGGATGATCACTGGGATTTCCATGCTGAAATGACAAGGGAAAATAAAATAGAAGGGATAGTTGGTCAAATCTGCTCCTTCTGTTCAAGACTGGGGTTTACCTGAACACCGATAAACTTTCCTTGGAAACAGTTAAGGTGTGCTTTTGGTGTGCTTTTGCAGAGGTTAAGCGAGCTGCTCTTTACATTTCTTCTTCTGATAAAAATATGTCAAAGTCCACACCTGTTTGCGTTGTTGTGTTTTAGGAGGACAGATATAACATTCCTCAATATTTTGGAGAGAATCTTGTATGTTTAACAATGTGTCACAGTTTTCTTTCTTTTTATTCAAATTTCCTTAGTTCTGTTCTTCCAAGGGGATGCACTTTTAATGACAGCACAAGTAGCAGTGTTGTTGGCAAAAAGTATACTCTGACAAATACTTGTCAGAAATACATACTTTAGAAAAAAATGGCAAAACCTGCCTGCAGTCCAGGAAACTTGTTTGAGTACAGTTGGAGACTCTGAAGTCCTTTCTCAGTCAGAGCTCGCATTTGCAATTGATTACCAGGATCAGGCCCTAACTGAAAAGCCATTCCTCAAAATTTCAAATGCAAAACAACTTTAAAAAAAAGCTGTTGCAGGACAAATTCATTCTGTTTTACACTCCCTTATGTGCTTAAAGCAGTCTGTAGCTGTGTCTGTTCCTTGAATGACACTGGTATATTTACTTGTAAAATAATTCATCTTTCTTGTGCCACTCACTTCTTTGCTTTATGAAACCTTGTAAAATCAAAAGGAGCGGTTTCTCTGCTGACTTTTGCAGGTTTTGCGTGCAAAATCAAACACGAATATTCGCGGAGAATTTTTACATAATTATCTTCTGAAGAGGTGTAGTTTGCCTAGAAAAGACTATATATTTTACTTATTATTGTTAAAGGCATGCTCATTAATTGCATGTTTTGATCTGCTTCACTTGCATTTTAAACAACAGTAAATGCTTTCTGACTGATAATTTGTTCACTTAAACCAAAAGTCTTCTGAGCAAAGGGCATAGTCATCTGCTGCAAATTACAGGAGGTAAAACGTACGCTGCCCTTTGCCTTCAATCTGATCAGTGTTTGCAAGGGCTGTGGCAAGTAGTTAAATGTCCAAAATGAAATTTTGGGAAGTAAGGAAAAAAAGAAAAGCATCCAGATTTACCATCAGTCACGAGTGTCTCACAATGCTCTGCTTTTGTTTTCTTCCTCTGTAAAATGTTTTTGCAAGTTCTTCAAGCTCTAGCTGACTCTGTTTCATGTCCAGCATCCTCACGTAAGTGGCTGAGCTGAGACGCTCGTTCTGCACCGGGTTTGTTTCTGTGCGCGGGCAGGAAAACGCTGCGAGAGGCGGACGGACCTCACCAAACCTCCCGGGAGTTCTCCTACTGTTTTTCCTTCCCTCTGTCTTCTCTAGTTTGTTTCCACCTTGCAACAAAAATTACAGAAACCCCTTCAACATAACCTTGCTTCCTTCCCCTTTTCACCTTCCAGCTGCTTCCCAGAGAGATCAGATGTGAAAAAGCCAAAATCCCGGAACATGATGAGCCCATTAAATCAGATGATTCCTCCGATTTGTTTCCTTGCCAGTTTCCAGCTTTCTGTTTTGTACTTTCGCAGCCGGTGCTGGGGGAAAAAGAAACAAAACACGGCTTGACAGCTGATAGATACCCCCGCCATCAATTGCCGAGACATTTTGTCTTTTGTGACGTTGAGGAAAAGGCAAGGAAGGGAATGGAAGCAACTAAAAAATGTCAAAAGATCAAAAAATCAATGGACTGAAGGAATGTGATCTGTTTATCGGGGTGTAGCTGCTCTTTCTGTTTGCATTAAGTCCGAGTGAGTGTCTTTGGTCGCCACTAAACTTGCTTTTATTCACTCCCTAGGAGATGTAATACAAGCATGAAACGATGGCTCACAAAGCGGGCGCAGCGGCAAAGTAAATAAATAAATAAGTGAGGCAAGCTGGGGCTTCTTTAAAGCCCACAAAACCAGGTTTATTGCCTCAGATGTGTTTTTCTGTGGCCGTGCACTAAACACACTTACCTTTCTCCAGAAACTTGTTGCTGAGCACAGCAAATGGACCGTATTGTGTTGACACGGGTGTCTTGTTTCTGTGTTACCAGGAGGTTATTTTTATGTATTTATTTTTGGAAAAAGTCAGTAAAATGAAAAGAAAGGGCGAGAGTTCAGCGAGCGGAAGTTCTGGCAGCTGATGGAATGCATGTGCTTGGCTCTTGACAGTTTGCATCAAGCCTTTGGTTGGACTTTTCCTTTGCTTTCGTGGGCAGGGAGTTGGGTTTGTTTTCTCTGAAACATGAAAAGTGTTGGGCAAATGCGAGGCAGATCCATCGAGCTCCTTCCCCCTGCACGGCAGTAATGTGGTGCTTGCTGGGGTTTTACAGTCACTGGATATTGTATAGCTCATAAGTTCTTCACATGCATGGATGGAAGGGGGGGAAGACGTGTGTGCATGGACTGGGAGAGCGTGCGCGCGCGCGTGTATAAGTGCTGTGCCAGCCTATGAGAACCGATGGAGCAGACAAGGCGATGCTACAATCTGTTGGACAAATTTTTTTCTCACCCCTTGTAGTTGTTATGTGATAGGAAGTATGGCAAGGGCTGCATATTTTATAAACTTTCCATTAAAGTTGTGGCATGTTATCATAAAACTGAATTGCGATACTTTGTATTACACTCTGGGATGGAGAGATAGACATAGGATTAAAAAAAAACAATTTCTAGGCATTTCTAGATGATAAATTTAATTTTCTTTGCTATTTGGAGGTCTTCTTTGAAAATGCAATTGTAATGAACGCATTCAGAACTGGAGAATAGATTTACCCTTGGCTTCAAATAGTTGACGTTATCAGGCTCTGTCATTCGTTCCTTCCTATTTTCGGGCTGCTAATTGATGTTTTTGATGTCAGCAAGAAAATTGAAGAAAATGTCATGTGTGAACCAGCGCGGAAGTTAATAAGATTGACTTCGTTGACAGAATTTACAATGAGCGCAGAGACCGCATAATGGGACCGCTGCGAATTCGTGTGCTCTCTTTGGAGTCAAAATTGACACCTCACGCTAGGCCAGCGGTCGATAGAAAAGATGCAACATTTGGGAAGGTTCCTAATCTCAGGTTTTTTTTCCTCTTCCTTTTTAAATTTTTTCCTTACCCCGTCTTCTTTCTTTTTTCTTTCCCCATCCACTATTATCTTTTGGTCTATGGAGCTTATTTGGTTGCACAAGCAGCTGTTTATCCAGAGGGCTACTGCTTTGGACCAAGCTAGAGTCTTAGTTCAATCTCTCAGCGCTCCACAACAATGATCATTTTTTATGCTGTTTTGAGTCTGAAAGCCAAAGAGTCTTGAAAAGGTTAGATTAAGATGTGTCTTAAGGAAAGCTATACTAATATTGGACAGGGTCATTGCATATGCTTGGACCCTGTGCAATAAAGCTGAACCGTAAATCCCCTCCATATAAAGGAAGGAAGCTGTGGGACATCTACCTGAGCTTTAAGCATAACAGAAGACTACAGCTAAGCGTTACTCTTCCTCCGGGCTCCAGTGTGTGTGCATCTCTGTGAGCGTGTACGCCTGCATGTGCAACCTCCAAAACTTCTGACTTTCGCCAAGGTGGTTTCCCCCTCGCTTCTTTTTTTTCTCTTGGATAAAACGGGAATTCAAACTTTTTCAAAGTAGCAAAAGGCTTCACTGTAATAGTTTAATTTTCCAGTAATGTGACAAAGTTTATTGGATTTGTGTGTATAATTATGGAATGGATTAACCGAGTTTGGTTCAGTGCATCTGATTATTTTCTGGCCTTTAGGGAAATGCGCTAAAACCCTAATATGTCCACTACCCCCAAGCGGTCTCTTTTTGAAGGCGCCGCACAAAATGTGGTCTCTACTAGCGTTCAGCCTCCAAGGATCTTCAGTGAGAGACATTATTCTTGGAATATCCAATTAATTCCACGGGCAGTGATCAGTTAGCGCTTCTTCTTCCTTTCTCGCCATTTGAAATGCTAACACAATGAATATTTTCTCATTGGTCTGCGTCCCTCGGCTAAGCTGTTGCCGCGGGCTGAGAATTTCATCGACTGATGAGACCAGAGGCTGCGCCGATAAAAGGTTACAGTACGTGATTTGCATGCCAAGTGGGGTTTGGTTTCATGAACTTAAAAGTTCTTTAACTTTTATTTGACTTTTTTTCTTTTGTACATAGATGAGGGTTGTTGGCAAAATTTTGCCCAAATTTTATGGTTTGTTTCCCAAAAATTCACTTAAATTAACAGTTAGTGCACATTCCAGGTTTGGTTGGGACCAAACAGGTATGAAACGTGAAATCTTGTTTACAAATGAAACAAAATTAAATGTCTGCTCAAGTCAACAGGAACTTAGATTTTAAAAAAAGAAGCCTAGAAATGGTGAGAGGTTTCCAAACAGATCTGTCCGAGCCCAGCACTGCCATTTTCTCTTGCAGCACGGTGTCGGACTACTTTTGTGACTGGGCTTTAGTTCCTTCAGCAGTTGCAGTACGTTCTGTGAGGCGTAACAGAATGAATGTAATATATCTGGCTTTTGTATGTATTAAAAGAGGGAAATCTCCTTGTCTTTTGAGTGATGGGAACCGGAGCCATGGGTTAAAACGACACTCGCACATTCCTGGAGAGTGATTAAGACAGACTGTTTGTTACTCTTATTCAGTGGTAAGTTGGTGGAAGTTCTTGAAGTATTAATTATGTTCCATCAAGCACGAGCAGATATTCCAACAGCAAAACATGGAAGCTATTAGCTTTGTCTTCAACACGGCGTTTTGCACAATTATCCGGGCAAATCAATCTGAAATGTTGGCCATGCCAGCTAAAATGGGGTTCCAGGACTGAGCAGTGCTCTGATCCTAAGATAAATGAGCCGATCCTAAAAGTTAGGGGTAAACTAAATTGAAACAAAGCAACTACCGCACGTCAAATGCAGGCTTTTATGATTCAGTGAGGGTGAAGGAAGGTGGTGCTGAAATAAAACCACGCATGGAAGGTCTACGCTCTGTGTTGTTCTTGACTTGCAGAATGTCTTAGATGTGCGTTGTAAGCCGTTGACAAACTTTGTTGGTTTAGAGATGTGACGGATGTATTTTCTGATCTGAGAAGTATTTGGGGGATAGAGAAAATATTTTTTCATCCTCTTTTCCCTCTCCCTCCCCCCACCAAAAAACAGCATCAGCCTTCTGCGCAACTCTAATCTTAGAGGCTGGATAATACAGTTGGAGATTTGACATGTTCCTACTGAATGAAAATCAGGAGACCCTTACCAAAATTGTTAGCAAAGGGGACTGGCAGAACTAGGTACGGAGCAGGGTGGGGTTTTTTTTTCTCCTCTTCCTTTCCCTAGCTGTCTAGGAGGAGTAAAGCAGGTGGCTCCCCGTGGCTGACTTTTCATGACAACATGCCATTAGAAATTGCGGTCCTGTTGATCAATCCACTCGACATGACAGCTTTGCCGCAAGGCCTGGCTCTTTGAGCACCAGCGCTCTGGCTTTTCCCTCTTTTTTTCCTGCACTAATTGGTGAAAGTTTTTACTGTGCTTGTGGCATAGGAAATTCTTTTGAACATTGTCACAATCAAGTGTTGACTTCTTTAGAATTGCAAGTAGGTTAAGTGAGTATCAACATTAAAAAAAAAAATTCAAAAAAGGTATTACCGTCAAAATTGTATTAAAGTGAAATTCGGAAAACACACTGAATTATCAAAATAAAATTCTGATACCGAGGAGTCAATTAAAAAATGTTCCTTTTCAACTTTGCGTAGCCAAAGATGCTACCATGTTTGTGTCTCAAAAATGAGCAAGGAAGATACCGATTCAAAGTTATTTTCCTTTTTGCTTAGTCGGAAGCGCAGAACCAAGCCATCTATTTTGGCTTAAATGTACACAAGTGGCTGCATCCTGGTGCCTGAAAATGTGGCTTTTTCGGGTGATTTTAGATGCTTCAAACCACTATGCACCGAATAAGATATCTTAGCAAATTCTGTTTCTTAAAAAGCAGAGAAAAATAAAACGCAGCTGCAGTATTGAGGAGGAGGAGGGATAGCTGTGTGTTCGCACATAGCCTGGGTAAGCTCCTTGAGCATTCGTGTGATTCTCCCATCAGAAATGCAGTTGGGAAACTTCTGTAACATGTTTTGTGAGAAACACCCGGGGCTGAAAATGGGATTATCGAGGTTTGTAGATAAAAGTTTATTGAAACAATGAGTACGGGTTGACAAATTCATGGGAAGATTTAAAGAAAATGTTTACAAATGTTAGTGTTAATGAAAAAAAATACCGAATTTTGATTGTAGTAAAATAGTCTTATCGGGAGCATTTGCTGAGTGAGTGCGTCGTGTTAATTGTTGCAGATGGAATTTCTGTCCTTTGTTTTGCAGGTTGCTGTTCATTCCTGAACACTAAATCTCTCCTTTTTTACCGTTCGTAAATCTAGGAAAACCTTACTGTTAGTTGATGACATTTCAGAGATGAGAGTGTTTTTAAAATAATCTGTGCTGCGAGGATTTGTAGAATGAACACGGGAAAGAAATCAGGAGAGAATGAGTGACAAAGAACGAGAAAAAGGGATATAGAAAGCGTGGAGGTGGCTTTTCTTTAATAATGCATACATAGCAATAGGGGACTTTGGATAGAATTCTCTCAGCTCTCTTAAACCCAATCTAAGGTTAATTTATAATAAATAATTATAGTTTTAGCAGCAAAATGAGACCCTGTGAAGCTGGGAGAGAAAGGCGGTAATACAGTTTTAAAATGTGAACATGCTGTTAGTTTCTGTTACGAGCGTAATGGCTAAGACTGTACTTTTTTTGTAGTTCAGAGATCGACACCGAAAGAAGCATAAATTCATATAATTAATTTTGCTATTGTAAAAATCATTTGCTAAAATTTGCATTATTAACATTATCAAGTCGCTGGTTGGTGAGACATCAGACATGACGAGTGAGAAGGGCAGCTTAGGGAGAATTGGGCTTTAAACCCTCAGCAGATCGGAGTTAGGATCAAAGGCGCTTGTTTTATGTGGCTGTGTGACACTTTGAAGTCTTGACTGCACCTACAGCACTCATTTCATCAGGTTCACTGGTGTCTTAATAGCAGATCAATAAGTTTCAAAGTCGGAGAGTTAATTTGATACTAGTGCTGATGTGGTCGTGCTGGGGAAGCAGAGAGAGGCAGGCAGGGAAAGCAAGCCTATTAGCCATCCTGATCGCGAGAGGTGTGTACCGATGTTGATGGGTACCCGTGCAAATCCAAACTGTAAATATTGACCCGAAATTTGAAAGCTGTCCGTGCTAAAGGCATCGAGGTGTTTACATTATTGAAAGAGACTGTATGCAAGAGAGGCTGCTGTGCTAGCACCGTTCTCCAGCCAAGCAATGCGAAGTTGTAAGAAAGTTCCCCCAGTAACGGGAACAAATGCGTGCTCCTCAGCCCCTAAAGCACCACATCCTTTGGTGATATTTCCTGCATCAAACTGCCTACCTCCACCCCAACCCGGAGTGAAAATAAAGACATGCATATAGCAGGGGGGAGAAGAAGCAGAAAGAGAAAACACAGTGGGCACCACATTACAATAGCTGATTTTTTTTCTTATTCTTTGCCAGCTTGTTTGCTTTTTGTGCCATAACGCAAATAGTTCACAAGAAAATAGATGCTGTTTTACATGAAGTGGGGTCAGCAACACTTTGTTTTCCTACCAGGTGCATTTAAATACAAATCTATATATTAACCGTTGTCCTCTAATGCCACTTTTTACCAGTCCCATGCTGATGTCCCTCATCAGTTCCTTTCCAGCTCATGGTGTGAGCGCTTCCTTGTATTTCCAGGGCAAAATTTGGTCTCTTCGCAAATACGTTTGGTCGTGTTAAAACGCAGTTCTCCCAAATCTTCTGTGCTGCTTCTTCTCCACCAGTGAATCACAAACCCAGGGTTTTAATTTTTGTTCAATTAGTTCGGGTGCCGGACAGCTCCATGTAACCCACCACAAAAAACCTCAAAATGAAGAAAGAACAAGAAAACTTCAGTGGGATGTCAACTTACCGGAGGCGAGTAGCTATTTAAAGACCAGAAAAACTGTGGAAAAAGCAGTCCAGGACTTTCTTTTTTCTTTTTGACATTTTTTTCCTTCTCGTAGCATGGTGTAATAGTGGGGGACAAGGGGTAAATATGGTTGATGCAAACCATGCAAATTACGTGCACAGACACAGAGACTCTGAACCCCCTAAAAGAGAAACCCTTTTTTATTTTCATAAGAACTTTGCCATCTGTATGTACAGCAGAGGTTCCCTGGCACCAGAGGTCAAATTCACACCCTCTTCGAACAAAACTCTAATTTAGATTGTTCATCTAAGGGTTGATAATGGTATTAGGGGGCCAGTGGGGTGGTCAGTGGGAGCTGTAGATTAGCGCAGTAGCCCCGGCGGCTTTACCTAGACCCCCGCGATTCATTGGCCAGATTAACTGTCACATCTGTCATTTTATCCCTTTTAGTTCTCCCCTTTTTACCACATTTAAAATAAGAAAGATGGGGTGTGTGTGGTGGATGGGGGAGAGAGCAAATAATAAAAAAAGTGCCTTCCCAAGGACAAATGTTGGTGAAACAAGCCACT
>VXBP01000803.1:577088-682244 GCA_013400115.1 Rhinopomastus cyanomelas | reverse complement strand
GAGGTTAACTGGAAGATCAGTTTTTCCCATCAATTTTTATTTTTCCTGAATGAACAGAGAGATGCGATAGTTTTATTTTATTTTTTATGAACTTTTTTAAGCAAATGCCGGGACACGCGCTCTTCCCGCTCTGCCCCTGAGCACCCAACTTTGTTGTAGCGGCTGCCGGGATGCGCGCAGCGGGCTGCAGCCCCGCGCCTTGGGCTCTTCCCTCCCTCTGCCGTTGCGACCTCACGGTAAGGAGAGCTCGGGGCAGGAGCGGGGGGCGCGGGGCAGCGCTGCCGCTGCTCCCCCCGAACCACCGCCCCCGCCCTCCTGCTCCGCGCTGCGCATCCCCGACGGCCTCGGGGCAGTGGCCGCGGTGTGCGTAGCTGGGGCTGGGGGGAAGACTTGCCTCCCTCAGAAGCTTGTTGCGGGGCAAGGGGAATGAGGGAGTGGGGTGGGAATTGGGAGGTCCCGGAGCGCTCCGGGCTGCTGTCTGTGTGCTGCGCATCCTTAGGGCAGAGCCGGCCAGCTCTGGGAATTTGGAGTTGCCCGTCCCGTCCTAAGTATCTGTCAGTAACTGCGTGGATCAGAGCTCTGAGCTGTGTGTCCGTCCGTGGGACCAGAGCAGTGTGTCCTGTTGGTACCGGGGCTGTGTGTCCTGTCCGTCAGGGGGGGACCGGAGCTGTCTGTCCTGTCTGTCAGCGGCCCCGGGCTGGCGGCGGCCGCGGGAATCGCCCGTGTGACAAAGGGGCTGCTGGAGTGTGGTGGCTGCTGTGAATAGAGGGAGGGAAGGCAATTAGTTGCCGTGTTGTCGGGGCTTTTTACTTGTCAAACTGGAGCCTCGTTGCTTTTGTTGTTGCCGTGTAAAGGGAAATCGCGGGGTTTTTGTTTTGGTATTAAGGGCCTTAAAGGTTGCTGGCTGACACTTTGCACGCGAAGGCCAGAGCAGAGAGGGGGGGACGATGCTCCAGCGAACAGAAAACCCGCAGATTTTCCCCTACTTGCCTCATATGCTCCCAGTTTTTTTTCCCTGGGTACCAGTTTGGTTTGGGTTGTTTTATTTGTGGTTGTTCAGTGTGCAACCTTCGCAGATGTCACTTAAAAAGCAAACCTGGAACTGCTCAAGGATTCCTTGTTTGAAAGAGTTGTAACGTTTTCCTATATTTGATTAGCTGTGTTGTTTAGTTCTTTGGCGGTGTAGTGGGGTGAACTCATTCACATGAGTCCCCCAGATGTGCACACGGAAGGCAGGTGTTTGCAACTGGGCTCCTCCAGTGTCTCATCCAGCATCTGTCCCACATGGCGGTAGCTCTCCTTTCGTGCAGCATCTATCACCATTAACAAACTCGTGTAGAAAGTGAGGAGGGGAAGGATGTGGCCATGATTCCCTAATTATTACCCATTAAACCACCCTTTATGGCTTTTGCCCCTGTTGCAGAGGAACTTACTTTGCAACTTTTGTGAAAGGGATAAGTAAGAGATGAACCATTGACTCTTGGAGAACTTGAATGCTGTGGTTCACCCTCGGTACCAGGCTCAGATTTAGGAAGTGAGCGTCTCGCAACGCTCGTAGGCAAGAGCAAGGCGCAGGGGAGAAGCTTGCACCCATGCTTCATTTAGCGATGCTCTCTGGGTACCCCTGTTTATTCTCACCTAGGAGGGGTTTGGGAATATACAATAGCCAGGGTACCATGACATTAACGACCTCAAAACTCCTCTTATCCAGGGCACCGTAACGTTGGTGATCTCAAAACTCCTCTTGGTCCGCTTTTGCAGCAGGATCAGTGGTTTATGGAAATATTAAATACTAAAAGAAAAAGGGGGGGGGGGGGGGAGAAGAGAGAGAACAGAGCTAATGGTAAAGGTCTGCCAAATGTCACCTCAGTGTTGTAATAACAAGAAAATATACTTTCCTTACAGCTCTCCCCCTAAGAAATTTTGTTTTGAGGGATTTGACAATCTTGCAGATGAAGTGACTGCTTGCCACACTTAACTGATCATGCTCCCTCACGGCCGGCCGGCCGGCATTTCCTCACTGCACTTAGCAATACCTGTGCAACCTGGGTTGTAGTAGCATTGTCATTGATTTCCAAGGTAACTGCTTTTTAGCTCTTCTGAGCAGACATACCTGCGTGGTGGTGGGGAGGGGGGGGAAAGTCTTTTCCCCACTCCCTGGAAGGATGATGGTAAAGTGCTGTATCGGAGAAGACAGGAGGCTTCTCTAAATTTTGATAACTGCAGCTGACAATTTAGAAATAAGACACTTCTCACAGCCAACATGACAGTGGATTTTGAGCATTCAGAAAACACCAGGCCAAAAAACTGGAGACATCTTGATCTTTTAAGACAGCTTTTCCAGTACTTTAAGTGAAGGGGGGGGAAGCAGGGAAAGGAAAAGAGAGAGAAAAGCTGCAAGGAAAATAATACAAAGCCAGCACATTTGGCATCTAGACAGTAAAGAAAAAACTTTTTGAGGTTAAGGGAAGGAAAGACAAAGCTGTTATGTACCCGAGGGATGCAATTTTAGTGGGGATGGAAGATACGAGTGGTAAAGGAGGAGCGCTTGCCTCTGGGTTCTCTCTCTTCCAGCAGTTCGGCTGCTGGCATCTCAATTTGAATTGCTGGGTGAGTAGCACTTTCTGAGCGCGCGCTTTCCGTCTTGACCATTGAACTCCTGATGTGACTTCTCTCCCTCTCCCCCTCTCTCCTTCTCCTTTTCTTTCCTCCTGTGTGGAATAAAAAAAAAAACCCCAAGAAAAAAGAAAGGGAGGGGGTTGTGCAAGAAATCAAGCAGTATCTCCAGCTGTGACCTTTGTTAGCGACGGCGGCTTTATTTATTTATTTTATGGTAATAGTCTTTTTTAGTGGGGAGAATTGGGACTTTTCGATGACACTTTTAATTTTCCAGCAGTGGCGAGGAGCGAGCGGCAGAGCAGCAGTGCAGCAGTTTGTCACGACACAGTGGTGCAGCAGCGGGGCAGAGTTGTTGCACTCCTCCTCTTTGCCCTTCCCTCCGCCTGGTTTTGGGGTTTGGTTTACGAAAAGTCAGGGAGGGGTGGACGGGGGGGGGGAAAGAAATTTTTTTTCTCGCACATCCAGGGTGGGATCAGGGTGTGTTTGCTGGGGTTGGGGGAAGTGTTTGAGAGCCTAGTGTAGAGCAGCAGGTTTCAGGAGCTGATTTCTGGATGCTGAACAATGGTTACCAGCGAGGGAGAAGCGTGTGCGCGTGTATTAGCTGTGCGGTGCATCCGCAGTCACACATTCACACAGTGACCATGACATCACTAGCTTTTCTTTTCTTTTTCTCCTTTGGGGCGGAGGGGGCCACTTCAAAGCTTTCTTCAGTTCAGTTCGATATTTCCTTAACTGTGAAACCATGAAGGTAAAAATGTTTGGTGGTTGTTTGGTTTCTGTTTTTTCTAAGGAGAAAAAGTTGGTTTGTATCAGGGCACATACAGTTAAGAGGGTTTGGAAATGGAACGGTTTATCTCTTGTCATACACAAACCAAGATGGTTTTTCTCTTTTAAAAGAAAATAATGTTAAAACCGTTATGTTTGGTTTTTAATTGGGTGCTTTTGATCCTGTGTTTGGTTGTCAGTTAAATTTTCTGAATTCTTCATAAAACTCAGGTGTAATGTGAAAGGCTTAAATTTTAGGGGACACTACAAGAAATGGTTTTACCCAGGGAAAAAAGGGAATATGGAAAATAGTAGTGAATGTTGATAAATACGAGATAACGTGCTTTGACACAGCGGTTCTGTGTTCGTTATCGGAAGACCTTTTTCTCCTATTAATATATATTACAAGTGAAGAACGGACTCTTCAGCTAATACTGTGCACTGCCTGTAATTGTGCACAGAAAATAGAAGTGTATTTAAGATATTTGAGAAAGCATCACATTTTCACCAGAGGTTTTGTAGGGGTCTCGAGTTTTCTGCTGTTTTATTTTCTGACTCTTGACAAGCTTGCTTACAGAGTCACTCGATCCACGAGGAGGGTTTCCTATCACTTCAGTACTCTGTGATACCTTTGCCTGAGTAGCTTAGTTGATTTATTTGCCTTTTTAAATATAAAAAAATGAGAACAAAATCTGTAGAATTCATCTAAAATGAATTAATCAAAAAGGACAGTGATGTAGATGTTTCTTCTTTCCCTGTGTGTTGTTGCGTATGCAGGTTTTATGTGGCCAGAGACGAGATTTCATAAGCTTTTTACTTCCAGAGAATTTCTTTTTGTTGGGACTGGGGGGTAAAAGACCTGACAGCACTTAATAAACGTGCTCATTTCTTCCAAAAATATTTGCAAGCTGTTTCAGTTCTGATGTGCATTCAACATCACATTTTTATAGGAAACTTTGTAGAAATTATTAATTCCGTGCTTCATCCAGACTTCCATCATTTCATCACTCAATTGTTTTGTGTGATGTTTAATGTTTTTAGGACATTAAAAAAGGAAAACATTTTGTGGAGCTTTCTTGTTTGTTAAGCTACTTAATGTACATTTGCCAGGTATGTTGTGTATCGGTATTGAGCGCAGTCTGCTGTGATTTGTGAATGCTGCATTTGAAAAAGCTGTACTGAAAACATCATCTATTAAGGCATGTCTATGCCTTAGTATAGTATTTAAGGTGTGTTAGGTTTTTAATAATGCTGTCATTACTGATACTGCCAAATGCAAGGGGACATAGGCAGGTATGCTGATTTTTTTTTTTTCATTTATTACAGTTTTATAACAGCCCCACATTTCAGTTCTTGCTGCAGACAGAAGTCACAGAATCGGTGGAGATATTTCTCCCATCCTATATGTCTGTCAAGTGCTGGAACAGGAGATTTATATACAATAATTAGAGCTGATTATAATGTGGTATTTAAGAGAGTGCTAGACAGCAAGTAAAATTGAATCACTAGGTGTTCGTACAAAACTCGTAACAAATAGCATCTGTCAGGACGGTTAAAAGCACCTTTAAGCTTGTATCTGCTTCTCCCTTCTTACCCTTTGTGGATTTTTGTGCTTGCAGTATTGCTCTGTGTCTCTCCTGTCTCCATCCGCTTTGTGTTCAGGACCATTTCCTGAAGATGTTTAGGTTACACCAGTCCCTTTGCTCAGTGGATGTGTATCCAGCACACCTTGTGTAGGTAATGCTTAAGAAAACACTGGTTCTTGTTTTCAGTCTAATATAGTCCCAGTCTTTGAGTTTCTTGCCTTGTTAGACACAAACCAAGACTTGGCTACTGCACAGAGACAGTAATTAACTGAAGTATGTGAAGAAATCACCAAGTATTTGTGAGGTTGGGGAGGAAATTGTCGCCCTCCTTGGAAGCAATAGATCTGGGCACCTCTGTGCCTGAAACTTGGACAAGAGTCTGAGCCCTGCCCTGTCCTCACACAAGGAGAATCACCTGTTGATCAGTTCACCTCTGATTTTGAGATACAGTGTGAGGCTTGGCTGGATATGTGCAAGCCACAGTGTTTAGTCTATAGGCTGGGGCAGCTCGGGTGTCAAAATCTGTGCACCAGGGTCAGGCAGAGCAGGTGCAGCAGTGCTGTTCCTTTATCAGTAAAGCATTAGGAGAATGAGCAAGGTAAAACCTAGCTGGCAACAATGCAATTCCAAGCGACGCTGAAAGATCTTGTGGTGGGCTATGTCTAAGAAGGTGATTCTCTGGCTCAGACCTCATACTGGAGTACCACTACATGGTCCAAGAATGCAGCACTTAACTTGTATTTGAAACCCTAAGTTTCCCTTTTTTTTTTTAATTTCACATAAAAAACACCCTCCCCCCCCCAAATACCGTAGCAGTAAGATTCCGTCTGCAGAGCAAAGTGCAAGCACATGCTTAATAATGTTCTACTATTAGTGTTTTTAATTCTCCTGCATAAGAACTAACAGGCAGTAATTGGATAGCTAAACCCCAGTTCTCTCCCTTTTACACTAGAGGATTTGGCGTATGCTAATTGTCACCAGATCATTTCACATAATTGCCTTTTGGCGAAATTAAGTGGAAATTTCCTGAACATCTTAAATCCTCACTCCCCCGCCCCCTCTCCTTGGTACCGTGGCTCCCTTGCAGGAAGGATGCTGAAAATGTCAAGCCCGGTGGCTTAGTGCTCCAGTATGCAGGAGGCACTTCACCATAGGGGAAAAAAAGAGAAAGTGATTCTTTTCTTGAATGAATTGCTGGACACTTAAAGCCAGGAAGCTGATTTTGTTGTTTGGTCTGAGATGTTGCTAATAGAGCGCTGTGGTGGGTTTTTGATGGTTTCTTGGAAAGCTGGCAGTTCTTGCAGGAGCAGGCACGGGAAGTGGTCAGGGAGGGAGGATGAAGAACCAGAATGATGCAAAAAATCTGTGTGTCCTCCGTTTTTTTTATTTGTTAAGGGGAGGGCAGTAGGGGGTTGGTTTGGGTTTTTTGTGGAGCTCTGTCTAGGGGAAGTATTGTCCAAGCACATGGTTGTCAGTGCTCCTGTCATCATTTGTGTGGAAGAAGAAAATGAGCCTTTTTTCAGTGGGGCGAGTGGTGATTATCAATGGAGGCCTTGTCTCTCGCCACAATGGGCAGTTAGCTTAGGGCAGGACCTTAGGCAGACATCAGCTACATTAAGCTGTGAAGGGGCTCAGACCACTGTATCAGCCATAATGGAGCAAGGGGAAGTCATTTTCAGGAGAAAATGCTTAGTCAGGTGTGAAAGCATCCTTAAAAAAATAAACAGGGACTCCACTAGCTAAACAGAGCTGGGAAAAATAAAATCTTCAGTTTATTCAGGAAAGGCTTCTTTTGTTGTGCTTGGGAAGGGGCTGAGGACTGAGTTGCATAAATATGGCTGATGGTTTCGGTTTGATTTAGCTTTTCAGTCAGCTTGAGTGGTTTGCAGTTTCCCAGTTGAAGTTCGAGGTGCCACCCAGAGCGACTGCTAATGTGGGTGATCCCTGGAGCCAGAGCGGTGCTTAATGGTGGGTGCTTTGCTTTGGATGTTAGTGACCCTGGCTGGAAGTGGAAGAATATTCCAATATTTGCAGCAATATTTTGGGATGAGCCTTTTCTGATTTGGATGTGGGGCATCAGGGAGAGTGGATGTCAGAACCAAGGAGAGATCAACCTTTAGAAAAAAGGAAGTCTCCACTTAAGAGCATCTTTGGAGCTGCAAAGCAGCTCAGGAACATCTGTTAACATTTCACTGGCCACAGTCAGCGTAACTGTTTTAGCACCATCTGGAAAATACGGGCAGACAAGTTATAAACCTGTTTTTTAGTGTGAACTGGTATTGAATAGTACCCTCTGCTAAGCTCAGAGAGCAACTCCAGGAGGGCCTACCAATTCAAGACCACTGTCAACCTTCTGTATCCATGCTGGAGGAGGGGGAAAGGCTGACAAACCCTCTTCTGTGCTGCTTTTGTTTTATTGTATTAGTCTCATAAAGGCACTTTCAGGGCCCATCTTTCTTCAGCAGAAAGGGAAAGCAATGGGGAAACGGAGAAGAGGAGGACTTAGTAAAAAAGGCAGGCGGAGCTCTAGCTCCATTTGTTTCCAGTGTCTGTTGATTAATAGGGTTTAAGGTGAATGGGAGCTCTCATTCCTGTGCTGTTACATGTGGAGGAAGGGGAGGGGGCTCTGGGGTCCAGGCTGGTTGATCAGTTCCTCCCGTGCCACAATGCCATTTGCAGGTGTTTGGGGGGTGCCCAATGGGCAGCAGCCCATCTCTTCCTCACAAGCAGAACGTGGGGCTTTAAGTGCACTTAAGAGGTCATCCCAGGTTGGGGAAGGGGTTTCCTCCATGGCTTCGGCTTGAAGAGCTTTGCAGGCAGCAGCCAGAAGTTCAGTTAGGCTGTGCTGGGGCAGGAGCATCGCCCCTGCCCTGCCCTTGGCTGCTCCTCCAGGAATGTGGCAGAGCAGAGTCTCCTAAAGGCTGTTCATCTGAGGCCAAAGACTTTGGCTGCTGGGATGCTGCAGTGGCATGATGGCTTGTTTGCTGCCTGGGTGGCTTTTTTTTTTCACAGACACCTTTTGCTAACATCACGCTCTCCTGGCAAGGGCAAATCCTCTGGCCTCTCCGGCATGTTTTTCTCCGACTTCTGAATTGGTACCATGTTTTTGTTACCAAAGCCAAACAAGCTATGAATTGGCAAACAGAAATTGCCATAGCAAACTCTTCCCATCTAAAGGTTGGTTTCTCTTTGTATGCTCAATAATGCGATATTTCATCTCGTGCAAGTCTTAGGTTGTTTTCACAGACTTAGGAACTATTGATTTATACAGCATGGATTAACTTCTTCAATAAATGGGAAGTATTCATCAGTGGGGTGTATTAAATTGGGCTGTGTACGCACAGAAGCATCTTTCATCCTGTTAATGAAATGTCCTTACCACGCAACAAAGACTAACACACAGCAATTTATACACGCAGTCCCCCGCAGTTTAAATCTGAAGTTCAGATGTGTTTTTTTTGTTCCCTAAAGGCTCCTATGGGAACTTAGGCTAAATGGATCTCGGTATCCCTCTCAAACATTTCTCAGTCCAAAATTTGTTGTGGGTGTTCTGTGCTTTTTTTCTAAAGCTGCAGTGCTCCATTATTGTTTAAAGTCATCTGTGTTTAAATGCTCCTACAAGCATTTTGAATTCATATAGAGAGATTTAGTGGTTGAGTCCCTATGGGGACAATTTCCTCTGCTTTGCTCCAGGCAGAGGTTATCAAGAAAAGCAAACTTGTGTTGTTTTTTTGCAATTCTTTACCATGCCCTCTCACCCAGCTTGTGAGACCCCAGCTTTCAGTGGAGGGGAGTGATTTATCAGCAGATGACTTGGTACTTTGTTGGTGCTGGGATTTCTGTAGAAATCTCTTGTTCCTGTCCTATTATCACTTGCTCTGATGCTAATCTGTGTGTACCGGTGCAGCTACCCTTTCCGTGCCTGACATGGCCATAAATGGAGTTCTTCAAGTTGCCAGAGAAATTCCTGCATCTCACAATGGCTTTTAGCTTAAAACTGCCCTTGATAAAGTAGTGGCAAATGCATGTTGGAGAAGGGCCTTTTGCAGGGGGATGGCGAAGGTCATTTAATAGGTGTCCTCTATTGATGGCTTCTGTGGTTTACCTTTCATTGCCAGTGGATGGGGTTAGGACCACACTTGTTACACGGGCAGAGCTTCCATTGACTTCAAAGGTACATGCACCTTTGGGATTAATCCTGCTCGCTCCCAGATAGTCCTTTCTTTCTCTCTTTTCGAGGAAGCTGTTAACTTCAGGAATGCTGCTTTTAAAGAGCAGCTTATTTAACACATTATGCATAGTTAGCTTGGCTTGCAAATTGTGGGTCTTATTCTGAGTGGAGTTGTGGTCCCTTTTCCCAGTGTGTGATAAAGTGCGAACCAGAAAATAGAAAACTCACGGGGTAGTGATACAGATGCAGGTCTGCAAGATCTGCTGGGGCAGTGGATCTTCAGGGCTCCTCTGTCCTGGAGAGCTTATTTTTGAGCATGTAGATGACAGCTTCCCTTTTTTCCATGGTACATTTCCCCCCACCACCTCTGTCCAAGTGTTATCAGAGTGACAGTGACAAGGTGTCTGACCCTTCCATCCAGTATTATGTGAGACATCTCTGACTCCAGGGCAGCGACCCAGATGAAAAATCCTTACCTGTGGAAAAGTTTGCAGAATAAGGGTCAAATTCTTGGTTGTTGATTTTTAGTATATTTTTTTCTCTTGCTATTCCTTGTTCTCTGAAAGGTGTGAAGTAAAATAAACAGCAATTTAGCGCTGGTGCTGTTTTGTGGAGATACTGTAGGGGGTCATGGTGTATCTAAGCAGTAGGTGGTAGTTCCTTACATTGTGTATATAAACCCCTATGATATATCTGTCTTTGGTGATGCAGGTGCCTAAGTCCAGCTTTCCTCTCTCTTGTTTCTTGTTTATCAGCTTAAGTCTGACCCTCTAATGTTCCTCAATCACTTTTGTTTTTAACTAACCAGTTCAGTTTTTATGAAAGTAAGTTCTTCACAAAATACAACTCTCTGTCAGGATCTCTCCGAGGGCTTTTTGCGAAGATGTGAAAATAGAGTTGGGAGAACACAGAGCTACAGCAGCTACCACTGTGGGTCACCCAACAGCAGGAGTTAACATAGCAAAAATCCCTCTTATGGGGAACAGTTGCTTTTGTGAACAAGATCAAGTGGTCATTTGCACATAATGTCATGTGTTGAGTATGTGCCTGCTAGTTTGCATGGGTTGTAAGATGATTTGTTGCTTGAAGCCTCTGCCAAACCTTTCGGTTACTTGCAGATTGTTGAAGTTGGTTCACTTGGAAAAGAACAGATTTTTGTATTAGGGCATTTCCCTCAGCTGTTTGAATTAAGGGGCTAAATCCCAGTAGCTCCTCTGCTGTGAAACTGTTATGGAACTGTGCAGACAAAGCTGACTTTGGTTGTACAGCTGGCAGCCTACAACCCAGCCAGCACAATGTGCTGTAATTCATAGCATTGGCCGTCATGACCATGCTCTGTCCTGTGTGGTGGATGCTTGACATTGGACTCTTCTGTGCCACGTGTGTGGTGTTAGAGGGGAATCATTCCATGTGGGGGCTGCAAAAAAATTACAAACATGCTAATAAAAAGGATAAACACGGTAGAAGTTGTGAGAAGCATAAGTACTGCTCTTTGGCTTGTGTCTTTTGCGTGAACACTTCTTTTTTTTGTTGTGTTATCAAAGGGTTGAGTCAGTGCCTACGCACAGGAAGGGCTGGACTGGGATCTTCCTGGGGTGGGGGATACTGGAGGAGCCAAAGGTGAAGCTGTGGCACGTCTTGACCAAGACATGATGGAGGGATTTCTTGTTTGTTCATGGGAATACTGACACCACTTTTCCTCTTTGCTCTCAGTGTGCCTTTCCTTTTCTATCCCCCCTCCAATTTAGAAACTCATTCCCAAAGAATAACATTATTATTTCTGGAATGCTTTTAAGAACCTCAGATCATTCAAACCAATATCAGATAATAACTGGTGTGAAGCAGCATGGCAAGGGGGGGGGGGTGTTTGGGGGTGCTAGGAAGAGAGCAGTCGGGTCAGAGCCGTCCTGGGGCAGGAATGCAGGCAGGAGAGCGCTGGCAGACCCCAAACGGCAGCGGCGCTGTCGGGGTCTGCCATGGTATCACTACTTTATTTTAATGTGATTCCTTTTACTTGATGTTAATGCAAGTTGTTCCTTACTTAAAGTAATAAAAGGAAATGAAGACACATTCTAAAATGAAACCTGACTCTAATCCATTCATCATCTAATACCAGCCTCTTTATCTTTGCTGGTACCTAATCTGGTTAAATGTCCCTGTTGTAGGATTTTAGTGGAAATCCTCTATGGGGAATAGGGTTTTTTGCAATTGGATTACTCGCAGTAAATGGTCCAGCGGTTCGCTTGTTTCAGCTTAATTTTTCTTTGTGATCTTGTAAGGGTAAGTTACAGTTCAGCCTGCCTTTGCCTTTCATTCATTCACTTCATTTTTGTATTATTGTTGTTAAGAAAAAGATTTTTTTCTCCCTCAGAGCTAGGAATGTGTCAGGGAAAACCTCATGATATCTGGATGATTATTCCTCCCACCAGAGCGTTAATTTCAATGGCTTTATCTGTGTTTTTGCCATTATTTATATAGCTGAGCATTTTAGTAGCCTAATTCATCAGTATCCAGTTTCCATTTATTAGCGCGCTCTGATGAATTGATAATTAATCAGCTCTTCTAAAATATATATAAGTAAAATATGCAGGTGATCGCTTGTCAGCTTAATGCTTGCTGATGAAGGGAATACTGTAGCACTACAAAGGCTTTTTATCTTAAGTATTTGCAATGAGCAGTAAAATGCAGAACTGAAACTGAGGACAGGAAGGGAAAAGGAAAAGACCTGCAGGTCAGTGAGCATTTGGGTCTTGTGCTAATTAAATGGGGGACTCTGCCAGCCCCTCACTGAGGAGTCTACCTGCATCTTGGAGGTGAAGCACAAGATTATGAAATAAAAAGGAAAATCTTTAAAAATTTGCTTTTGCTCCATGCAGGAGCACAACAGGTCAAAAAGATTAAAGAAACTCAATAGCAAGGGAAATATGTGAGAAGGTTTCAAACAAGAGGGTGGGAAAACCGCAAGGCTGACACCAGAAAGGGATCTGGAAGAGTCTGAGGACCATGCTGAAATGTGGTTACTCAAATTTCTGTGTCGTGCCTCATGCTGCAGTGGGGAATACCCAGCACTCCTCTAACGCCCTCGACCTTTTTCTCTTGACAGTCTAACAAAGTGCCAGTTGTGCAGCACCCACACCATGTACACCCTCTTACGCCGCTTATCACGTACAGCAATGAGCACTTCACACCGGGAAACCCTCCTCCACACTTACCAGCCGACGTAGATCCCAAAACAGGTAGGTGGGAAATAGATTGGAGGTTTTTGAGAGTGGGTGGGTCTTTCCATTTTGGGTATTAGAGGGAAGGATTGCAGGAGGAAGGATTTCCCATGCTGGAGCATCGAAAGGGACATGTAAAATGTCAAACACATGCAAGAACCCCAAGAAAGAAAGTTTGTTTTTAAGCTGGTTAGGCTTCAGAAGGAAGCCTACTGGACGATTTTTCTTAAAGCTTGTGCAGAGTGACACCAGAGGTGCATGTGTGGGGTCATCTGCAGGTGTGTTTCTTTACAAGCATGGTACACCACCTAGTTGTTCAATCTACCAAGTGCTTGGTTTGCATGCACGACCCAGGAATTAGACATGTATGTGCTGTGATCTGCACTTAACAAAACTGCAGCTAGAATTTTAAAGGTGGTGGGTCATGACCGGTTTCAAAATGAATCTCTTGTTTCTCCAAATCCCATTGTTTCTGTGTCACGACTTCAGCCATCTTTCTCCTATAATGTTGAATTTTCATCCAGTCTAACTACTTATCTACAGCTCTACACTTGGAACTCTTTTCCCCAATGTAGGTCTGCCCACATCTCAGTTCAGCCTGAAGGGCAGTCTTCTTGAATACAGAGCACCACATAAAACCCTGACTAGATTTATTGGTGTTACGGAGTAGAATTTACATGTTATTCTAACTTTTTAAGAGTCCCTGTTTAACCTGAGGGCCCAGAGAAGTCAAACAGTGTCAATCTTCTTTCTTCGAGCTGCGCCAAGTACCTAATGACAGTGGTTTTGTTTTTGTTAATCCAAATCCCAGCTACCTAATTTGAAGATACATCAGAAATTGAACTCATGTCAGAGGAACAGCTCTGTGTCAGCCCTAACGTATGCAGATCATTTATCTAAACTTCAGCCCTTGACTGAGCCTGTGCATTAGCCTTTTTTCACTTCCTACACTTCAACTGGAGGCCCCTTTTAATTGTGTGTAATGCTAACTTCACATGGCTTGAAAGGACATCCATCTCCACATCTCTGGCTATTGCGAGTGAATGGCATAGTCAACCTCTCATTTAAATAATTGTAGTACAGGGAATAGCTTTTAAATGGTTATCGTAAAACATATGATTAACGTCTGTAGACTGTTTACTTTTCTTCTGTGAACATTTCTTTCAAGTGTGCAAATAGCTCACCCAGATGGTTAAAGCCCAGTTAATCTGTTTGGGTTTTGTAATGGAGAAAAAGCAATGTCTGCATGAAAATGTCACACAAAGAGATTTAATTTAGAGATTAAAAGCTTCCAGAGTGACTTAAAAAAATAGTTTTTAGCCATGAATGCAGTACCCCTTGCTTTTAATGCTCTCTATTCTGATCTTACTTCTGCTGTGTAATTGTGCTCTGACTTGTTAATTGAAAGACCCAGTTTTGTAACCTTTACTCCTGTGAATAATTCCTACTTGCTCTTAAGGTAAGGAGCATTAAGATGTAAGGCTGTGTCAGGAGCTGGTTTCTGCTCTCCAAATAGATGCTGCACCAGTTTCAGAGGGTATGGGTGGGCTCTCTGTCCTGCTCCTGCGACATCTGTCCTTGGTTTTACCAAATCTTTCCAAGGGCTGTCATCTCCGTTCCTAGGCTTCAGGAAAGGTTTCCTAGATTTGCTCAAAAGCAAACATCATTTGCAATTATATTGACTTGGTAACTTGTTTTGGAGTAATGCCAAGCTGTTGAGCACCTAGGCAATGTATGAGTAGGATCTGTGCTCTTTTTCAGTCTTTGAGACTAAAATAACCAGGAATTGAAAAATAAAGGAGTCTGTTGAGCATTTAAGGCAGCATCACACCTAAACTATAACCAAGACTGCCAAATTCGCACCCTCAATAACGAAATAGTTATCTCTGATTGGAGAGGTGACATAGGGAGCAAATCACATCAATTTTTCTGGTTGAGTCTCATTTTAACAAGATGCCAAGAGGCTCACTTTGTAAAAAAAAACTTGTGAAACAGCCTTTAGAAACCCAAAATGAAGCCCATGAGTATTGTAGTAAAAATTAATCAATGGCAATTAAGGAACATGTGTGCTTTCCCCTCATATTTTCTTCATTTCCATGTCTCAGTACTAACACTGTTTTATGTTTCTCTTCCATAGGAATTCCAAGGCCTCCACATCCTCCAGATATATCTCCTTATTATCCATTATCACCGGGCACTGTAGGACAAATCCCCCATCCGCTAGGATGGTTAGTACCACAGTAAGGAGTTCCATTTTTTTTATTTCCTTTTTTCTTTTTCGATGTATAAAATTTCTGTTAAAAATTGTGTGTGTGTGTGTGTGTGTGTGCATTGAGGTAAATCTGTTTGCCAGCCGCCACTTCATTGAGTGCTTATGAATTTACCCACCTCATGAAGATTAATTAAAACATGTGCCAGGTCATGTGGTCTTAAACACACATGAGCAGTTGGACACAGCTTTGCGTGTCACCTCAGCTAGCTGATGGCTTGTGAAGCGTGCAGGCTTAAACCCATCTGCAGAAATGTCTTTTTCTTGTTAATGCCCTTACACTGCACCACATGGGTTTTTCTCAGATTTGGTTTTCTGGAGGCTCAGAGTGGATTTCATGGACTGGTTTGTTTTTTTCTTTTTTTACCAAGGTCATCCTCACTATAAATGTACAAATTCAAGTTTCGTTTGCCTTCTTCGTTAAACCCCTTTAATTTTTCTTGTTAAACAGTAGAGTTTTACTTCATCCAGTGAGCAGCATTCCTGGTCCAGATGTGGTTGGGCAGTTGGTATCTGAGGAATGTAATTTTCTTGCAAACACAAAAGAGAAATCAGTGTACTTTAGAATTGGCTAAGAAAAAAACTGTAGAAAGTTAGTTTGGAGTTTTCTTTTCTTTTCAGATCTTTGTATCCCACTTGCAGGGTATGAGGTTCCCTCCAGTAATTGAATCTGTATTGTCTCTTTTTTCCTTACGTTGCCATCTCTGCAATGGGTTTACAATACATTTAAGCACTGCTTATGCCTTTTGTACAGTATACTTGATTTAAATACTTGCAAAATGCATTTGTATTGCTGGATGCAATGGTTCTCTGCTTTATAAATCTGGACTATTACTCTGTTTTTCTCACATAGAAAACCTCATCAATTTTGGGAAGACCTTACTTCTTTAGAAATTAATTACCCAAAGTTACAAATAGTTTGTTTCCACACAAGTTGTTAGAGCAGCTGGGCTAAAGTGCCTCCTCACAAGTTTGCTCTCTAGGAGGTGGAGTTCACCCCACATAGGAGTGCAGGGCAGAGCAGGGGCTCTTCACACACAGATCTTGAGCAAGGACAGGGATTGGTGTCAAAGGCTTTGGGCACCTTTCTCAGTCACAAAAGTGTGGAGAGCTGGAGCTCAGACGTTGGCCACAATATCCCACTTCTGACCACTTTGCAGGCTGCTCTCCCTCGCAAGGTAGTCAGGCAACTTTTTTGAGTCGAGGCTGTCTCACCCTGAGAGTGAAGCATGTCTTATCAGTTCTCTGCAAAAGGCTGTTCCTCTAGAAAAGCAAAGCATGAACAGAAAAAGAATCTAGACCATTGCACCCTGAAATACACAGACACATCTTACATTCCTCCACATTTGTGGTTTACTTTTTACATAGGACACCCTGAATGCTCTTAGAATGGTGTCAGCTCCTTCTCCTTTCTTGATTGCAGGGCTTAGCTGCAGCACAACAATCTCATGCTCCTCTGGTGCAAGGACTTAGCTCATGTTTGCACAGTAACAGCCTTGAAGTGTAAAACAATTATACTCAGCTAGTGCCAAAGTAAGTCGACATTAAAGACAGGAGAGCACAGGGATGAAATTCCTCGCTGTCATTGACCGATGAGGATGTGGGATTGTCTTCCTTGAATCTCATGTCATGATTGCCAAACCAGGCAAGTGTTGCCATGGACAGATTCATCAGGCAGGTGCTAATGGCCACCTCTGTCACAGGAAGACTCTAGATAATCACCAGTGGTTTAGCAAGTCAAGCACCCATGTCATACCTATCTACCCACAGCTCTTAACAGCTTCTCCGCGTGGTTTTTGTTGAGAGATTATACCATCACATTTGCTTTTGCTCTAAGGCAGTAGCACGGCCAACTCTGCAGAAGTACCCCATGGTTTGATTTCCCCTCTCATTGTCACTCATGCTTCACCATCAACTTCCCAACCCATCTATCCTCAACTGGCCTGTGTGTTATCTGGCCTAGTAGCCCCCTAGCAAGCATCCTGTCCAGTCAGAGGAGATATTTGAAGGACAGATGAAAAGAGGTAGCCAGCACAGACAAACCTCAGTCAGAAAAAGTTGTGTGTCTTTCATGAGGATGCTGTTTTGCATGTTGCTGTATTTTTTAATTATTGTAATGAGGTGTGATTGTCTATTGGTTACCCACAATACTTCTTGGGGACTCTCCCCCGGTAACTCTTGTCAACACTTGTTAATCTGACAAAAGGCTACAAATTAAGCTCTGTTAATTTAATGTTTTCTCACCGAGATCTAAATACCGAAAGAGGCCCAAAGCGCAACTGAAGTCCTTTGATTCACTGTACTTTATTTTGGTATAAATTTACATTCATTATTGTTTTCCTTTGGATGTGTAGCCCTCAATTAGTGTGATGGCTCCATTAAAGCAAGCGAGACTTCGCCTTTAATTATTACAACAAAACACCTAGTTTCAGCTTGGGGAGAGGGTCTCTATTGACATAAGCAGAGGTTATAAAATTTAATTAGCCATTCCTATCAGATTTATGGCATTCAAATTGTTCTGTGTTTCTTTCCTTTGATCCTTGCTGTACAATCCCCAAGATTTTTGTTCTGATCAAATGAGAATAAAGCTTACTGTGCAGAGAGAAGTTTTTTGTTGGTTGTTGTTTTTTGGTGGGGGTTTTTTTTTATTTTAAAAAACATTTTTTTCATTCTCTCTTTCCCTTCTTTTTTGCCAGGCAAGGTCAGCCAGTGTACCCAATCACGACAGGGGGTTTCCGCCACCCTTACCCAACAGCTCTGACTGTCAATGCTTCCATGTCAAGGTGAGTTCAAATGCTGAGGTCCTGAATCGAGAGCAAGCATAACTCTTCCTGTTGCCCTCTCTAGAAGAGGGCAATTCATGTGGGAAGTGTGTTTCTGAATGCACTGCAGTTAAACAGCCACCTGTAGGTAGGTTTTTTGGTGAGGTGGAGGAGTGAAAGGGTGAGGACAAGAGGTACCTTCCCATTTGAGAAGAAGAGGGTGTCCTAGTGCTGTCATTGGGCATTTACAAATTTGTTTTTGAGGGAGAGGTGGAGGGGCAGGAGGTAGTTTTTAAAAGGTAAGCTAAATGAAAAAGCTGGGAGAATGATGACCAAAAAGCAAGAAGCCAAGGTACTTTTTGCTTTCTTGGTGGCTGTCACCCAGAGCAGTGCTCTGTGTGCGAGAGGGAAGTCTCAGGAGGGAGAAGGGCTGCCTTTCAAACAGAGTTGGGAGGAAGGTTATTGCTCTGTGTTTTCCCCTAGCAAAGCTCCAAACACTGGTAGTCAACATAAAAGGGCCTGCCTGACCCTCTAAAGCTTTAGAAGTATATATTTCTCCCCCTCCCTGCCTGCAATTAATTCCATCTAATTTTCCAAGGGCTGCTAGTTTTATTTACAAACTGGTCGGCAGCACTATGTTTAAGTAATCACTAATTGCTCCTAATGATAGTTTTATTTTCTGTTCATCTGATTTTCAGTCTGGTTAATTAAATCGGTGGAGGTTTAGACTTTCCTGATGGGCTGAAACAGCTAATCCATTTTGATGATGGCACATAATTAAATTAGCATGCATTACATAGCAAGGTTCCACGTCTCTGCTCTGTCCCTTCCTCTCCAGCTCTGCAGTTTAATATGTGAAGGTTGGTGTGCAGAGGATTTAAGGAGGAAAGGATTGGAGGTGGAGGGGCTGGGGGGGCAATGCAGCTCATTGAGAAATGGAAGCTTGTGACTAGAGCTCATGAGTGAATGGGTAGCGAAACGGTGTGTTGTGTACATTAGATAAGTGGAGTTCAAGCAAAAAGTGAAGATTTGCCTGTGTTGCTCCAGCAAATAGACAGCAACTGGAAAATCAACTTTAAAAAAAAATTCAGTAGACCTAGCACAGGGGATTAAAAACCCTGGGTTTGGGAAAAGAGCTGCAAATTTAAACAATTATTCCCTCCCTACATTTAATCTTTTTAATATCTATAGAATACTTGCAGGCATGGTGTGAGGCAAAGTAGAGCTTGATTTAGTTTAATTATTATTAGAGAGGCTAGTCATTTGAGGGAGGGGGGGGAGAAATGGAAGGGGGGAAGGCTATATTCCCCAGATAGGCTTTATGAAAGGTATCTAGTTAAAAAGAGTACACAGCAAATTAAATACATTATTGTGGTAATGGGACGACAGAAGTAGAGGTCTATTATACTTATGGCAGTTATAGGAAATGTAGGCTCCTTGCCCTGTTCTAGCACATCCTTTGATATTCATTCCATTCAGCAGCAGGGCCAGGACTTCTCAGAATTAAGTGATGGGTCATTATACTTTAAACACCATGGAGAAGCCTAGATTGGCAATTAAACAGCACTTGCTGACACTCGCTTGTGCCACCCTGTGACCCCCTTTAGATTGAGTTGTTGGAGCTCGGGGCCCTCAGCCTGCTAAATTGGTAGCAGGCACTTCTCCTGACGAGGGCTGGCTCTGAAATCTGCCGGCTTCAAAGGGAGCAAGATCATGTATAAACCATAATGTGGGTGCACCGTGGCTCAAAAAATAAGGCAGGAATAGATGAAATGTTACAAGTGCAAGGGGAAAATGAGAGAATAATGACAAATCTAATGCAACTCAAAGCAGAATTGTTGCACAGAAAAATGCATCCCACTGCTTGTGCATAAAATCAAGGCAGGCAGATGACATCCAGTTAACAGAAACACGTCAACAGTGAAGTAAAGTGAGAGTGAGTAAGAGAGAAGCCCCTGAGACAGCCAGGAACAAAAAATTAGTTGTCCGTAACAAGTTAAGACTCATCATTATATTCTGGCTTGGAGCCATAAAAGGAGACAGTGGTGTATAATGAGCTGCTTAGAATTTTTAGGGTGTTTATTGCAATTCATGGAATACTTGTCTAGGGAAGAAAATACAGGGGGATGTCTTAGGCGAAGGTGAGGGGTGTGCACATACGCACACAGCCCTTCTTTTTGTCTCTGACATAAGCCCAAACGTGCACACATGCTCAGGCACACGCTGACTGATGAATAGATTTAAGATGTTTATCCTTTGTTTCAGCCCAGAAACTTCTCTCCTGGTTTCCCATACATGGGAACACCCTCTGGGCAGACCGGGCTCTGATACATGATTCGATGCGTGTTTCCTCATGCCCACCATATCAGCTGGGGTGCGTGAGCTCAGCCGTGGGACAGCCCTTGCCATTGGCCCTTGCCAGTGCGGTTGGGAGATGAGGCTGGTGTGCCCAGGGATGCCCACACTTGCCTGCAGAATTGCTGTTTGTGGCTGGCCTCCGGGCAACAGTCATGCAGTGCCCTGGTACAAGCCTTGGGGTGGCCATGCTGGCTTTGTCGAAATCTTGAAGCTACACCAGATCCCGGTCTCACCCCTCATTCAAGTTTTTCCAAAACCTTTCTTTAAAAGTAATTCTCAACTTTGCTTGCATTATGATATAGACTTCTGGAGCTTATAAAGCTTCCCAACCCTAAATATTCCCTAAGCTTACTAATTACAGTTCATTACTTAGAAGTGTGCTTATGAATAGTTTATAAAAGGTTAATGAGTGGCTAATAGCCATTTTCATAAATGGTTTGCACTATTGAGGTAGTGTCTTTAGGTTGTTTTAACCATTTACAGCGCCTTCCTCTGCTTGTAGCATCGCCCTGCTCTACTTTGTATGCGTGTGAGATCCTTCTAGCATCTCTTGATCCTTCATTACCCCTCTATAATATGCTCTTAATGTAAATTGGGACAGGGTTAACTAACTGATGGGCAAACAGTGGACTCACTGTGCAAAAAACAACTGCTGTGAAAGGAAATCGGAATAATTTAGCAGAATTACACCAGACGAACACTACACAGCAGTTAAGTGGTAGCAGTGGAAAATACCTTCTGTAATTGAAATTTCAGGGGAAATTCACTTTTGCTGAATGTAATTACTGAGGTTGGAGTGTAGCCAGGAGCTTAAAAATTAACACTCTTTCACCACTCTCATTGCCATGTGGGTCAACATCTTAATGGAAATAAGTAGGTATTTGGGTAGAACCCTCACACAGCTCATGGAAGTCCATGGGCTCGTGAGACCAACTCTTCCTTCTGGAGCACTTGTTTTATAGCCCCAGCCACAGGAAGGATGTATAAGTCCAGTAGGTATCCTTGTGTCTTGGAGAGTGATCGATTCACTGTGAAATCATGAATGGTCGATCGTAATGAACACACATCTTCCTTGGGGAAACTGCCACCCTGAAAATGATTCCATTATCATGGCTACATTGTAGGATCTTCTTCAGAAGCACCATCTTTTGTCCCCATTAACTCCAGATGTAATCAGACTTGTGATACTTGGGAGCCTTTCTCCAGTGAGGTCCACTCCTACACCCTTCTGTTCCTGTGGTACCACTGCACTTGGCTCTTTTTCCTTGCTGCTGTGTGCCCTCTGCTCTTCCCACTGTGGCTTAGGCCAAACAAGCACAGCTCCTCCTGCCTGTTCTCTGAAAGTGGGCTTTTCATATCCATCTTTATCTCCGTTGTCCCCTTGTCACCGGCTCTTGTTGCAGGTTGAACCCCAGCTAGCCCCAGCAGCATAGTCCTCTGTTGACTACTGGGTCTTGCCAAGGGCAGACAGGCATTCGATAGGGTGTGTGTCGCCTTGTTATCACTGTGCTTACACCGGTCTCGGTGAGGTCAGGATTTTGCCATGGGTTTTATTTCTGCCCATGTTTGTAAGTGGCCTTTTTTCGCTTTTACGAAAAAAGCTCCCACTGTCAGTTTTTATTGTTTGCATTGTACCTTGGCTGAAGGCCCCAGGCACTGTGTGAACAAACTTTAAAGTGTGTCCAATCAAAATACATGTGAAAATAAAGAGAGCGAGGACAGCAAAAAGGATACAAAGGCCCAGTTTGTGTCTTGTTGCTGGTGAAGCAATTCTGTGGCAGAAGTGGGACCAGGAGCTCTTTGCAGCTTTGCCATTGTCATCTGCTCTGACCTGCCATGCACCAAAGCGTTTCCTCAGACATGCGTTTCTCTCCCAGCTACTTTTGTCAGGCCATGGGGAAGGCAGTTTGACAATTCACTTGAAGGTTTGTGTCCGTGAGTCTTTAACAGATGTAGGAATGGCCATTTTGCTGTCATTCTTCTCCTGCCATCACACCCTCCTCCTCTCCTTCGTGCCATGCCTTTGTTTCTGAGGAGCTGTAGTTCTCTGCAGTTTGAACAATTTCACATTCTCCTATCTGTCCCTGCTTTTCCCACTACTATCTTCAGAGACAAAATACTTCTGTCTAATGATCCTGAGTACTACCAGCGGATAGACAAAGAACCTCCAAGCTTGTTGTGGACAGTATCTCTTGTTCATGAAAGTGCTGCTGTGTCATCTTGTGAATGTAGGGAATGTCTAGGCAGTTTACAAGGCAGGGATGTTAATGGAACTTATAAGGGGCAGGGTAGGGGGGAGAGAAATCCCTTTATATTTCTAGTGTGTACACGGTCTGCTTGTCCACAGTGTGTCACCCCATTTTCAGCCCTGTCTGATGGAAACAAGTCATTGTATATTGATGACAGAAGGCATAATTGTTCATCCCATTGCATGTTCCATATTCTTGGAGTATTTTATTTGGATGAAGGTGGTTCAAAGTCTGGGGTGAGAGCAGGGGTTTGTGATCATATAAAACCTTGTCATTTGCCAGGTCACTTTGTCTTTCGAATCTGGGGGGCAGGTATTTCTAAGCCAAAAGTTCAGTCTGGATCACATTGCCTGGAAACCTGTTGACTTCAGCAGGGGGTTTCTAAGGGAAAAGCAGTCGCTCATAGTGCGCTTGCCTTATTCACTGCAAAACCCTTTGACATATTGTTAAATAGTGATAAGAAGTCAATCCTGCTTTGGAGACGTTAGTTCATTGTGGTTATAAAGTATGAAGTCTGAATGATTGCGCCATGTTCGTGCAGTGGCCCCGACCGAGCAATTGGATTCATGCAGAAGGCTTGCACATCTCTTTGAATCCAGTTGCAGGATGGAGCCTGTCCATGTATATGACCATAAACCATAAAGCTGACAGCATTTTTTTTCTTTAGGAATGCTAGAATGTTATTTTGCATAAATTTAAGCCTTCCTGGGTTAGGTTCAAAATCGATGCAATCAATTCCCACCTTCTGTTAAAGCAGTGTGGGTCAGAGATGCAACAGGCACAAACACTTCCTTTTGCTTTGTTGAGAAAATGCACCTGATGAGGCATCTATAAGGATTATCAAAAATACAGTTAGATTGTGATGGCATTAATATTTTATTTTGCTGTCAATATGCAGTGAAAGATGCCATCTCAAATTAAAAATTATCCAGAACTATAAAAATTGATTTCTTGGTTGCCACACATAATTTCTTAACAAAGAAATGGACTGGTGGATTTTCTTGCAGGTAGCTGAAATTCCACTTTCATCCAAGTTCATCCAGTTGAATTTGCCTTTTGTTAAAGACGTTAAAAATCATGATGTCTCATGTCAGTAATGATAATGAAGGGGAAGATTGGCTTTAATGACATTAGAAGAGTCATTATGTTTAATTTATTGCTAATTAATGCTGCCAGCTTTCATATGCGTTGTCTAGCTGTCATGTGCTTGTTGTATGCCTTTTTTTAAAATGTGTGTACACATCCCTCCCCATTCATTCATTTTTATTCTGACGATTTACACAGCTTTCTCTCCTCTAGGTTTCCTCCACACATGGTCCCGCCACACCATAGTTTACACACAACTGGAATCCCTCATCCGGCCATAGTCACACCAACAGTCAAACAGGAATCTTCCCAGAGTGATGTTGGCTCACTGCACAGCTCGTAAGTTATTCCTTCCCTCACCTTCTTTCTAGAACACCCAAAGCGTCACCTGTGCATGTGTGGCCTTTAAAAAGGCTTTGATCTGCAGGACTCTTTTTGCTGTAAAATGTATTTTTAATTGCTTATTCTCTGCTGTTCTAATTGATTCAATGTGGTTTAACTATATTAATTTCACCTATTGTAATAGGGAATTTCCTTGATCGATATTCAGGCTTCTTGACCAGCATCCCAGTTACTCAGTGGCCAGTTTGAAGCTGTAAGATACTGGATACACAACAGGAGACAATAAATTAGAGCATGAATGGCTTGTTCAAAGCTGCAGAGAGGGCTGGTGTAGTTTATGCTTGAACCCAGGAGATGCGTGGTTTACCTCTGTCCCTAGTGCTCCTGGTGCCTCTTGCCTTTCATTTCACAAGTGAAGCAGAAAGACCGCATTCTGGTTCCTGTTGATGACGTAGTGTAATTATTTCCTCTACCATCATGCTCACAGGCTTTCCTCATGAACCCATTTTCTTGGGTGCCCATGTCTTTCCAGGGTCCTTCTAGGGGCTGAGAAAGCACTTGGTGGTATTGGATGAACATGAGATATGGTTTTCTTGTAATGCTCTTAAAACTGTTCTCACATAGCAGCCAGGGTGAAGCCTCTAGAGCATCTTCTGCTCCTCTTCCTAGAGATTTCTGGGGATTAATGCTAGAGAGATTGAGGGGATTAATTTAATAAATTCGCACGGATTCTAACTGTGAGGTTTCTCTCTGTTGTTCCCTTCAGAAAACATCAGGACTCCAAAAAAGAAGAAGAGAAAAAGAAGCCACATATAAAGAAACCTCTTAATGCATTTATGTTGTATATGAAGGAAATGAGAGCAAAAGTTGTAGCAGAATGCACATTGAAAGAGAGTGCAGCCATCAACCAAATCCTCGGTCGAAGGGTAGGTAACAAGGGGGAAGCACAAGCAGGGACTCAAATTTGGTAGGATTAAGGCTTGCACAATCACTGCATTTATTGGTATTTTGACAATGGATAGGCAAGTTACTGAACCAAAGGCTTTGGTCTGGGTTTTGCTTTTCACAGATTCTTTTTGCCAGTGGGGTCATTCGTGGGGAAGAGGAGAAGCTAATTAATAGTGGTGTTAGTTCAGTGTTATTTCGAGGACGTGTAGATGGAAACATCTATGATTTTTATTTTGTCCTAAAACAGGCAGAAAAGGAAATGGAGAAGGAAAAAGCCAGTAGATACAGCACCAGTACTAACACTTGTGAGAGCTACAAGAGTTGAGGGGTGCTGGCGGGAAGGGATGGGGAGACCTTCTCTAAAGCTGAGGTCTGGCTCAGGACAAGTGGTTCAGCATTTTGACCCTCTCCTCTGCTGTTTGTTTTCTTTCATTTTCTTAATTCTCCCCTCTTCCTTCATCAGGAGACAAAGGGGCTGAGTGAACGTAAATGATTAGTTGTGACTCAGTTAATTAGAGTTATAATCGAGTTATAAATACGATACTAATGTCAGTATATCTGATAATCTCTTTTTATCTCTTTTTCAAATGAAAATTATTTCTAGCTGTGTTTCTGTACAAATAATACACTCTGCTGTAATGTGTTTAGAAAAAACAAACCACTTGTGCTTTGTGTTTTGCCTTTTTCTCTTCACCCCAGTGGCACGCGTTATCCAGAGAAGAACAAGCGAAATACTATGAATTAGCAAGAAAGGAGCGACAGCTTCACATGCAGCTGTACCCGGGCTGGTCTGCACGAGATAACTATGTAGGTTCCTATGTAGGTGGAAATTGCTTTAGTAGTAGAGCTTGTAGAAATGTGTATGTGACCTGCTGAACTGTGACCACACGTGGCACACAAGCGCTGCTTGGAAAGTGGGCCTCAAGATCCCAGTCTGGTAACACCAGTGGACACTTCTCTCTGCGATACTAAAACTGTTGGGGGGTATTTCCTAGCCCTCTGCTTGGAAGGAGCTTCTTGGCTGGGACTAGTAAAAGGTTAGAATTGTGATAGTGAAGCTCTGTGAAGAAACTCTTGCCTTCAGTTCTCGCAGTGTCTGGAAATGCTGTTTGGGTCATTGGTCATCTCAAATTATATTTCTTAAAACAAAATTTTCTATTCTTCTAGTATGGCTCCAGTCCTTTCCACTGAAAAAGAAAAGGATTAGTATCGTGTGCTTATCTGTGTGAGCACAGTGGAAGGTGTAAAAAAGACTTATCCTACCTTCAGAGGATTCAGAGGAGGACTAGCAAAACCAAAAGCATGACTTGTTTGAAAGTTTTACTCTTAAGTGAGGTCAAATGAATTATTCTACACTCTACTATTGCATATTTCAACTATGTTTTTATTTTTCTCCTCTCTCATTTTTTAAAAAGTGTTTTGGAGTTTGTGATCAGTTGATGGAGCATTTTTAAAATGGATTCTGCCTTTCAGAAAGCCTGTTTGTAGCTCAGAATGGTAGGATTTTATGTTAAAGATACAAGGCCAGTGTTGTGACCACTTACTAGTAGTATATAACACCTTCCATGAAGGGTGAACAGTACAGTTGGTAGTAGGTGTTTGCAAAGTCTAAACCCATAAATTCTTGAGAGATCTGTTGATTGGTGTGAGCTCTAAATCCTCTTTCATTAGGGCTGTAGCAGCACTTTGACTTTTTTTTATTAATAAATTAAATAAAAATAACATAAAACTTTCAGGGTCTCAAACACCAGAATGAACTCTGTTCCCTACCTTCCAGGCAGACTTCTCTGCAGGTTTAGGGACCAGCAGCTGTGAGACTGATGTTGGTTTTGTATAGTGTTATGCATTTTGTTTTTGTTGAAGTCTCTTCTACCATCATCATCATCGCTGCCTATTTTACTGTAAATGTCTTATTTTACAGAAAATCACATACACTGTGTTCTTCTTGTGTGACAGCATTTACCTCAACAACAGTCTTTGCTTTACGTTTGCAGGGGGAAAGAGTCAGTTCAGAGAGCAGCAGCAGCTCTCTGTGCTCTTCCACTGTTTCAGCAGTGGAGAACCCACACGCTCATGTATTTAGCAATGTGTACCTAAGGACACTTCTTCAAATCCTCTTGTTCTTTCTTGATCATCAGGCTCTGCCTCGCACCCTCCTTTGTTTGCCATTGCCAGTGTAGCTCTGCATGCTCCTCAGAGGAGGCCTCGGTAAGCGCCGTGAGGCACCGCTCCTGAATAAAGCCATTTTCCCTTTCGTTTTGGCGTAGTCTGGCCCGAGACTGTCAGACCATAAGCTGGAGGTAGTTCCTCAGCACTGCACAGTATTGTCTTCTTGGGTGTTCAAAAGGGAGTATAGGCTTAACTGAGGTTTCAGGACGGCTCATTCTGTGCAGTGACTGTGCCACTGACAGATGGGCACGTACAAAGCCTTCAGCGTTTAGGACCTTTTACTTTTGTCCTCACCATGTGAGCACTGTGAAAGCCTTTCTTCTCAAGCTAAAAAGGACAACATGAGAGAGCCAGCGCTTTCCCAGCGGCTTGATGCTGTACCCCCAAGTGACCTTGAGGGGGAACCTTCCTGCCTGAGGAGAGCATGATACCTTTGCATCGCACAATTGCATAATCTATCGGATTTATCTATTCCTCCTTTCCTGGTCCATTCAGAGGTCTCTCAGTTTCCCTCCTCCCTCGTGTTTCATAGGATCTTGAGCCAATCACACATCGGGCAGGGGAGCACCTTTGAGCTGCTTGAGCTGGTTAAATTGTTAAGCATCTGTCATCAGACTTAAGAATGAAGCTGCCTGTAGCCCAGGTCTTCAGAAACAGGAGCAGTACATTCAAGAAATGCAGCTTTCAGCTTGCGTTTAAATAGGACGGTTCAGGGAATCCCTTGTGGCTTATTGGTGTCGCAAGGTACATTTGCTCTTCCTGACATCTAATAGAAGATGTTAAGCAGCACTGAGTGCTGGACTCAGAAGTACATAAAGGTCTAGTCATCCGCCCGCTGCTTGTCCAGAAAAGCAGCACCAAAGAGCTCTGCAGTCCTGTCAAAACCTGGGTCAGTTTGGCTCTGCAGAGGAAGCTGCCAAAACTGTTTGCAATTATTTACACCCATGTTTACTTGCAGCCTAAGAATTTGCGTAGTATGATGACAGAAAGCTTGATGGACCACTTGCACAAGTCTTAGGAGGACAGTTTGAGGCAAAGGTAAAATGGTGTGTTTTGTAGAACACTTGAAAAACTGGTGCCACAATTATTTTCTGAAGTCCATGTATTCAGCTGTGTGATCAAATACCTTCTTGTAACAGAAATTGAACAGGCAAGACGCGTTCTCCCTAATTCCATTGTAGAGGGTGTAAGTTAGCAGGACATCTGTCACTTCTTTGTTAGGAACAGTTTTCATAACTTGTGTTTAAAAAGAACCAAAAAAACCTAATCTGTGTATCAGCCCTTTTTGAACAAGGTTTGCTCCGTAAAGGTGTTAACAGTACTTTAATACCCAGCTTGAAAAGTTTGTGAAGGGCAGGTGACTCTTGACCTCTCTTCTGGCTGGTCCTTTACACAAAAAGAAGTCACAGCGTCTCAAAATAGCCCTTCAGTTCCCAAAAATTAAGCAAATCTGCCACGGGTGTTAATTATGCAAGTGGCCTCCTTGAGATGCAGTAAGAATCACAGTCATGGTCTTGAGGCAGTTGTCTAGTTGTCTTGGTGACGTTGTTGTAAAGAGGGAAAATAACCTCACTGACGTCCACAGAATTACTGTCAGTCTAGATCACTGTAGATGGAGCAAAGTCTGAACCTCTTGTATCTTTATATGATACATGGACTTCCAGATGTTTTTCCTTATTTTATTATCAGGTAGCTTTAGGAGCAGTGCTTGTCTGTCTTGTCTGCCTGTCATGTTAGAGTGATGGCTGCTGTAGCAGTTGACTCTGAATGACAACTTTCTGTATCCCCAAAAGTGACCTCAGAGATATTAGAGATGATTTGTCAGCAACAGCCAGGCAACAGGATTACATCAAAATTGTTTAAAAGTCCTTTGAAATGGCCAGTGCACAGAGCTCTTTTCCATCTCCAGAGGGATCTCATGCACAAGACTGTGTGGCAGCCTGGACAGCAGGGCGACAGTTTACAACCCTGAATAAGGAAGGGGCAATTAGTACAGAAGCCCCATGTCAGAAAGCTGGCTTTGGGGAAATACAAATACGACAACAAATCAGAATCCAACCTTCACATTGGGGAATTTTCTCACTAATATGTTCCAGGGAACCTATCAGAGTGACAAAGCCAAATTTTACAGTGTTGGATGCGTCAAGCTGAAGCCCATCTTAAACATGTAGCTGGAAGCCAGACTAACCTTCTGAGAAAGTTGTCTATCATGTGTTGGCCTCACCACAGATCTGTCCAGCCTTTCAAAACTGCTGGGAGAGTACTTCCAAGACAATGTTGGTGCCCTCTCAACCACAAAAGACTGCTGGCCTGGTGTGTTCACCAACTTCTTTTACTACCACATCTTCAAAAGCCAGGATCTCTTGTGCTGTTGACAGTTGACATGGCACTGAAAGGAAATGCTTTTAGCGTTTGGGAACCTGTGAAAATAAAATTGCTGTGCCCTGCACTGGCCTTTTTGTACTGCTCTGCAAACCGTGTAGCTCAGACAATCGTTGGGTTTCTACAGAAGTCATGATCCTGGTTTTCCTCTCCCGGACTGTGGAAGGGAAATGGAGAAAAGACCTTTCTCCCTCCAGCCAGAAACTAGAACAAACTGCATCACCTTGTTGGGACAGTATTTGAGAAAGGGAATAGTGTGACAAGCTATTACTGGCTATTTTCCAGTGATGGAGCAAAATGTTGGGTCATATAACTAGATTTTTTTCTTGTCTTGGTGTTGCTTCTTACGTTCTCAGGTTATCTTAACCACGTATGTTAGGATTTGCTCTTTGCTATGGCTTCCTCATCTACCGTAGTAGTTGGGTTTGGCCGTTGAGGAGCTCCAGGGGCTCAATCTGACCTCAGTCATGTGCACTCCCCTCTTTAGTCTCCCTTTTCTTTCCTTCCCTGCCCCACCAAAATGTACCCAGAAATGGTTTTTGAAACTTTCATATGAAGGGAATAAAAATGTCAAATGATTGTATCTCAAAACAAGCATCTTGGAAGTTGGTCTTCCCCCTCCACAGCTGCTTGATGGCTTTGATGGATATTAGTGCTGGGGGGTCTGCCGTGAAGCCATCTAGAAAGTCACAGGGTGGGCAGGCCAAGCCATCGTCAGAGTGCAGCATCCCCTTAGGACCTCCTTAAGTCTCCCTGCAGCAAGGTCGAGCAGGTGCCACTCTTCAGTGTCCTCCCCAGGTTCTTCCTTGCGCCAGCGGCAGCCTCGTCGCTCGCTGCTGTTTTGCAAGGACACATGTTTCGCTTTCTTTCTTTTCCTTTTAAAATCCTTTTCATGTATGTATGTTTCCTGCAGGGAAAGAAGAAGAAGAGGAAAAGGGATAAGCAGCCAGGAGAGACCAATGGTAAGTAGAAACCAGTCTAAATCTCTTGCTTAGTGAAAATGTGGCAATCCTGGTGTGATGCTCCTAGGTATGGGGGAGGTGGGTACAAGTCTCCTGGCCTCACAGGGAGCCAATCCCTATACTAGACAGCCTCTATTTTTATTTTTTTTAATGCACTCAATTATTTATGGATTATTGCCCTTCTAAAACTAGTAACCAAAGCCACTGCATGTAAGAACCTCTTGTGACCGTAGCTGAAATTGTCCGTAGTCACTGCAGAGCCTGGACTGCAGAGCCGTAGCTGTAATGCCTATGCCATCGTTTACGGAGCTGTCTGCTTATTTTGCCCATGTGTGTGCGTGTACGTACGCGTGTGTCCGGGATTAATTTGGGCTGTACCTGTATGTTCTGATGCATGCCTTACAGTGGTAAATCGCACCCATTTTAAATTAAGGAGGTTTGCCATTCTGTCTAGGAAATTAGAAATACTGCATAGGCAATCTCATAGTCAATTCTGAAGAAGCCCTGACTTAGTTTTTTTGAAGCCTTTGTATAATTTGTTCTTTTTTTTCAGAACACAGCGAATGTTTCCTAAATCCTTGCCTTTCACTTCCTCCGATTACAGGTGCTAACGTCATTTTGAGTCATTTAAAATAGTTTATAAACTGCTTTTTAGTTTTTTTCCTGCCATTATTATAGACTTTAACATTAAACACTTGTGACATTAAAAAGAAATACCATCCACACATTTTGATAGTACTTATTATCTATATATCTTGATATCTATTATATGTTTGATAGTATTTTTTTGATTTTGCTTTCTGTTTTGGTAACAATTGCTCTTAAAACAGTAATGCGGTAAAAGTAACGCAAGAGTTGTACTAACTGTGCAAATTGAATATGCAGTATTTCTTTAAAGAGACTGATAAAGAATGGAAGCAAGTCAGTAATGAACCTCCTTAATCTAATGGCATTTGTCATGGCTCCCACTAAGTCTTCTGACATTAGCATGCATACGCATTTTTTTTTTTTATTTATTATTTTAGTTTTGGATTTATTTCTTTTATTTTACTTTTTTTTTCCTTTCTGCTCAAGCCTGTTCATCGCAGTTCACTCGCTGCACTAACTCAGCAACCTGCCATGCTTGACGTTTTATTTTCTGGCTGATACTAACATGCTCATTCCGCAATCTGCTTATTCCTATCCATTCTTTTGAATACAAATTAATAAAACCAAATGAATTGAATGTTACTCCAAAAGCTGCATTATCCCAGGAGATATAATTTCCTTTTTTCTTTTTTTTTTTCTTTTTTTTTTTTTTTCTCTCTTATTTTGTATCTGAGTTGAAGAAAAAAGCATGTTCAGGATCTAACTTCCATACTCAGCTTCTTTTCTTCCTTTCTCCCCACCTCTCAAAAAAAAAAAAAAAGAGAATAAAAAAGACATAGCCCAAATAAATCTTGCCTGAAACATCCTGCTAGACCACGATGACTTTCCTCTGCCTCCTCTTTTGAAAGGGAAAGAAACAGTCCTTTATAAAGGGATACTGCAGCTTTAATTGCAACAGCTAATCTCAAGAGTTGAATAAAAATGTGATTATCACTTTTTTTTTAACTTTTAAATCAAAAGTTTGCAATTAATAACAAGGACATTGATTTTTATTCCCTTTTTTATTTTTATTTTTTCCTTATTTTTATCTTTCTCTTTTTTTTCCTCCCCTTTTCTCTCTTCCTCTCTCTCTCTCTCTCTCTCTCTCCCCCCCTCTCCCCTTTCCTTTTTTTTCCCCTCTCTCCCTTTTCTGCTCGCTTTCTTGAACTCATTCAGACCTGAGCGCTCCTAAGAAATGCCGAGCGCGCTTTGGCCTTGATCAACAGAATAACTGGTGCGGCCCCTGCAGGTGTGTATAGTTTTCCCAGACTCGCTATGGCTGATTTGCAGCTGGTTTATTTGGTACTTTCCCCTTTTTTCTCCTGCCTTGTTGCTTTGTAGCTCTGTGTTGTGATCTAGAAGACACAAGGGAGTGGGACACTGCCATGAGTTATTGTCTCTCTGAAAGGGTTTTGCTTTTTTTTTGCGTTGTTGGTTGGTTTTTTTGCCTTCCTCTTTGCTGCTGCTAGCCAAAAACCCACTGTAAAACAGCATCAGCCTTAAGCCCATCTGACCCGTGGCTCAACCACGCTCCTGCCTTCCAAGCCTCCACCAAAGGAAAGTCATTCCCAAAGCCCTTGGCAACACGGCATTGAGTGCAGTACCACCACCACACCGACACGCGGCCGTGTCGGAGATATTTTCCTGGTTTTTTCTTTGGCTCATTGTGAAAGTCCTGTTTTCTTTCCTGCCCTTGGTCCGAGGGGAGATTACCAAATAAAACTGAGGTGACTGAAAGCTAAACGTAGCTGTAGCTGAGATGATGCAGACCAAATGAGCTCTATCCACCATTGTGTTGTATTTTTTGTGTTTACCTTATGCTAACAGATGCAAATACTCCAAAGAAGTGTCGGGCATTGTTCGGGCTTGACCGACAGAGTTTATGGTGCAAACCATGCAGGTATAATCCTACCCATTAGGCCTTTGGGGAAATAAAAGCAATCTGTCCTCTTAGTGCATTTGTGTGATTTTATTTTTTTAATCTTTTTTCCTCACCTTTCTCTCTCCCACAGCATCAATTGCTAATAATCTTTGATCTTTGGAATTTCTTGCTAATTTAATGCCATTTTCTCTCTTTCTTTACCAATAACACCTCCCTGGTGGTAGAACTGGGAACAAGAGAACTTGAAGTCTTTAAAGCTGACAGGTTTTTTGGCTTTTTGATTTATTTTTTTTTCCCAGATTGTCAGCAAAGTGAGTGATTAGCTGGACATCTATATTTTGTCTTTCATTTGGGTCTATGTCTGGTGTCTCCAAAGGCTTTTTAAAAAGGTTCTGGGAGCTGCAGCACTAGTGTTCTTCTCGTTATTAGAGATGTAACAGCCAGAGTTTACAGCTTCTATAGTGCTCATTTTTTGGTGTTATCTGCAAAATTAAGTCGCTACCTGTAGGCGTCTGCGCCTCAGTACGGTTTGTGTAGACACAAGTTTTTTAGATGATCTGATGTCTTTTTTTAAATTTTCTGATTACAAAGCCCACATTTTTTTTCCTGAATTTAATCCCAGAAAGTGAGCTGTAAAAGCCTGAGCCCTAGACAAAACTCATTGCAGTTAGTAACAATTTCCAGTGTTAAAAGGAGATAAAAGACATCAGAGAGGCCAAATTTTGACAGCCCATGTTCTACTGGAGTTGTAATTCCATGTATAACTCAGTGCGTACTTCTTTCTTGGTGGAGGGATACCGAGTAGTTCTTTTCTCATTCCTTTTTCCTTATATAATCGCATTTGGTTAAATTTGTTGTTTCTTTGTTCTGATACAAGCAGTCTTTGAATTTGGAATATTATGATGGTAGGTATTTCAACCCAAACCACACTCTGTGTGTAGTGATTCCTCTCCCACATTCTCCCCTCTTGCTCATGCCAGCCCCATGTGCTCCATCTCATTTAGAATGTAGCTCAGATGTCCATCGTATTTTGTGTATGCACGCAGTCTTGTTTGTGCTTAGTGTCAAGGAAAACACAGATCAAGGGTGGGTTGTGTGTCAGAAAACCAGAGGAGGCACCAGGAATGTGATCAACAAATTACAAACCATCCCCTTCGAGGCACACGAGTACTAGGTGTTGGGGTCTTTGTGTTGGAGTCAACGCTTACACAAGCGTTGAAAGCAGCCGAGAGGAAGAAGGGGTTAGGCCAGAAGAGCCTGGTAGTCAGTCAGCGTGTCAGGAGACTTGAGTCTCCTGCTAGCCAAAGCCTCAAGTGCAGTGTTAGTTGGGATTTGTTCTCTGCTTAGTTCACTACTCATGATCAGCAGATATTTGTGTAGTCTGGAAAGAAAGCGTTTGAAGCATGTCAGGCCCTGTGTGCCAAGTACCACAACCAGGGACACACCATGTTTGTGTTGCTTTATCTTTCTCTAGCTGCTTAAATAAACAGCATCCTTTTTACACTGCAGTTTGTCAGTAAGGGGACTTTGAATTCAGTCTGTGCTGTGCTTAGGTTGCAAACCCACTCTTATGCCAGACTTTGGTCACAGACCTTTGTAGCACATCAAAGATGATTTCAGGGGCGTAGCTAGTAGCTTTAGACGTAGTGATACAGAATCAGACACTTTTCTTTTTGTTTTGTCCTGTTTTTTCAGTGCATGGAGACATTTTATATTCGAGCATTTCTCCTAGTTCTGGTCCTAACCATTAGAGCCTTGCATTTGCTGGCACGGTAGCATTCTGTATTGCGTCTTGGCTAGGTGCAAAAGATGTCCAGTTTGGTACTGCAGTAGAAACTCAGACATCTTTGCTCACGACAGCTGAATAAACCCTCATCATCCTCTGTGACTTTCACTCCTGTCAGTTGCAGCATCACAGGTTTCCTGATACAGGGCAGCATGAGCAGGGTCAGGACTGTTGGTGTTTGCCAGACTGATGTAGCCATTGCTCTTTCAAAGCAAAGCACAAGTGGATAAAACCCAGTGCTTCTGAGGTGGGGTATGGGGCATCTGTTCCCACTGTTAGGAGAGCAAAACCAAGCCACACATTCCTTGGATGTCTACTTATTCCCTGTTAATAGAGTTGCCTGGTATCGTTCACTTGTGGCAAAAGCTGGCCTGCAGGGTTTGGGCTTCTACTGTCTTGTGTCTTCTGCCCCAGCTAACCCTGGCATGTACACGGCCACAGATAACTTGTGGAATGAAACAGGCTGGAGAAATGCACCCCCTTGAGCCATCACAATTTAAGTAAATGGCTTTTCAGACTAGAAGTAGCCACACTATTAAAGAGTTTAATATGCAACAGAAGCAGACAAAACAATCTGCTCCCTTAATCCTAGTCAAAGAAAAATTACTTCAAGTAGCAGAACAGTGGGCTTAGTTTTAAAACGGTGGTTAACTCTGCAGAGTCAAAAAGTCAGGTAGACCTGATTTAATTCTGTTTTACCATGGGAACTCTCTTCCTTTCAGGCCACAGAAATTAAATAGTATTAAAAAATAACTTTGAATTTCCAAATACTAGATTCACACTGCCTCCAGTGAAGTAATTAACTGCCTTGTAATTTCAGAGCAGTTGAGTTGAATGGCTCCTGGGCCACCACCAATGAGGCAGGCAGAGCTTGCAAATGTTTTTAATGTTGGGATTGGGTGGGGAGCGCCCAGCAGTCTCCAGATTGTGAGAGCCCACCTTGCCACGTGGGGATTCTTGGTGAGCTTTGTGAGGCATCACAGTTTGCTTTGCAGTGGAGCTGTACCGAAGGTCCAGACATGAACTGTGGCCCTGGTAGTGTTGCACAGATGAAGCTAAGAAGTGGTAACAGAAAGGGCAGAGAAGAAAGAGCAGCAAAACTGTCTGTAGCAGAGAGCCAGAGACTTCCCCCGTTATTTGTTGATGATAGGAGTAGCAGGTTCTGTTTTGAGCCCACCAAATTAATTTTTTCCTGTCTTTTTAACTTTGCTCTACTAAAGCATGGTTTACAGCCTTCACTTGCTGTCTTCTGTCTCTTCCTTCCTTCCTTTCTTTCTTTTTAACATCTAAGTTGCATGGTTGACTTTAGTTTTTAGCATGTGTTGATCTGCAGGCTAACGTGGTTAAAACTCTTAATAGCCCTAACCCCTTACCTTGCCATAAGGACCACAGAGCAGAACCTGAGTATCTGTAGGAGGGAATGTCCCAGCACTGGTCCCTCAATGAAGTTGGTGGAAAGATGGGGTGCTGAAGTTGCTGTTCCCTTCCTGGCTATGGGAGATGGTCTCTTTTAAGTCCAGGATCAAGCTGGTTAGATGTCCCTTGTAGCCAAGAAACATCTAAACCTATTGCTTAGACAGCAGACCTTGGTTTAACCCAAGTCAAACGCAGTTGCCACGCAGAGGAGAGAACGCTGACAACCAGCAGTGGGCCTGGGGCATCTACATGTGCTGGGAGTGTCACCCAGCAACGTGCAGCTGTTGTGCCACACTTGGGCGCTTTGTCCTGTGAAGTTGCTGATCTAGCGCAAGGAGTGGGAAAGCAACCTGCTCCTTCACCTTGGTGGCTTTGTGTACCTTAGCTGAGCATCCAGAGTTTTTGTGGCAGAGCTGCTCTAGACAGGCTTTGTCATATACCTTGGGCTGTGTGACAGTGGTTCAGCTTTTCCCATGGAAAGCGTGCTGGTGAACAGAAGGGCTGGAGAGGCATCATGGTTAGGGTCAAGGTGGCCACTGAACATTGTCCTGCCAGATGCTATAGTTGTTTGCCTCATGATTTCTGTCCTGCTGCTAAGAGTTGTCTTGCATACACTTGGCAAGAGAGGTGGTGTGAGACTCATCTGTTTTCATTGCTCCTTTACATTATTAAGTGGACAGAGGGAGGAGAAAAGATCTCTGTCGGGTCACTTACTCATTTATTTGAAGATGAGCAGCTCTTGCGAGACTCGTATCCCCTGGCGTGAAATAAGCCCCCTGTTGCTCCTCAGCTTTGTACGCGTGGTTGTGCTTTTCACCTACTGCAATTGGATCCCATTTGGAGTTACATGGATGGTCTTTCAGAGGAAAATTCCCCAAAACGCAGAGGAGCAGCTTCCCACATCTACCACTGTCCCTTAAAACAAAAAGTAAAACTGAGTCAATCTGAAGCCACAACCTGCAGGCCATACAACCAGTTATTCTTGTTAATTTGGATCATACTCTGTTTATCCTGTTCTTTTCCTGTTTTTTTCTTCTGTTGGCTTCGTTTGTTCGTTTGTTTTTATTTCCCTTCTCTCTTGTTCTCTCTATTATAAATCCCTCCTGTCTGACTGACATTTCTGGATTTGGTGTGGTTCTTAACAGAGGAGAAGGCAATGAGCAGTAGTTTGCAGCCGTCCTTGCCAACCAAGGGCAGTGCATCGTAGGAGACGACAGGTGACGCAGGTTTAGCGATAGCCCCGTTGAGGTGGACAGCATTGTGGGACATCACGCGATACCATCAACTGCCCAGAGCCCGCCCTTTATAAGGATCTACGTTTTACTTTTTTATGGCTTTTTCCGGAGGAAAGTTGAGTTTGTAGATTAGTACAGTGGGCTCCTAAAACATCTTGCCTGATAAAGAAAGGAGGCGGCCTGAAGAGGAGGGGGATGAAGAGACAATTGGTGAATCTTTTCCAAAACTAATAGTCAAGGAGAGGTTCCCTCAGTGCCGAGGACACCCTGCCAGACCCCCAGGATGGCCCGCACAGAGCCCAGAGTAGCTAATTGATGGCTCTTTACGTTAGATAACTGTCTCCTTCAGCATCTCTGCCCTTTATTCACAGATAACTCTTTCCCTGTTTCTAGGAGAAAAAAAAAGTGCGTTCGCTACATACAAGGTGAAGGCAGCTGCGTCAGCCCACCCTCTTCAGATGGAAGCTTACTAGACTCTCCTCCGTCCTCCCCCGCCATGCTCGCCTCCCCCTCCAGAGACTCGAAACCACAGACTGAACAAACGCAACCCCTCTCGCTCTCATTGAAGCCCGACCCGCTGGCGCACCTGGTCATGATGCCGCCGCCATCCTCGCTCGTCCTCGCTGAGAGCGCTGCGAGCAAGCCCGGCGCCCTGCCTGCTGCCAGCTGCCCCAACGGGGCCCTGGACCACCCGCCGGCCGCCCTCCCGCCGGCCGCTGCCGCATCCCTAGCACAGCCCTCGACGTCCTCTTTGCATTCCCACAGCTCGCTGGCAGGGACACAGCCCCAGCCGCTCTCCCTCGTAACCAAGTCCTTAGAATAGCTTTAGCCTCGTTAGCCCTTTCCGTTTCCTTCCGGGGGGAATGAATTCTGTTGGGATTTGGGGTTTTGTTTTCGGCGCTTATTTTTCTTTTAATTTTTTTTTCCGTCTCCTCGTCGTCGTCCGCCGTTCGTCGTCGTCTCTCGGTTTCGTTTTTAATTCGTGCCATGTGGCTACATTAGTTGATGTTTTATCGAGTTCATTGGTCAATATTTGACCCATTCTTATTTCAATTTCTCCTTTTTAAATATGTAGATGAGAAAAAGCCTCATGATTCTGCCAAAATTTTTATCAACAGCTGTTTAAAGTCTTTGTAGCGTTTAAAAAATATATATATATACATAATTGTTATGTAGTTCCAATAGCTTAGTTTTAAAGACTGATTTTAAAAATTACAAAAAAAAAAAAGAAAAAAGAAAAAAGAAGCGATTTTGAAGCAGCCCTTGCTGGAGCCGTTGGTTCTTTATTATTTGTATTAAATACGAGCTTGCGAACCAATCATTTTACATCTGGTTTTTAAACCTTTAAGGGCACAACGAACGCGGTGCCGCTACTACTACTTCTTTTTTTTTTTTTTTTAAATTCTCCTTCCTCGTGTGAAACAACCTTTCTCGTGACGTTACTTGTTCTTGTTTAAATGTACAGAAACAAAGGGTTAAAAAAATGTGTTAATATACCTTGTTCCATGGTGTTGTTCTTTTTTGGGGGAGGGGAACGCTACTCAACAATTAAAAGTATCACAACGCTATTGGACCAGTAGTATTTATTGCTTTAGAAATTGCTTGTTGTATCTGTATGTTGTCCCTTTTTTAATGGGTTTTATTTTTTCTTCTTTTTTTTCTTGAAACATTGTATAAAGGTTTGTTGGTTTGTTGTTTTTTTTCCCCTTAGTGTAAGCATCTTATATATAACAACTCATTTGTACAAGGTTTTTAAGTTTATATATAAATGTGTATATATATATTTTTTCTGGGATTTTTGGTTTTATTTGATTCCGTTTATTTTTTTTCCTGTATGAAACACAGTTGCCACCAAATGGACATTAACCGATGCATTTTTTTTTTTCAAGGATCAATACTGTAAAGAAAATAAAACGAACCATAAAAATGCTTTAAAAGCCATTACACGCAAAAAAAAAGACTTGAAAATTTAGCAAGGGAATTTTTAGCAACGCTGTTTGAGGAAAGCAAGGTCCCGGTGTCTCCCATTCAGAACTGCAGCTGAATCCCCTGCGACGTTAGGACTGTAGGCTGTGTGCAAAAATTTTTCTGTGCCAAAATTCTCAGTGACTTTTAACTTTTCTCCCGACGACTTCCTTAATTTTGTTTTTTTATTTTTTATTTTAAATGCTGTAATTTTTTTGTTCATCATGTTTTGCTGTGATGTTACATAGGTAGATATGTATGTAGTTTTAATGTCACCTATAACAAGACGTGTTTGGTAGCAGATTGTCCGGAAAGCATTTAAAATGAAGAGGTATAAACCCTTAAGGGCCAAATTCTGTATATTAGATTATTCATAAAAGGAAAATCCGACTGCCACTTTTATGTACACTTAATACATACAGGTAGGTAGCAAACTTAAAACACAAAAAAAAAACCTAGGCATGTTGATGTTGCAAAAAAAAACCGCTGTATAAAGCTGAAGAATTGTTCATCTGTTCATTCAGTGCCATTGTAGTTGACATGAAGCGATTGTAAAACTGTCTCAAGATTTTTCTCTGGTTTATTAAGATGCTAACTATAACATTTTTTGTGAATACTTTGAATGTTTCCTAACAGTTGTGATGTTACTGTTCCGTTTTATGCTCTTATTCCGATTTTCATTTTTAATGGTTTGGAAGCCATTTTTTGTAATGAATAAATGTTCATGCTGTACAGTATCTGTAGCATGCAGTTCTGGATTAATAAAAGCAACTTAGTATGTGCAGAGAATGACTTGTCAACTCCTTTCTGCGTTGACTGCATTTTACTCCGGCCAAAAAGATTTACAGCCCGAGTGGAAAACTTCCTCAAAATAAATCTGTGAGGATCGTGGCAAATTGCAGCCAGGTCTGCTTGTGACAAATCCTCTGTTTCCTTTGGGTCCCCGTGCTCCTGCCTGCTAAATGCGTTTTGCACCAGCCCTCTCCCCGCTCAGCAAGCTTTGCTTATTTAAAGCAAATGGCACGTGGGTTGGCAAAAGGCAGACAGCACGTGAGCAAAAGTAACGGCCCTTTGCTGTGTGAAGTGAACCCGGCTGGGGGATGGGAGACCAGGGCTGATGACACTTTTAAGTTTAAAATAGTTTTGTTCTACCCAGTGATCTGGAAGGGGCTGCCCAGAGGGGTTGTGGAGTCTCCTTCTCTGAAGACGTTTAAAACCTGCCTGGGTGTGTTCCTGTCTAGGTGGTCCTGCTCTGGGAGGTGGATTGGACTAGAAGATCTTTTGACATCCCTTCTAATCCCTAATTCTGTGATTCTGTGATCCTACAGCACGGGGCTGCTGCGCTCACACAGGAGAGCTTCGTTACTTGGAGTGCTCATGCTGGCTGTAGGGTTTGTCTTCCAGATAGATTTGAGTCTGGATTTTGCGTAATTCATCTTTAAATACAGTGAGCCTGTGCTCAGGGCTGAGCATCCAGCATCTTCCCAACACAGCAAAGCCTGAAGGTGCTGCAACGATCAGGGTAAACCTACATGCAAGAAGTTTTATCGAATGGTTGATTTGTGTGGGGTTTTATTTGAATTAAGCAGGGAGGTGGTGGAGTCACCATCCCTCGAGGTGTTCAACAGACGAGTAGGTATGGCCCTGAAGGACATGATTTAGTGGGCATGGTGGGGTGGGGTTGATGGTTGGACTGGATATCTTGCAGGTCCTTTCCTGCCTTAATGATTCTATGATTTAAGGTTCACCACTTCCTGGAATCTCTCCCAGGTGGATGTCACCACAGCCCCAGTGAAATCTCAGCCACAGCAATTTCTATAGTAGCCCTTGAGGGCAATGACATGCCAAAGCCTCGGTGCAGGTATGTTCCCCTGCAAACAGTTCTCTTCAGTTGGTCTTCGTGAACTCTGGGGGACAGGTAAGTATTTTTCCTACTATGGGAATACAGAGACCTGCAGTGGGGCTATTTTGAGGAGCCAAGCCACAGTGCTGAGACCTTGCTGTCCCCTGCTGTGGGGTCTGATAAAGCCAGAACTGGCTGCAGAGGGGTTGTCTGTTGGCTGCAGAAAGGATTCTCTTTTTAGGAAGGCTGGGAGGTACCGGGTGAGATACTAACTAACGTTTAAGCAGAACATGCAATAGTTTATATTGCCAGCATTTCTCCCAATGATTAGTTGACAAGCCAGACTCTCTTGTTTTGTTGCAGAAGTGGAGCAGTGCACGTGAGTATCGCTTCATGTTTCTTACTACAAGGACTAATACGCAGCGAATTTTTTACCAGGCTCCATCAATCTCCTTGGTGCAAGGCTTGATGCTGTTTCTGATGTGGTCTGACGTGGCGCTCCTGTTGCCGTCAGTGGAACGTGTCCCTGTGTCACGTGCGGCCAGTGCAGGTGGGATGGGATTCTGTAATGGGGGAGATGACGTTTCTGCAAAGCCCTTCTGGAACACCCAGTCTTGCTGCTGTTGGTAGCCAGCAAATTGAGCACGATGCTCAAATTACTGTCCTGCTATTTGAGGTTTCTAGGGAGTATTCTTTTTGTCTTTCTCCTAAATGTTTTGACTCTTGCTAGACTGTGGCCATCCATCAGCCAGACACATGTGCTGCATCTCTGCTGGGGCTAACTGTTCTCTCCTAATGTAAAGCACAGTGTTCCAGGGGGATCTTTGAGTGCTGCGATTCAAAGGAGACACCATCGAGGTCTGATTCGTATATTCAGCAAAATAGCGTGTTCTTTGCTCGCTGCTTTATTAGCAAGCCCTTGGAAAGTGGAGTCCAAAAACACTGTTCCTGGACAAATTGGTTTTCCTTCTGCATGTGAGTGATGAGAGAGGCATGTGTTTGAGCAATGGGTTGAGCAGAGCTCTCAAGTGGCCGATAACTCGTGCTGGCAACTCTTGTTTGCTGTAGAAAACTATTGTGTACTCCTGGGAAAGCAAATACTTTGGTTTCCTATAGGTAGTGCATTGGCTGTGTCCCTTGATGATCTTCTGCCTTCAGATTCACTTCCAAATTTCCCATGATTAGAGGATCTGAGCTGGGTCAAAGCTTGTAGAAAAAAATTACCATTTCTGGTGTATAATCCCTTTGTGCCCTGGAGTCGCAATGAAAGACCCCGTTGGGCCAGGGACGCTGGAAGCATCGTAGAAAGGCAGCCCTTCCTATATACTGTAGGTGTAAAATAGGGTGAGCAGCTGGCTGCAGGGGCATGGTGTGGACATCCCGTTCACCCGCAGATCCGTGCAAGTGGGGGCAACCTCCACAGTGAAGGGTGGCTAACTGGCACAGAGCTGCCACAGACAGCGTGGGGCCCTGTGTGCGGTACGTAATTCACGGTAGCTATTGCTTCCATCTGCTTTTATGGGATCAGGCAAGGAAGCAAGTCAAGGTATTTCATGTTCAAGAGACTTATTTTCCATTAGTTTTGTAAATCTCATTTTTCACTTAGCGTATGGAATTTTTAAAAGTCTACGCAACTGCTGACTCAATAAAGCAGTGCCACATGGTTTTTAGCTTTGCTTAGAAAAGGAAGGGGAAGGCAGGAAAAAAAGAGGGATCTCTGTAGTCCTGTTCATTTCATTAGACCATTAAAAGATGTAAAGAGAATTCACGGTAAAATAGCTGCATGGGCCACTGCAACAGCTATGAAAGCAAAGAGTAATAAAAATGAGCGTGTGTGACAGTGCTGCCCAGCTACGTCTGGTCTACAGACAGGTGGAGTCTCCTCTGGAGACGTTCAAAACCCACCTGGACGTGTTCTTGTGTGACTTGGTCTAGGTGATCCTGCTGTGGCAGGGGGATTGGACTAGATGATCTTTCGAGGTCCCTCCCAATCCCTCATGTTCTGTGATTCTGTGTGCTTTACCTCCTAACACTGGGTGAACATTTTGAATGCTGTCTTGGGAGAGGTGCTCCTGTGGAAGACTAAATGCAGTGCGTGGCTTCAGAGGTCTTTGCTGGACTGGAAGGCTAAAGCTCTGTGAGCCTGTGAACATACAAGTGTGCTCAGAGATTGCAGCAGTTGCTGTGTTATTAAAAAGCTCAGGCAGACAGTTTGGCATTCATCTGGAGATCATCTTGGAAAACATCTTGAGACTTTTAAGGCAGATCAGCTACAAGCAAATACGTCCCAACCACCCATCGCTGTCAATAATGTCATCAGCCTGTTTCATGGACTCTCTCAGGACAGGAGTCTTCCAACCTCTGGACTGATTTTCTTCAGAGATCAATCCAAAGTATTTGCTCATTACTTGCATTCATGCTGTAGCAGTTGCTCTTTTTCAGAGGTTGGAAATGCATGTAATCTGGACTTGGGGGGGTGGTAGCCCAGACCTCTAAGGCAGTGGAGATCATGAAGTCATGCTGTCTGTCCATCTGTTTGACCCTCTCCTGATAATTCTTGAATCCTCTGGCATCTTGAACCTGATTTGAGAGCGGCAGTCAAACTCTCAGGGATGATAAAGTCCCTCTGAGTTCCAGGGAAATCTCTGCCGGCACTGAGAAGAGAGGCTTTCCAGATCTGCTGCTGAAGAAAAGGCTGGGAGAGCTCAGCTGTTATCCATTCTCTCTGGCAGTGTCCAGATGGCCAATTATCACACATCTACTTCTGGACCAGCATCTGCACTCTCCTGCCCAGCTGGCAGGCCAAGAAGATTAGGTAGGAGACATGGAGAGCATTGAGGTGTTGGAAGGAACAAAGGAGATGGAACAGAATTAAGGGTATAGGGAAAACTGGAAATCCTGCAGCTGCAGCATGTAACGTTATGTAAGGCTGCAGGGGAAAGTGAGGGGAGGGGAAGGTCAATGGGGAGAGAGGAGATACATCTGCCGGACACCCAGCCTTGCTAGCGTTACTGCTCACAGAGCAAAGCTGCTCTGGCAGGGTAGACGTTGTGGTGTTACCAGCTCCTCATCTCTCTCTTTCCAATTGTTTGCTCTCCCCAGCTCACCCAGGAGAAGAGCAGCCCAGTCTGGGAGGTACCTACTGGCTCTGGCCAGGCAGGCTGCAATGCCCCTGTGAGCCACCCCCACCAGAAAGGTCTGCAGGGTGGGAAAGGCTCAGAGTTTTTCCACAGCCTTGCAGCATGGCGAGGGCTGGGTGTGCGGAGCGAGAAGGGCAGCGTTTTTCCCCCAGAAACAGAAAAAAGTTTGTTCTCTTATTTGCAAACAGGCCCATTTGTGGTAGCTGGTTCCCAGGCATTAGCGAACCCCCTGGTTTTAATCCCCCTCAGAAAATGCCCCCTTTGCTCCCTTATTTTGTGTTCCCTTTTGAATACGCTGCTGGGGTATTTTTGGACCTAACTATATCTTTTTAATCTGCTTCCCCTCCCCTTCTCAGCCCCCGCTGCCTCCCTGCCTGCTCCTCCTTCAAACTTATATAATGGCACATTATACAAAACAGCGAAGCAGGTGGTATTTTTAAAGACAGTGAGTGAGCATTTTTTTTGGCCTAAATTTGGTACGAAACAGATGGATTTTAAGACTCTGCTTTTTCTATGAATAGTAACCGTTGTTCTCCGCTGCCTTAAACACCAGTTTCGAGACCACCTCCAGCAACCAATCAGCACTCCGTTATTTAATTATAACAAAATTCTTAGCTCTGTCTGCTGCTGCATGGGCAAGTGGGGGGCACTGGATCAACTTCTGGAGCCAGGCAGACTTGCCAACAATAATTTTCCTTTTCCCAGAGGGCTGAGGGGGCCTGGAGTGGGTTCCAAGTTCCTCCTAAGCTGGCTGTTCAGTTTGGGCTCCCTGACAGGGCGCTTGAAAAGGGTTATAGAAAGGCAGATAAATGCACTTCTTGTTGCAAGCTTCCCTGACAAGCCAGGCCTCCAGAACAGTGATCTCATTCCTGCCTCATTATTAGTGGTGCCAGATTTTTTCCATTAACAGGTAATTGAGTCGAAACTAAAATAAGCAAAGTTTGTTTTATCTGATGCATTTTCTTGCTTGCTTGTGAAAGAAAAACACTTAGAGAGGGGTTTGCTTTTAATGTTCATGGAAATGTATTTACATCTCAGAGATTCCTCTCTGCTCCAGTGTAATTAACCTGACTGGTCTTTTTGTTATTGTTGTTTTGATTTTTAAAGCACAGACTTTGGCGAGGCTTAATTCTCTTTTTAATGGTTTGCATTCCCCGGGGAGCAGCAGGGCTGACGCTGCCCGTTCTGCACCGGCCACGAGTGCCGCTCCTGTGAGCGTGCGCTAGCCTTCACCCATGGCCTGAAGAGGGGAAGCAGGAGCCCAACAGGGTGATGCTATGAGCCAATTCTAGGCTCACAGAGAACTTTCCTTCCCAGACAGGCTGTGGGGACCAGCTGGTGTCTTCTCTCCCGATGAGCAAGGAAACAACAGGGCTGCCTCTGAAATGCTCTTGGACTTGCTGAAGGTCATTCGTTGTAGATGCAAGTGGAAGCTGAGCAAGGAGGGTGCTGAGAGCGAGCTGTGGGATGGGGCCATGTCCCACAGCAGGGCAGGGGACACGGGTGGCTGCAGAAGTGCTGAGGGTGGCAGCTTTGTGCCCGGTGAGCACTGCCTCAGCCTGGGCTTTCAGAGGCCAATTACCAATTCACGGAGCCAGTTTCAGCACAGTCAGGACCTTGGAAGACTTGGGAGCATTTCTGAGTTTGGGTTTTTGGGGTTTTTATGCCTTCCTAAAAAAATGAAAGCAGAATGACCCGTACGTTGAAGTTAAGTACATAATTACTTCTAACAGGAATCTCAATCGTTGTCTCCTCCTCTGAGTAGGTATCGCTGGATCAGTTACCCTGACTTCCCCATGACAGAAGTGAGACACAAAAAGCCCCATCTACACTTGAACTCATTCTCTCTTTGCTTTATTGTGTTTAATCTCACAGCTGTTGGGGATTTTTGGTTGGAGAATTCAGCCAGCTCTCATCTCATGCAAACCTGATGCAGACACTTCTCTGGTAGTGAAGCTGTAGGAGAAATCAGGGGGTGACATGGGAGGTGTCACCCTGCCCTTGTGTGAGGTGAGACGTACAAAGCAGCGTATCAGAAGATGCCTGTTAAAGGCTGAAATGGAATTAGGTGCCCAAATTACTTTCCTGGCAGTCTGGACTGTGTGTTCACCAAGTCTCTCAGTTTACCTGGCTGTGAAGAAGGCGCTGTCCTGAGGCTTGCACATCGCTTCCTCTCTGTGAAAAGAACGCTCAGGAATCGCACAGCAAAGTCGGGGTTGCATCAACACAGGGCTGCAATCAACATTGCTTCCTCAGGCACTCATTCACAGAATCACAGAACATAGGGACTGGAAGGGACCTTGAAAGATCATCCAGTCCAATCCCCCCGCCACAGCAGGATCACCCAGATCCAGTCGCACAGGAACATGTCCAGGTGGGTTTTAAATGACTCCAGAGAAGGAGACTCCACGACCTCCCAGGGCAGCCTGTTTTAGTGCTCTGTATGTGTCTCCCTGGATTTTATGGGGCTCTCCCTAAGGTACCAATGGTGTGGGTTTGTTCCCTCTTCACTGAGTGAATTTTCCTGAAGCAGCCAAATGCTTTGTTTGAATAAACCCCTGCTCTGCATCACGACAGCTGATCAAGGACTCAGACTAGAGAAAAGCCACTGAACCAAGTAGCTTCACTTGAAATTGTTTCATTTCAGAAATGACATTCTTCTTTTCCACACCCTCTTTGAGTCTTTATGAGAATTTAAGCTAACAGGCATCACTCAGGACAGGAAAGATTTCCCACCTACAAATCTGTCCCTTCGCTGAAGTTTCCAGTTTTCACACAGCCCACCCTCAGCCTGGACAACAAGGGTGCAGACTGCTTTGAACTCTCTGCTTTCTTCCGGCTGCTCAGACTTGGATGAATGAACCGGGGGATGAAGCAGGCTCCTTCTTCCTTCAGATTCCTTCCATCCCATTCACACCTTGCAGTGTTCCCTACATTGCACCTCGGCATCTCAGGTTCCTTATGAGAGCCACCAGACTGCACCTGTTGTCTCCTATGTTTCACAGGGATGCTGAAGCAGCATCAGCTCCACTTCACATGCCCACAGTCTGACTCAAGAGACCATTTTTAGGTTGAGTTTCACATTTGCTGAATATTTGATGTATTTTTTGAAGATAACCATCCAAGATAATATTAAGACAAACTGCTTCAAGTCAGCTGAGATCAACAAGACCTGACCTAGATGAGCCGACCTAGACAGGAAGATTTGTTGTACAATATCAATGATTTAATGCCCTAATAGGTTCAGCCAAAATCTTTCACTTGAGCATTAACATATTTGAGCTCTGTACTGACTTGCGTCACTTTTTTTTCCTGGGAAGGAATGTGCAAGTTTTCCAACGGATCTCGTGGCCTTGGGTGTCCCACTGGAAGCAGAAGGCCGGTTTGCAGAAAGCACTGGATTCCTTTCATTCCGGGGAGAAAGGAGTCTGTGTAAACTGTCTCAGCTTTGACTCTAAAACTGAAGCCAAAGCAGTCGGTAGGTACTGCTGAGAAATCCACAGCGACTGAATCCATGAGGGGCATTCACCTCACCCTTGGTACCGCATTAAATGCAAATATTGTACATGTCACAGAAGGCAAAGGAACGGGGGTACAAATAATCCTGGACGTTAGTTACACTTAAATATACTCAAATGTCACTGTTTCACATAGGTCCTTTGGATTTCGGCCAACTCAGAAATAATTTACCCAAACAAATATTTGGGGGGTTTTTTCCCCCTGCACATAGCTGTCTTTCTTCAGCGATGATGTTGTTCTGGCTAGTTTTCTTTACCCTAACAGAGGTGACTCCGCAGCACATTTCCTTTGACAAAAACACACAAAACCAACACGGATCAGTTAACACAGGTGACATCTTTAAACCTGAATACATTTTTTCACTATAAACGCCACCAGTCAACTTTCGTGTAGGTAGCTTTCCATTGTTAGTTGTCAAAGTCTTCTTGAGTGGATTTCCTACTGTGTCACTTTTGTGTGAGTCAAATCAAGATTATAGGTAACAGAGAAGAAAAAGAAAGAGAAGAGAAGGTTAGACCCTCATTTTAGAGTTTAAGAAAAATCTACCAGCAGGTTGCAGTTCGAGTTGGTAATATACATGAAAGGGGGAGTCCAAGCCGTGTCACAGGTATCACTATATTAGGCTTTCAGGAGAAAGCATACAAAACACATATTGTAGTGGTCACACACAGAGACATAAATTTAGGAACAAGATCTGCCTTAGCTTGAACATAGTCAGCTGTGATAATAAGGAACAATGGACTGAAGCTATTATGAAACGAAACCCGGGTGCCTGAATGGAGGGAGATTTTAGTCGAGTTCTCCTGGAATCAAAAAGTCTAACTTTTTTCACAGATATATGTTGTCCTAATTTTTATCTGTTCTCACTTTAGAAGGCAGCTGATTTTATTTGGGAATCTGATTAACGAAGAGGATTAGGATGTTCCTTGCTACATTTTAAATGTCTGGGTTTTGTTTTAGCTTTTATGTCTTCAGTATTTGATTTTGGTTGGGATTTGTGGTGTGCAAGCAGAGCACGCTGATGTGTCCCCCATAGAACATTTATGAGGTAGGAGCCAGGATGGATTTCAGACACTTTGAAATAGGTTGGGGAGTTACTAGTCTTACATGAGTGGTGTAAAAACATTTATAGAACTGTGATGTTCATTAATTTTGCAATGAGATAGTCAGAAATAACTTCAAGGAAAAGACAGCGACTACCTGAAGCGGGGCAAATGCTCGACTTATGGCAAAACCCACTTACCTTGACTTGTATGTGATGTCAACAGACTGCTGATGTGCTGAGATATGTCTGAGAGAGCTGGAAGGCTCGCGGAGCAGAAACCTTTGGGGGTGGAATTTGAACTGTCCCACAAGGACATCAGAAGGATGGAGGAAACTTCAGAGGTAGCAGAGGTACCTGATGATGTCAGATCTCCAGCTGTGGAACTGTGAGGTAAGTTTGACTTCTCTCTCAAGAGGAGTACAAGTATGTTCTAGGTTTGAGAGGTATGTGCATAGGTCTTTGGTGACACCAAAGAGATTTTTCTCTTTGCAAACAGTAATTAACTCACATGCCACCCAACTTGAAAACTGCTAGGAGCACACCAGTTTCATATGAGAAATTCATCTTGAACTTCTTGTCTTAACTGCAGGCAACTAGCTTCCAGTGGAACTGACCACATCTGGTCATCCTCCGGTAAACATGGTGGGTCCATACCATGTAGCACTGCAACCCCCAGTATTGTCTAAAGGCTTGAATGTTATTGGAACACCCCTTGGCGGGTGTCAGGAGGATGGAGCCAGGCTCTTCTCAGTGTTGTCTAGTGATAGGACAAGGGGCAATGGATGTGAGCTGGAACATAGGAGGTTCCACAGAAATATGAGAAGAAACTTCTTCATGGTGAGGGTTACAGAGCACTGGAAGGGGCTCTCCAAGGAGGCTGTGGAGTCTCCTTCTCTGGAGACGTTTAAAACCCGCCTGGATGTGTTCCTGTGCGACTGGATCTAGGTGATCCTGCTTTGGCAGGATGATTAGACTAGATGATCTTTTGAAGTTCCTTCCAATCCCTAATGTTCTGTGATTCATTGGTAAGGAGTAATGTTCTCTTGACCTGGAGGAGCAATCAGAATATCTGGGCAATAGATATTGAGCTAGGCTTGAATTTTGATCAAACGGGGCTTTTCTCGCCTGCAGAATCAATGGTAGTTATGAGATTTGCATCAAAGTTTTAGTCAGCAGAAGGTTAACAGTCCACGAAAACTTTGGCCTATTGTGCAAAACCTACAAATATTCCAGGGTGTTAGCGCTGTGGCTTTTGGCCGGACGTCTATCAAGACACAGAGAAGAAGCCAAACACATGTTGTGGTGTTCTAGGCTTTGATTCTTAATCATGTTCTGTGCTCGCGTTCAGAGGTTTGCTTTGGGACCGTCTCCAGTGTGAGAAAATATGACAGAGAAATCAAACACAGAGGTTGTGCATAACGGTGTGCGGTGCTCCTGTGTGAAGGGGACTTTTGAAAGCACTAACATTCTTCTTCTTTTGACAGTAGTCACACATTTTTCACTTGGTTTGTCTTAACTGGGAATAACCCCTAAGACAGGATGTCTCCGGGCACTTCAGAGAAGTGCTTTTTTGAAGGCAAAGGAAATAACGTTGCAGAGCTCTGCCTCACATCTCCCTGGCTGTTAACAATCCCGTAAATTCCACTGCCGAGTGCAGCCCGTGTCCATGGCTGGTCTCAAGTGCAGCTGCAGTGCCGGGCTCACAACACAACGGTGTTCTCTTCATCTAGGAGAATGTTCCCCAGCTTTGGGAATACTTGACTCCTTGACGTAGACTAAACCAGCTCTGACAAGACGTGTAGGAAGGCACTGGCTGGGCATCACACTATGCCACGGTGTGGGAAAAATCGGGTACCAGCTGTCACGAGGAAGGAACTCTGAGCTTCCCAGGAATGGAGAAAGTGGACATTAGTTTTTTTGGGATGGGTTTGGAATTGCTTTAACCTGACAGAATGCACTTCCATGGCTACAAAACCTGTTGGCAGTGACTTGCATCCTTTGTCCACACGCCTGCCTTTTACCTACTCCGTTTACCAGAAAAGGGGGTTCCTTTTTCTTTCCCTTCTTCTATGCAGAAAGGTTCCTATTCCTTCCTTCTTTAAAGTCTCTTTTTAATGGTTTAAATTACTGTCATGAGAAAAGTCCAGCAGGAGTAGGGAGGCGATTATCTCCCTGTACCTGGCAGGGGGATTGAACTAGATGATCTTTCGAGGTTCCTTCCAGTCCCCAATGTTCTGTGATTCTGTCATCCTGTTCTCAGCACTGGTGAGGCCACACCTTGAGTACTGGGTCTGGTTTTGGGCACCTCAGTACAAGGGAGATACTGAGATGATGAAGTGAGTACAGAGGAGGGCATCAAAGCTGGTGAAGGACCTGGAGAATAAATATTATGAGGAGAGATTTGAGAGAGTTGGGGCTCTTTAGTCTGAGGAAAAGAAGGCTGAGAGGAGACCTATTTGCTCTCTACAACTATCAGAAAGGACGTTGTAGAGATGTTGGTGCTGGTCTCTTCTCACAAATAAGTAGTGAGAGAACCAGAGGGAAGGTTTCAAGCTCCAAGAGGGGAGGTTTAGATTGGACATCAGGAAAAAATTCTTCCCAGAAAGAGCGGTCAGGCACTGGAACGGGCTGCCCAGGGTTGTGGTTGAGTCACCATCCCTGGATGAGTTTAAAAGTCACTTAGATGTGGTGTTGGGGCATCTGGTTTAGGGGTGAACTTGTAGAGTAGGATTGATAGTTGGACTTGATGATCCCAAGGGTCCTTTCCAACCTGAATGATTCTGTGATTCTGTATTATTCTATGAAGTCAACCAGTATACAGAGAGGAGGGTAAAAACTAACTCGGAAGTCCCGTTGGCTAATTTTAAAATGCATTTAACCTCTTTTGTAACTTTTTGCACTGGATAGATTGTCTAGTATCTGATACATCTGGAAAGGAAAAGCCATGAAGTCAATGGAAATAGTTCAGTAACCTGAGGTCCCAGCTGCACTTTCCTGAGACAACAGAAAGTCAGTTTCTTCTCTTCCAATCAGTCTTGTCATCTCTTCTTCCTCACAAGTGCAACTTCATTTTCCAGTGCATGTTTCTGTCCCGTGGCTGCTGGGGCACGTGGCAGGTGCGGAAATCTGATCTACCAGCTGTTGGAGCCAAGGGATGTTGATCAGAGCTTACTTTGCTTTGGGATCTAAATGGTTTTCTCTGCAGAAATGCCACAAAATATTGGTCAGGGACTTGTAAGGGGAGAAAAGGACCTGAATTTAGAAAATACCCTGTACCAGCAGAGAACACTGAGAGCAAAAGAGCAGCTACAGCAAGAGCATCGTCCACTGCTGGTCACACTGCAAGATACTTAAACCAGGAATAGCACTGGGTGAGAAAGAAGCCAATTAATTCCACTGGAAGGATGTCAACTAGTAATTCAAGACAAGAAGGAAGCACTGTGTAAAGTGGAGATGAGCAGGGCAGTCTGCCAACCTGTCCCAACCTTCTTTAAATAAGATACTTATTAGTGTCTTATATTTAAATTTAAATATTTATAATTCCATTAATAGCATATGAGAAAGGGGCCCGTTCCAGAGATGAATCTGTACGAGAAGTTGTCCACAGACATAAATTAGATCAGAGAAGGTTGGGATATTCAAGCCTTTTAGTCTTGTCGTCATTCGTTTTGGTGGGCTACAGGCTGGGGTGGCAGCTAAACCACCTCTAGACACATGAATCCCCTCTCCAGGAATGTGTGTTCTTCTTACTTTCCTGCAAAGCCTTTTGCCTGCATGAACCATTCTGGGCTTCAACAAGACTTTTAAGTGATTCTGTGTTGTAACCTTCATGGCTGGCAGGCCTCTGTGTTATTCTCATTCTCCCACGTGGAGACTCCTGCAGCTTTTAAAGCAGTTGCCCAAGGACATGTGGAGAAGCAGTGCCAACTTTGTGACTACACAGCCCCACCATTCTTATTAGATTCCATGAAAGATGAGAGCAGTCTGTTTGATGCTTTCAGTGGGGTCTGAAGCTTTTACCAACGTTGTGAAAGGTCATTAGAGAAGAGCTGGGGGACCAAATTCAACAGCTACTCATGGGAATGGTCCTTGGGATGTGGAATTAGTCCAGGAGAAAATGTGAAAACAGAAGTGATTTATATTTAAATGAGTGTTATGAAGACAGCAGTGACCACTGAAACCTACACAACAATAACTCTGAACAACCTCTCTCTGGCACACTCAGCTGTGCCATCCTTTTAACCCTGGAGGAGGCAACTGGGAAGAGAGATTTAGAGCAGATCTGTGGGACTGAGATGAGTGAACGAATCTGACTTCTATCTAGGTGCTTCTGGGTTCTCATCAGCCCCTTTCAAGGCGTTGAGGAAACCATCTTGGTCCTCTGTGATCTGCTCCCTGGGACACAGATAGCAGGACAAAGCAGTCATTCTCTTTTTCTCCCATGGTAAGTGGTCTCTGCCCTTTTGATATTAAATATATGGGGTCTTTCCAGAAGGGTAGTGTGAAATGTCAAAGAGAGAATGTATTTAGGCATTCAGCTGGTTTGCAACCATTTTATACCCACCACACAAAGACATAGAAGGCTTCTTACTCATTTCTCTGCACTCATCATGCTGCCATTGTGGGACCAGGACATAATGAGATGAATAGGAAGCATTTCCACAGCATGAGCAATGTAGGTACATCATTATTAATGTCCTTACAAAATATCCTATCTCTACATGATGCCGACATATCTGAGATACAGCCCTCTGCCAGATATAAAAAAACATGTCCATCCAACAGTGATCTGTTACTTAATGGAAAGTCTGCTCAAATCCAGTTTAAATTGCATTTATTATTTATGCCTCAACTTCAGAGCGTGTATACTGAGTATGTCTTCCCCTTACAGTGCTGGAGGATTAGTAGTTTCCATTTAAACAGGGAGATACTGGCCCGGAAGGATGTTAAATATCTCCATCTTCATTATTTAAAAATGGTAAAAACTCTTTTAAATCAGTGCAAAAATTATAAGCAGCCTCTTCTGTATGTTTTGAGTTGCACATTTTCATGCCATTTGGGCCAGGTATAGTCCTTTTCCTTCTGGCTCCCTGGTGGGTTAGGTGAGCATCCCCCCTGGGTGAGAGTGCCAGCCTGAGGGCAGGATCCATAAGGATTCAAATGGGTGCCCAGGCTTGGAGATGGGCGGCTGTAGTGTGGTGTTGGAAGTGGTGCACGCAGGGATGGCTGCAGTGGCATTAGCTTCAGGTAAAAGTTCCTCTAGATAATAATGCTTTTATTTTAGTCATCTCATCCCTTTGTAGCTTGCCCTCTGGTGGGAATGGTTTTCAAACATAGTTGAGGTGACATTTTGAATAGTTAATTTCTGGCGTGTGTTATCCCTGACCTCATTAATGTTTATACATATGTGAAGGGTGGGTGTCTGGAGGATGGAGCCAGGCTCTTCTCAGTGTTGTCTACTGATAGGACAAGGGGCAAAGAATGTGAGCTGGAATATAGGAGGTTCCACAGAAATATGGAAGAAACTTCTTCACGGTGAGGGTGACAGAGCACTGGAAGGGGCTGCCCAGGGAGGCTGTGGAGTCTCCTTCTCTGGAGACATTAAAAACCTGCCTGGACTTGTTCCTGTGCGACTTGGTCTAAGTGATTCTGCTTTGGTGGGATGATTAGACTAGATGATCTTTCGAGGAGCCTTCCAATCCCTGATGCTCTGTGATTCTGTGATGTCCCCGGTCCTGTGGCTTGCTCACAAGCAGCTCACTGCACACACTCAGTGCTCGCCAACTCGTGTGTTTCTGATGTCTCTTGACCTTGCTTGGGTGGGTTTCACACAGACACCAATGGGTGCCTGTAGGACTGTAGATTTCACCAGCAGAGTGAATCCAGGTATCTGAATAATTAGTTGCCAAGATATCTGGGTGTATCTGACAAACATCGTGTTTCAGGTTGTTGGTTTTAGGTTTTTTTTCCTGAAGCCTTGGAACGATGTAGTTTATCTTCTCACACTAACTCATTCATACTTGTGTTTGCTGTAGTAGACATTCTGAATGCTTTGCTTAAAGCTGCACCAGAAGTTCATGGTGGAACAGATGGTAGAAAGAGCTAGGAAATTTCTTGATATTTTACGGGTTGGACAACAACCACAACCCGATCCAACAAATTTTCTTGTTCTCAAACATTTTACTGTCAATACACTCCTCAGGAATGTACTCAGAGTTGTTTGGGGACATGGAAAAATATTTACCTCAGCCTTCCACAATTTATTACTTATTGTTTGAAAAAGTTGCCTCTTTTCTGTGCCAACATTTATCATCTTGGGAAACATACTGGAATATAGCAGTGATATTAGACAATAATATGCTCTTTTCTGGGATAAAATAATATTGCTGGGCCACTGCAGAGGAAGCCAAAAACCACATGTGAAATGGCTCCTTTGGAAGGGCAAGAAATTTCAAAGTTTGTTAGCAAATAATTTAACTAGCGGTGCAGACATCAAATGGCTTCAGCAGCACTTGAGAAGCTGTTCTGAAAATGCATTTCTCCCCAAGTGCTGGGGCATAAAGCCACTGTACTGAGGGTTAGAACCATAATAATAAGAATCCCTCACCAGAAAAACTGTAATAATAATAGTAATAATAAAATAAAACCCATCTTGCAGAGTAGTTATGGGAGGAACAACTAACTGTGAGTCCTTCAGTGGTTCATATTGATTCAACTTCTGTTTGCATGGCCTTGAATTAGGGGCTGCCTTAGCTCCTGGGCAGAGGTGGCAGCTCAAGATCTCCTGGTTGGAGAGGGAAAGGCTGCCATCCCTCTCCTCCAGCCATTAAGCTGCTTTCTTAGCTGAGCACTCCTTGCACATCCATGCATCCCCCACTGCCCACCTCAAGCTAGTTTATTTGTATTTCTCATGCAGCCCCTTGCATTTGGTGGTGATTTCCCAAGGCAAAGTTTCAGAGGAAGTATTCACAGAGCACTTCCCTGAAGTCCCCCCTTGGTGAGCTGCCGATGAAATACTTCATAAGAGTAAGTACTGCACAGTGTGTGTACTGTGTACTACAGATCTGTGTTTGTAGTAAAGTGAAAGCCCTCAAGGACTTCCTCACTGCCTGGTTGTGCCTGCCTACTACCTCTTGCTGTAGGATACCCAGTTTATGGGAGGAGAGGCCATCTTTGTCATAGTGCCTCAATGCAACCTGCTACAAAAAGCCCTCGAAGGATGCTCTGTAACCCATAAATCAGACAGAGAAGCATCTCAAATCACCCTTCTCTTCTGAGTGAAACTCAGTGTGTTCAGCGAGGCACCAGGAGCTCTGTGCTTCTCAGCAGCTGAACGTCATATGTCCCAAATGGGGCTTCTCCAGCAGAACCCATCGCTGAGCCCTCTTTTCTGTCCCAGGAGCAGGTGACAGCTAGCAGTGGGACTGCGGCAGGGACTTCAGCATGGAGGAGGCTACAACTTTCCCAGGAGATGGTGGGGTGCAATTGCATCGACTGGGCTGATTGCTCTGTGAGCTGTGCACCCACTGTGGCATGAGCCACGGTGCGACATTTAACCTTCGACAGACTCACTTATCCTGTGGGTGCTCTCTTATGCACCAAAGAACAGATACAAGCTGTACTTCCCTTCTGATGGGCCCAAAGGGAAAAGAGGGGGAACGGATCCGTGCGGTGCCTGGAGGGAGATGAAACCACATTAGAATGGGCTGAAAGGGATGGAGCAATTCTCACAAAATTATTAATAACTGCTAATAAAGGAGCATTTGAATAGCAAGTGTAGTCATGGAGGATGCAAAGCACCCGGCGTGCGCTGGAATTGTCCCAGCCCACCTCTGAAGTGCTCCCACCTGAAGGGCAGGGTGCCCCAGTTTCTTCAATGTGCGCTCCGGACTCGACACAAGGTGTGAAGCAAATCTTTGAACCCCGGGTGCTTTGCCCAATGCCGGTTCCTTTATTAGAAGCCCAGGAGCCAGCATGGAACGAGCAGGGCAGCAGCACAGCGCGGCACATTTTTACAGCGAGGCCAAATCTTTATTATGCTTCTTGGCCCAGTTTAGTGGAGAACACTGCTGGGCCTGATTTCAGTTTTGATATCATACACTGAGGCTGCAGACCCTTAAGAGTACAAGCTGGAGAAAAGAACATAGAAAATGTTAGGAATGAGAAAAGGCCATTCAACACATTGATGCTTGTCTCTTGTAATACAGCGTTTCCCCCAGGATAGCATCTAATTGCTTCTTGAACAAGCCCACTGTCTTTGCCTCAACAACCTTGCCCAGTAGGCCATTCCAAACATTTATTATTCTTTGAGTGACAAAGCACTTCCTTATGTCTCCTCTGAATTTGTTTTTTGAACTTCCATTTGTGCCCCCGATCCTGTCATCTGTGCAGTATCAAAAGTAGTAACACGCATTGATATAATCCATTCAGCTAAGATTTTTGTATACTTCAGTTAGACCCCCCTTACATCTCTCTCTCTTTTTTTTTTTTAAAGTTGAATAGATTGAGGGTTTTTTCACCTTTCAGTAACTTCTACAATTTTATCCTGGAACCAAGTAGAGCAAAAATATTTGTTAAAGTCTGACTCACATTAGACCACGCTGAATGGCTGTATAAAGTCTGCTATAGAATCGCGTTTCGGTAAGTTGGGCTTTTTTTTTATCCCTCCCCCTCTTCTGGAGACTAAACTATCATTTCGTTTCCCCGATGCTTGTGTCTGGTTATTTTGACAAAAGTTAACTGGGAAGAGGGCGAGAATAAAAAGCTTGACATGAAACTTGGGAAAAGCTGATAATCTCGACATTTTTTCCATTTACACTGTGGGCTTCCACCCCCACCCCCCCACTGCCCCCTACTCTGCAAGTAGTGGGGTTTTTATAAACAGGCTGATTGTTTATCGCATCAGGTTTTTCATCTGACAATGCTTTGCAGAATCTTTATGGAGAAATGTCAAAATTCATCTGCACTCCCCCCGCCGAAAGCCACAGAACCAAACAGCCCCTGGTCCAGCCCTCATCCACTGCCACGACTGAGGTGAAGAGTTCATTACCTTTTTGGATTAAATTCTGGGGCATACGTTAGTCAGAACTGATGATCTAATGGTCCCTCCTGGCCCTAAAACATATCTACAAATAATGATTATAGATGAAATATATATGCCCTGCACAAAGTCAAACCCAGAAGGCTTTGGGTGGGAACAAGAAATTAAGGGAAGGAATTTTGCCCTAGCCCTTTCCCAGAAGCTGGACAGGCGGCTCTCAGCGTTAGCCTGAGCACAGCAGTGGCTGCTTATTCATTGTTCCTTCAGTTTTTTTCCATTATATTAACAGTGTGAGGGGGGTTTTAGGCCATCTGCAAATCTTTTGGTTTTCCCTGAGTTTCTTTCCAATGCATTTCTAGGAATGCAGGATCCGAGCGAGATGGGCTGCTTGTCCCTACATGTGGCTGAGCTGAGATTTTTTCCTCACTGGCCATCCATGGATCTAAACACATGCTTCCCTCAGGGTCACTGACTTTTGGATCAGGTAAAGTAGTATCATGACTAATTAACTTGGGCAGAGCACTACCATCATTTCTTAGTTTGGAAATCAGTGGGTCATCATCCTGTGTATTTTCTGCAGGGTGTTGCCCTGCGGGATACAGACACGCTGCTGGGTGCATCACAGCTGAGCCACCCACATCCCCTTCCCCTGGCTGGGGCCACAGGTGTCAGTCAGTCCCATGCCGGTGGCATGTGAGGCTGTACTGGATCATCTGGGGGGAAAGTCAGTCCATAGGTCTTGGGGAATTATTTGTGCTTTATACTACCAGGGGCAGAACACTGACGTATGGGATGGTAATTATCGGGATCAAGCTTCAGATCTTCTCTGAAAAAATCTGTACAATATGTGCTTTGCTCCAGGCCCTGGGAATCTCCTATGTTTGACAAATCAAAAAATAATTGTTGGTAGTACAATAAATTTGTTATTCAGTTCCCTAAGTGTTTGTGGTTTCATGCAGTCTGGAAAGCTGATTTGTTTATGTTCTTGTTTTCTCTATACTCCCTTTCCCATTCTTTGTCGTTATCTGTATTTTTACAGGTTTATTTTTCTCTAGTGTTTTCTAGTTGCTCAAAATTTGTGTTTGTATATTTATTTAAAGGCAGATTTCAAAAGAATTCAATCTCTCAGTTTACTAAAAGATTCAGTGTCTCGCTAGTCCTTCATCTCCCCTGGTATTTTACAGACGCTCTCGTTCTCCCTTACCCAGCTATCTGGAATCATAGAACCATTAGGGATTGGAAGAGACCTCAAAAGATCATCTAGTCCAATCCCCCTGCCACAGCAGGATCACCCAGACCAAGTCACACAGTCAGTCAGGGTTGGAAGCACTAACCCCTTTGGTCTCTTTGCTATGTATGTCTGTTGCTCACAAAACTCGGGGTCCTTGTTTTGAACCACAATCCCCTTACATTCGATGTGTCTTTGGACATTACCTGCTACTTGCTTTGCACCTTTTTTTTTACAGAGGGATTCTGAGGCTTCTTGGGTTGAATTATTTTTAGATGTTTCCAACATTTTCCTGCACAGATGGATTTCCATTTTCTCACCCAGGAGGGCTTCCTTCCCTGCCCTGTCTAATGCTGCCACTGGGAGCCAAGGGCCTGCAGCCCAACACCGGTTACTGCCAGAAGAAGTGGTGCAGGGCTCATGGCATGGACGAGCCCAGATCAAGGGATTCCTCTGTCTCGCTGTGCTTACACTCTCTGCTAAGGTCTTCTTCACTCATCGTGCCATGTGTGAGGCCTGCCAGCTGAAGCTGTAATGCAAAGGACATCTGCACATCCCTTGGATCAGAGCTGCCTGTAGGGAAGCCCATCTCTAGGATGACCGGACTGTGATAGCTCCATGTCCTGGTGGAGACGATGCAAAAAGGGCTGTGCGGCTTTCATTGCCTTTGGCAAGCTTGTCCTTCCATTCTGCCCAGTGTTTCAGATCGTTAGGACTACTTGTCCTGTCAGACCTACCAAATATAACTAGAGCATTCACTAGATTTAAAGGTTTTCAAGTGTTTACAACCACGTCTCCTCCCCGGGGGGATCTCTGCGCCGCGCTGCTCGCTGTATTGTCTTTGGCTGGGCCTTCAGGGTTCCTGAATTTATGCGCTTAAAAACCAGTGAGCCTTGGTCAGACAAGAGCCCAAACACTGCGACTTCTCATCTGGGTGCCTCCACTCCTGGATTTCGCAGGGATTATGAAAGATATAAATAAACCTCCGGTTCGTAGTCTTCAGTGTTTCTATCACAATTTCAAGTTGATTTAAAAGTTCGGGCCAGATAGGCTGTGCGAGTGGCCCTCGAAGCCGTAGGTAATCCTTATGCAGTCAGGGCTGGGAATTATTTACCTAGTAAGTGAATTGTAACTGAGACTTTTTCAGCCTCCGCTAGCCAACAGGAGTTAGTGACAAAGAAACCCATGGTCATGAAAAGCCTGGCTGTGTAAATATTATCTTTCAGCTCTGGGCTCATTTGCACCATGTAGCTCTCATGCTCCTGTAGATCCCAAGGGCACCTGGGTGGCAGACGCAGGCGTGCAGACATGTCCACAGTCAGGCCTGTCCTCCCTGCACAGTGGGGAACATGAATGCGAGCTTTCTCCTCCCCTGGACTTCAGAACTCCCTGAAGACCCATCCGGGCTCTTTGAAAGTGAAATGAGCAGCGGTTGGACCTTCGCTTGAAGTACAGCCTGGCTGTACCTAAAGGGGCCTACTGGGACACCCTCACTGGTTTCTGGGCCATTTGGCCAAAGTTAGCGTCACGGACTCGCTCTCTGCTGCAGTATTTTGTGCCAAGCTGAAGCAAACAGGATTCTTCCTTCTCCTTTGAAAGAGCCACAGAAGAGTCATGGAGAGAAGGAAGAAACAGCCAGGAGAAACCAGGAAGGAAAAAAGATGAGCGAGAGAAAGCAAGCTGGAGAAGGAGAAAGGGGAGTGAAGTAGCTCAACAGTCAAAGGAGTAGGTGATGTGCCATCTCCCTCTCGGTACAACACTGTTGTGTGGGAAGAGGAAGATGACAGTTAATATATCAAAGGAAATGAATTGCAGCATTAAGATCCTGACTTTGCTTTGTCAAATTTGCAGGTGATTATTGTATAACTCTTTGCAGCTGCTCTCAGTGATGGAAACACTCTTCAGATCCTCCAGACACAGTACTACTGGTAAAAGCAACAGCTCTTCAGAGGGATGCTTACTTAAAGTAGCAGGAGGCTTCTTAAATCTCCTTCAGACTTTTTCCAACACTGTTACCCATTCTGTGTGGTCTCTGTGTACCTGAGACGTATTTTCCTCTCTGATTGACAGTAAAACTAGAGCTTAAAAAATACAGTAAAGTAAAACTAATGAAGTAAAATTCAATTTTAAAATGTTCAATTTGATGTGATGATCAATCCACATCGGAATCATAGAGTCATTCAGGTTGGAAAAGACCCTTGGGATCATCAAGTCCAACCATCAATCCTTCTCTACAAGTTCACCCCTAAACCAGATCCCCCAACACTTTTAAACTCATCCAGGGATGGTGACTCAACCACAACCCTGGGCAGCCCGTTCCAGTGCCTGACCGCTCTTTCTGGGAAGAATTTTTTCCTGATGTCCAACCTAAACCTCCTCTCTTGGAGCTTGAAACCTTCTCTCTGGTTCTGTTGCTACTTACCTGTGAGAAGAGACCAGCACCAACATCTCTGCAATGTCCTTTCTATTAATTGTAGAGAGTGATGAGGTCTCCCCTAAGCTTCCTCTTCCTCAAACTAAACAGTCCCAACTCTCTCCGTCTCTCAGGAATCAAGGGTAACTCCTCTAACATAAATCAGACAACGTATAGCAAGCCTGGCCTTACGGCAAGTATGCTGGAGGAAGAATTGATCAGTGGTTCACCAGATTAGATCAGATCTGATCCCAAAACACCAACAAAAGCCATGGATAAGCTTTTACTGACTGCAGAAGATTCCTGTGGAAGCCCTGTGACAGCAGCCTTTTTCACAGGTAATGAAGACTTGGCAGATACGAAAGCTGAAAATTGTTGACCATCAAAATGTGACCAAAGGATTTGCTGCAATGGAACAGCACAAGAGGAGCTTGCTCTGGCATGAAAATTGCCTGTCCATGGGAAAAGGGTACTGAAGAGTGAAAGACTCTGTGCAAAGGAAGAAAAGTGATGCAGATTTGAAAGCGTTGTAACAAAATTATCTCAGTGGTTTAAAAAACCCCACGACCAAGCAGCTCAGCAGAGAAGTGTTTCAGGGGTTTTGTTCATTGCTCGAAAATCAAATTAACCTTTCATTTATTTTTGATCATCTTCTCTTTTCTTTCTCCTCTCCTTCTACCTTCTGCTTTTTCAGTGACCAAGGGACAGCAGGAAATGATAGAAGAAGAGAGGAAAAGGAAAAAACCGAGAGAGAAAAGCCAAAATGACAAAAGGTAAATATATCCAGGAACTCTGAGCGTATTTTGTGTTCTTTGGAGGCAGAGTTTTTAGTCGATTTTCCTCCCCTGGTTTTGAACCCCAGTAGAAATGGGGCATGGGGAACCCTTGTGCAAGATGGTGGGATGTCCACAGCACAGCTGAAGTGGCGCTTGCTGGGATGTGGAAAGGGATTCATTCACTAGACCCCTGGGCACCAGCATCTGCCTAAGTAAGGCTTTGTACTAAGACAATTCTTCAAGGCTTTTTGGGTAAGACCAGCTTGCCAAATGAAGATATAACTTTTGTCCTACAAGTCAAGACTCTTTAATATTCCTGTTCTGTAGATACAGTATCCCTTGAGGCATCCTCAGACTTTCAGTTCTTTGACTTGGGAACAAAATAAACATTAAAAAAGCTTATAAAAGGATTGTGTCCAGTGTGACCTGCCCCTGTCTGGGGGTGGAAGTGGGGAACTGGAGGGAAGAGTATTTCTTGCTCACCAGTCTGAAGTGGTTCCCAAACACTGAAACACAGAGCAGTAAAGGAAATTTATAGCCATATCTCCCTCTTGGCCTTTCCCCAGCCCTTAGCGCTCATTATTCATGGCTTTAAAATGGTGACAAAAGGGAGAGTTGTAAATGCAAACCAACAAAATCGAACCAAAAGAAACGACTTAAAAACAAACTCATGTCCAAGAGATCGCTTTTGCCCTCAAAATCCGGGGAAATTTGCACCACATGGCCTCCAGCCAGAATTCCAGACAAGGCACATCCAAACGGGAGCAAAGTTACTTGAATGAAAAATTCAGGCATCCTGCTTCCTCTACCTTCCTCCCTTAGCTGCTAGAACTGTCAGGCAGAAAGAGACCTCTTCGGCCTCATAATGTTTGAAGTGAAACTTTTTGGGGAATACTGAAAGTCACTCACAGTCCCGGGGGAGCAGTGAGCCAGTTTTTCCTACCCTACCTTCTTTGTAGTTTACTTTCCCCTATATCCTTTTTTTTTTTCCTTACTGCAGCTTTTCTGATCACAGTATCACAGTGACTTTATCACCGTCACCTCCTCATTGTGAACCAGCACATCCCTTGGAGGCAGAGAGCCATTGTGGAGGTGGTAAGTAATTTGTTTTGTTCAATGGGTTCCTTGTTATGCATGCATGCAAAGCCCCTTTTATCCCACATTTAAATTTGTGTTTTCCCTCTCATGATTGGTTTTGTGACATCAAAAAGCTTCCAGCATCTTCAAAAATCAAGAAGAACAAACTCTTAGAAAAATAAAATAAAAATAAAAAGAATTCCTTCCTAGTACGCTCAGCATTTCTGTGCAGCTTTAGAAAAGAAGAGATTCACATGGGATACTGGCTACTAACGACTATGGAAATAAGCCTGATTTTTTGATCTCTAGGCCCAAACATTATTCATACTTTTTTTCCTTAGCCTCAAACAATGTCTTCAGATAGCCCAGGTAAAAGCAAGCCAGAAACAAAACAACATCATAGAGGAATAGCTTTATGCAGATACTTTCAGCTACACTACACAACTCACATTGTCTTTGAACCCAGTGTGATAAGAGAATGATTTGAGACTCCAGGGACGACTCCTGGATATGTTTTTACTTCAGCATATTGTAGCAAGACAGAAGTCTTTGGCTTAAGAAATGTGTTCAGCAAAATTCTGCATGTGGTGTGCGTGGGGGAGTGAGGTTATTATTATTTCTATTGCTCCAGTAACACTTTGGACAGCACTGAGAGCTGAGGTCAGGAAGCAGACACGATGTACGCATGAGGTTATGCAGACTCTCTTTAACCTTCGCAAAATATGCTTAGTGGGAGGCTGGGAGGAGGAGTGGGGGAAGTCTCAGCCAAATCCTCCTCCTCAAAATCAGAAATTACTATAATTATAGAATCATAGAAAGGTTTGGGTCGGAAGGGAATTCAGACATCTGCTAGTTCAAACCCCTGCCATGGACAGGGACACCTCTCACCAGACCAAAGCCCCGTCCTACCTGGCCTTGAACACTTCCAGAGAGGGGCATCCACAACCTACCAGTGTCTCACATCCCTCATGTCTTTCTAATGCAGAGACCAGGATGTCAAGTGGGACAGTGTTGAACCCTTTCCATGAGTCCAGATAGAGAGTACCTCAGTTGCTCTTCTCCTATAAACCAACGCCATCACTCATTATAAAAGGCCACCAAATTAGTCAGGCGTGATTTGCCCTTGGTGAAGTCATGTTGTTTGCCACCAGTCACCTCCTCATTTTCCATCCGTCTTAGCATAGCCTTCAGGAGGCTCTGCTGCATGATCTTGTTGGGCACAGGGATGAGACTGACTGGCCTGTAGTATAGCCAAATTGTTAAGGCTGCTTTTCAGGAAAGGAGCTGCACCCTTTGATTTTCAGTCACTTAGCTACTCTTCTAAGAATGCTTTTACTTGCTCATAAATGTGGAAAGGACGAGAGTCAGGAGGACGGAGCCAGGCTCTGCTCAGTGTCATCCTATGATAGGACAAGGGGCAATGGGTGTCAGCTGGAACACAGGAGGTTTCACAGAAATCTGAGAAGGAACTTCTTTACAGTGAGGGTGACAGAGCACTGGAAGGGGCTGCCCAGTGGGGTTGTGGAGTCTCCTTCTCTGGAGATGTTTGAAACCCACCTGGACATGTTCCTGTGCAACTTGATCTAGGGGATCCTGCTCTGGCAGGGGGATTGGACTAGATGATCTTTTGAGGTTCCTTCCAATCCCTAATGTTTTGTGATTCTGTGAGTTTCTGGGAAGTGATTAGCATTTGCCTAAGTCCAATGACGAATTAAAATACTAGATCTCAATATTTTAGGTTGATTTTACATAGTCCATGTACTCAGATTTTTAGACTGAAGTAACTTGAGAAAGCCATGTGAAACACAGTGCCCGGGATGGCTGTCAGAGGGTGCCTGAAATGGCATCATAAAAGGTTTGGGATGTATCTGGTTATCAACAATTCTGTCTTGTTTCTGTAAAATTCAGGTTTATTCTAGTAGTAACTATATGTCAAAGATTTTAAAAAAATGATCTCCTATGACATTTCCCATTTAAATACTCATCTTTTGATAAAGAGGAATGGACCACAGGGTAGGGGATCTATTCCAAAGCAGCAGATATTGCAACCAGTGGAGGACCTGCTGCTTCCAGGGCATCTTGCATCTATAATGCCTCTCACATTCCTTGTAGTTAACAAGAGATGCTGGTTGGGACATGTGTGCTTTAAATAAGGCGCTCTTGAGTGTGGACAGTATAGAATGCTCTCTTGACGAAAATGTATAGTTGTGAAATTGGTGTCACTTTGTTATTGACCAAAGCTGAGCCATTAGCTTTGAGAATGTCGCAGTCCAATTGAAGTATGAGCACTATTTCATGTCTCACAGTGTAGGACAGACCTGGGATACAGAGTGCTACCCTGCACTTCCAGGGATATTTTTTGTCCTAGTTTTTTTTCCTGGGACAGAGGATTTCCCTTGTCCCAAGTCAGGAGCTATTGCACTCCTAGAACTGTGGCAGAAGGACAGGATCCAGGTTCCAAGTAGCTCATGTGACAACCCCACCTACTAGGGAACATCTCTGTCCCCATTTGGCCCAACACGTGAACTGAGGTTCAAAAAATGCACGAGACCCGTGACACCGTCCACAGCAGAGGTGTGACCTAAATTCTGTGTTGTGCACCCGCCACCCCTCTTTTTAAGTTGCTCACTGTATCTGAGACAGCTAGAGCAAAGGGAAACCTCTGCAATAATCAAAACTGTTATTGCAAGTTAATTCCACTGCAAAGATACCTACACGATGTTTGAAGGGGACGTGTAAGTTTGGTTATCCCAGCTATCCATCCCGTGAGTGCTACTGGCACCCGGGGCCCAGAGCCGTAGGGATATTTAGGTGTCTAGTTGCTAGTTTCCCAAAGAAATCAGCTCTTCACTGCTCAGCTGCTTTGTGAATGTGGGTAAAGGTATTAATCATCCTAAGAAAGGGATTTTGGGTACTGTAGGAGGCTTTCCACTGCCTGAGTAGGACTGAGCCCTCTCTGCCAGATTTAAAAGGTAATTTAAGGCCATTACTAGCAAAGGGAGGAGGAAGGAGGTCATCTAGCAGGGCGTGAAGCCTGCCCCCTCCAGCCCCAAGCTCAATGCTGCCCTTGGATTTTAGGGTCTTTTCATTCTAGCAAATGTATTTTATGAACCCGATGTACACTGGGCTAGAACAATCCCACACTGGGATCTAATTTCAGACCTACAAAGGTTGATTTATCCTTTTGCAGGCTATGTACTCATTTGAACTAAAATTACCCTGCTGCCAGCCTCCTTGATAGCAATTACATCTAAAGAGAGAGAACCACTGAACTTCATGTATTGGTAATGGTCTTTCCATCTATATTTTTCCTTGGGGATAAAGTTGTATGGGAAAATTAGACACATTAGCCTAGGAAAAACAGTGAACAAAAATACATATTTCATACTTTTAGCAAGTATCCTCATGCTACCAATTAGAGCCATCATTTAATGCAGGTATTTTAGCATTATGGTGCCAGTCTGTACATAAAGCCGAGCAAAATTATTTTTGATAGTTATTTAAGGGCATCCTAAATACACTCAAGAATAGTACATTTTAATTTTCAATAATGCCAGCAGACTCAAGCATTCAGATTTTAGCATAACCAGCAGGAAAACTGTTTGATGTTTTAATTATGTCCCAGAAAATGCTGAATGTGTTATAAAAGAAATCTGAAGAGGGGAGGGGGAGGTGGGGGGGGGAAGAGGTTTTTATTACTGCTCAAGAGGAAGGACGTTTTACAACATAGCATTAAAAATGTAAAATGGAATGAAAAAGAACTCGGATAGTCAAAACTTTGTCTGCAACAAAGTAGGCCAGAGAAGCAGAATAATATGTCTGTTAGAAGCAGTTGTCACTGAGAAGTGGAAGAGAGCGTTTACACAGAGATAAGGCTGAAGGAAGGGGAAAACCTTAAAATAACCCCAAAGTCTTTTAAATTATGTTTAAGACTAGCCAGAACCCGGTAACTGTTCCCAACAAGGTGTCTCGGAGGATTTCAGAGTTCCTGATTAATGTGGTGACCTACTGCTCTGTGATGCAGCATGTTGAAAGCCCAGCTGGGTATTCGCAGTTGAGATGAGGCTGTTGGGACTTCCCGGGGCTCTGTCCTGCTGGCACTGGGGTCAGGCTCCGCAGCAAGACTCAGGAAAGGGGTCCCCAAGGGACAGGAAAAACGAGAACCTGAATTGCTGGGAATGAATTGAACCAGATGTACAAAGCTCCAGCTATTCAAGCAGAGATAGGAAGTAGCGAGGGGGTGTGGGGGTGAAATTACCGAGGTTTAACTTTCCTTTAACAGGTGTAGGAGGAGGAAGACAGGGGTCAGTGAGGGGCACTGCCACATCCTGTGGTGCTTCCCAGTGTCCCCAGCCCAGGGACTGATGCAGAGCCATAGTGGGATAAGTCGGGCAGGAGTGGGGAGGGTGGTGTAGGGTGCCAAAGCCTCTCCCCTACTCCCCATGCCCAGCACAGGACATGTCTCCCTCATACAAACATGAGCAGTCATGAGTTCGCTCATTCCTGATGCTCCATCCATCCTCCACTCTCTACTGAGTTCCTGACTTCTCCAGTTTGGTTCAGACACATTGTTTATGCTGTGTCCAGTGTACTAGCAGCATCTCAAATAACTGCCCCAAGAAATGTTTACTTTAGACTTTTTAAAACATCAGCAGCAGTAGGTTTGTATATTTGTACTGGCATACGTGTGACATATTCAAACAAGGCGGGTCCGTGATTGTACTAGATATATACATCTTGGTGTTGCTGATGCTTCAAGACAGCCAGCACAGAGCTTTCTGCAGCTATGGCTTGTTTAAAAAAGATAACCCTTTATTGATAAAATCATAAATTATGTATCTAAACACAAAAAGAGAAAGTCTGTTTTATCATGTAGTTGATCACACTGAAATGATGAAAGAACCTGGAGCCAGATATCAATGAAATAGTGTGAATTCTCCTTCACTGGTTTGCTATTTCAAAATGCCCGGTGTCAAGCCTGGGCACTATGATATATGTTTATTTACCATCTCAGCTCTTCCAGCTTCTGTACTTTGTTATTTGATACTTTGACTATTTGCTTAAACTCTCTATGCAAATACAAAGCTCAAATACAAAGCTGGAGTATTAAGATTAAAGAAGAACTGAGATTCCAAGATTAAAAACTGAGATGAATGTCTCTTGTAAATGTGTATTGTTAGTCTGATTTTTAGAGGCTGTTTGGCAATGATCTGAAACAAGAAATAAATCAGCATTGTAAAAGGAACAGTCCAAAATGCTTCAAAAACATGTATAGCAGGAAAAACCTTTCCAAAGCTGTAAGTGAACTTCACAGTCTGATGCTCACCACAAAATTTATCATTAAGAGGAGAAGCTAAGCCCAAAATGATGCCATTTGAACATCTTTCCTTTATTGCACCCTACACTCTTTTTTCCTTTCTTTGAACCTGACTACAGCCTGGGCAAACTGCAGAGGGTTTACGTTCCTGGTATCCATTCAGACAGCAGAGGCGTGAGGGAGGTGGATGTCTTTCTCCAAGGCCAGGTAAGATGCTCCATGCCCAGGTGCATGCTCCTGCTCCCTTTCCAGAAGCAGAGCCATTTCTCAGGCCACCCGGAAACACGGGCACCTTTAGAGCCCAGCTCGCCAGCACCAAAACAGGCATTCAGCACCCAGGCTACTGCCTTCTCCTCCCCACCCGCTCATCCCTCCTGCGCCAGCGCTGGAACTTGTTACCCAGATAGCAGCCGGCCTTGTTATTCGAGACTGTAAACTTTCACATTTGAGTAGTATTTCTGTGTCTGCATCAAGGCTGGAAGTCTAAGAGTTCAGGGACTAAAAAACTTGCTTGACAAGCAAAGATTTTTCTTTAAAAAAGAAGAAGGGGAGGGGAAAGGGCTCCAAGCTCACGGGAATAGGTGAAAGTGACAGAGGCTGGAGACAAAGATGAGACGTGATCCTGAATGTGCCAGTGGCTGCTGGGAGAGTGACTGGCAGCACTATGGGCCCACTGCTCACCCTGCAGAGGAGGCAATCAAAAACCTGTCACCGAGTTTGGTGGGAGGTGGGAGGTATCAGCCACGGAGTGATGAGACATGGGGGAAGCTTTACCTGTAGTTGCTTCCTATGGCCCTGTTTTGCTCATCTTTGATTTTTGCACCTGCTGCTGGTGCGTCTCCCCCACTGCTGCCTGCTGGAGGGGGTCTCTGGGCAGAGCCCTTACTGCTGCCTGGGGGGGCAGAAGTGGGCAGGACTCCAGCCCGGGGGGCTCCTCACCTGGCTCCTGAGCATCCCCAGCTGCAGTGCTTGGAAAGCGGCTACAAATCGCCAACCACTTACAGGCTGTTTCTCAGTTTCTGTTTCTGTGTTGTTCACCTTTTTTGATTTGTGGACCATAAAGTGTTTTCCAGAGGAGCAGATCCCTTTTGAAATGCACATTCTTAAAGTGCTGTACAGCATAAATGGACTTGTTTTCCTTAGCCCCCTCTCACAGACACCTTAGAAGTAGACCACAGAGCTCCCCAGAGGTTTGCAGACACCCAGGTTGAAAAGCAGCACTCTCATGTTAATCCTTTCAGCTGTCCAGTCCAGGAAATGTGATTATTTTGCAGCTGAGAGCAGAGAGACAAAGAAAGGTGATGCCAAAAAGCAGGAATTTTTAAAGCACTGCTCTGATCTGGGAGCACAGAGACTGCTGGAAGTTAGAGCTGGTTTCCTACGTGTCTTTCAGACGCTATTGAAATCACTCCCAAAGTGTTCCCCTTTCATTAGGTGTCTAAATTCACATCCATAGGTGCTAAGTGCTGACAAATCCCTCTGACCTCAGCGCCACGCATGCCTGCCCACCTATGAAAACCTTTGCTATACCTTTTTTTTTGAGAGCCCTGTTTGAAGCAGTGGTCATGGAAGGAGTCAGTGTCAGGTTTTGGATGAGATACAGAGTTTTTAAAGCTAGTTACTGTTCATAAATGCAAGGATCATGTCTCCACCTACTCCCCTGGGATTCCTATCCCTTAAAGTGGAGCACACTTTGAACACACTGATTCCTGCAAGTACATTCAAATTACATTTGGCATTCACAGATTTGTAGATTTTTAAGGCCAGGAGTGCATCCTTTTTTTTCCTCCCATTTTCCACTGCATTCAGCCCAGTAACTTGTATCTGACTGGAGCACAGCTTTTGTTTGATTAAAGCACATCTGCCAGAAAAAGCATTCAGACCCGATTTGAAGACATCAGGAGAGAGAGAATCCACCTCTTCCCTTGGTGGTTCATTCTAGTGGCTAATCATCCTCAGTGTTAAATATTTGTGCCATTCTTGCTAGATTAAAGAGCATTTCAGTACGTGGCATTCCTATGAGATAATGCTTGCAATGAAGTAACCTTTTAATCTTCCTTTTGATAAATTAAACAGCGTGAGATCTTTAGGTTTCTCACTGTCAAACATTATCTGCAGTCAGTAAATCACTTCTTTGGCTCTTTTCTGAGCCTTCTCCAGTTTTGTAATGCTCTTTTTTAACATGACAACTGGATCCCATAGTCTAGCATATGCTCTCCTGGGGTGCACTCTCTAGCCTGCTTATTCCCTTCTTTGCTACGAGGGTGAGAAAAATCCCACCGAAGTTTAGCCAGACTAGAATTTTTAGCATCTACAAGTTAGTCATCTAGTTTCAGTGCATCTCCCAGGCTCCCTCCATAGTCAGCAGAGGTAGATGGACACTTCTGAAGGGCATGCTCTTCTGTTTACGCAGTTGTGCTTCAGACTGTATCAGAACACCTTCTCGTGGAATCTGTCCCACCTTACCAAGAGTGTCAGTGTGTTACAAGTGCCACCCCCACACCAGCGGCGCCTTCTTTTGTCCCACTGTCAGGGTCTCTGTTCTCCCGTAACTGTAATCACCAAACACTTTGAGACAGCAGGTCAGAAACATTCTTAGTGAGACAAAATTTTACAAGAACCACTTTGCAGAGGTGTTCTCATGTGGCCATAATTTATACTGAGACTAATTCGTATGCGTGAGGCTATTGATGTTTACTAAGCGAATCCACAGATATTTGCAGACCAGTGCTACTCGTTTCTAAATTTCCTTAAGGAAAGTCCCATTCAGCGATGACTCTCTGTGGACAATTGTCTTTTGGAGATCTGCCAGTAGCCAGCTGTTTGCCCATTCGTCCTGTGCCTTATCAGTAGTGCAAATTTACCATTTTTCTCCCATCTCAATAGTAAGTAAATCAAACTCAACAGCCATTCCATAATTATCTTGCTGAAGAAATTCATTATAAAGTACCTCTAATCTTTATTTGCATTTTCCTGTCTTCTTATTCCTTTAATTTATTTTTGCTTTATTGGCTCTTTTGAGCCAACTATGTATGTCACTTGTTTGGAATCTCCTGTTTGTACCATTGGGACCATGGGTGCTTGGCGACCACTGTCTGTCATGGCTATAACTAATTAACTAATTAACTCATGGCAGTCAGGAATGATGTACTGGAGCTGTACCTTTTTCATTAAAGAAATTCTCCTCTATATTACTCTCTCTCTCTCTCTCTCTCTCTCTCTCTCTGTCTTTCTTGGTTGAGGAATCCAAGCAATGCTTTATTTACCAGCTGCATGAGACCACCAGCATATGCTTCCCAAACTGAGGACACCCTAACCGTGTCATTCCTCCCCTTGATCTGTTCCAGACTGATCTTAAGGACTAACATATTCTGTTTTCTGGTTTGATTTAGTGGTCTACAAAGTCTCCTACAACTACCACCTCCCAAGCTTTCTGAGTCATCTCAGTGATAGAAGACATCCGAAGTCCTGGGGGGTTCACTTCGGGCTCTCAACAGCTAGAAAAACAGAAAATGTTGCTTTTAATGTTCATACCTCACCTCTTCTACCCAGTCTGTTGTTCCTGAATGAGATGAGATGGCTCGAGGAAACAGCACCATAAAGTTAACAGCATGAAGTGGATGATGATGTGGTGTCATTTCCAGAAAGTCTTCTGCTGCAGGTATCTCATGAAGCATCTTGACAGTGTGATGGCATCCCACAGATCCTTGTGCATCTTCAGGTAAATGTGCAGTGTACCCACAGGGTAGCCAAATGATCGGATCAGAGGAGCTAAAGACAGGCAAGATCTGTCAGATCAGAGAGCACATGCCCCTGCCAGTGAGTGCTGTCGTCCCCGATACAGCACACGTCAGATCTCAAACAGATAGTGCAGCTGATCTCAGCCAAAAGGCCAAAGGGAATTGGAAGTGAGCTTTTTTGTATTTGAAACCAAATATTCTCCAGGGTCCAGAAAAGCCCTCTGTTATGTGCTGATGGACAGAAAGCAGAGTCCAATACTTGAGTCTGGCTGCTGTCCTGCCCTTGCTGCTGGTGAGACTGAGTTTGCTCCCAAAGGTGACAAAATGCCCCTTTATCCACCTTTCTCCCCAAGTGAGTGATGTTGGACATTAACACAGTGAGTCATCTCTGCCCATCAAAACAGCTGTTTTTTTCTGGGACAGCCTTTAGACAGTGTGCAGAGAGATGGAGGTCCAACACCAGCTAAAAGAAAGAACACTATCAGTGGCACCACTGTGAAACCTGTGACACACAATTCACACTGATCAAAGCCAACTGCTTTAATTGCTTCAAGCAAAACCCCCAAACCAATCCACCTTGTCAGTTAGGGGTTTTTTACGATGTCAATAAGGTAGAAAATTGGTATCTCCTCTGCTGGTGCCTGGGACACAGCAGGGTAACAAGAAGGCAGCCATGAGGATGAAAGCCACAGTGCTGAGGACAAGCTCATGAAGGAACAGGATTTGGACCCAGACAGGAGAATGGATGAAAAGAAGCAGAAGCAGGAAGCCTCAAGAGGTGTGAGAAGAGCTGCTCAGAGCGTATGCAGGGCTGTGGGCCAGGGATGGGAGGTGGGATGAGTAGATAACTCAGGGGAAACAGGAGTGGGAGCTAGGGAGAGTGAGGAGACTACAGCCAGAGAAAGAATTTGAGAAAGGTTTGTGAGGAAGGATCATCAGGAGAAAGGCTAGTGTGTATGGTGAGTGGGTAAGAGCAGAGCAGAGAGGCTGACAGGCTGAAGGTAAGTAGGAGGACTGGAAAGGTGTAGTCATGTCTGTGTGAGCTGAGCTGTAGCTCACATCCACATCCCCCCCACTGCAATCACTGAAAGTGATTTTTACTCTTCTTTCAGGTACTAATTTAGAACCTGCTTGCACCTACTCAGAAGATCAGTGTGCACCTGCAACCCAGAAAACCAACTGTGTCCTGGCCTGGGTCAAAGGAAGCAATGGTAGTCTTTTGAGGGAGGTGGTTCTCCCCCTCTGCACTGGTGAGACCCCACCTGGAGTAGTGTGTCCAGTTCTGGAGGCCCCAACATATGGAGGACACAGAGCTCCTGGAAAGTGTCCAGAGGAGAGCAATTCAAATTATCAGAGGGCTGGAGCACGTCTCCTATGAGGATAGGCCGAGCAAGTTGGGATTGTTCAGCCTGGGGAAGAGGAGGGTCCCAGGTGACCTTCTAGCAGCTTTCCAATCTCTTCAAGGGGCCTACAAGAAAGCTGAGGTAGGGCTTTTTACACGGGTGTGTAGCGAGAGGACAAAGGGAAAGGGTTACAGACTTGAAGAGGGGAGATTTAGGTTGGACATTAGGAAAAATTTCTTTGCTGAGATGCTGGAACAGGTTGCCCAAGGAAGTTGTGGCTGCTCCATCCCTGGAAGTGTTCAAGGCCAGGTTAGATGGGGCCCTGAGTAACCTGATCTAGTGAAGGTGTCCTTGCCCTAGATGATCTTTAAGGTCCCTTCCATTCTATGATTCTATGATCTCCCACCAAAACAGCAAAACTTCAGGCAAGACCGGTCTCCTGAAGAGCAAAGTTCACCTTGCATGGCTACAGGAGAGCCTTAGGAAGTCTGGACCATTCATTGCAGGTCAGAAGAAACGCATTGTGACCACGGGTACCAGTCAGAGAGCTGAACTTCTCTGTGCCATCTTGAGGGGCAGTTGCTCTGATCCGTTAGCAGTGTGCCATACCTCAGGAATGATATTTCCGAACAAGCAGTCTGGAGGAACAAGCAAGTGAAAAAAAGGTAATAAAAATTTCAGATCTTAAGGTAATGTGGCACTTACTGTGTCCCTTTGATTTTTATGGAGGAAATTTGGAAACCTTTCTCTTCCAGCCCAAGCTTCATTGAACTGGGTAACCCATAGCAATCAGTGCAAATTAGAGATGCTCAAGCAGCTCTCTCTGCGCTTGTGCCAGGCACGATAGTCTCTTCCTCCTGCCCCGTAGTATTTACTGTACAAATCCGTTAGCATTGCTTTTCCTGCTGCACCCAGGACATTGCAGTCTGTCACTTGAGCTGTTCACATGACGTTTTATACTTTCTTTGTAAGACAATCTTGTCTTCAGTCAGAGACCTCTTCTAAAAAGGAAACAGGAGCAAGAACTCGAGGCAGCACAATGCAGCAAAGCGCTTTCTGTTCACCTGCACAAAGACTCAGTCTGCCTTTAGTTTCAAAACTATGCAGAAAGATTTCTCTGGTTTACAGGGTTTTTTGTGTGCCCAGGCCCACTGCTCATTGAACTTGGAGGATCCTTTCTTTCCTCCTTCCCCCCGCCCCTTCCCTTGTCTGCAGCACCAGCACTTACTGTTTGCTCTGGTGGCTGCAGTCTCTGTAGTTGCGTTGCTGCAGCCCGCGTGCAGGCGCCTGCGTCGTCTTTTTTCATACCATGGAGACTTGAGTGCAACAGTCAGGCTGGTGCTCTTCTGATGATCTCTCAAATGGAACTATTTTTAGGATGTGCTCTTGAGGACAGTGCTGAAGGGCATTTAGTTGGTTCGGGATTTGTTTACATAATGAAGGAAAGGACATATTTGAAGGGAAAAGTGCTTAAAAATCAAAGGTGTGGTGGGAATGAGGTGCAGCACTGGAGCTTCAGCAAGGTCTGCAGCTGTCTTCAGTTGAGTCGTGATGTCCTCTAAGATGGTGCTGGACAGATTCACTGTGGGAGGCAGGGGAACAGGAATTATTGCCTTCCTATGAGAAGTCAGCTCTTACAGCTCCTGTGGAGTGGGTGGAAATCATGCTGTGCTATCGACACCCACCTCCTTAGGATGTTGATTTACATACAGATCTTGCCTTGCATTTTGCTGAGGGTACAGTGGCCATGTCCTAGCCAGCTTGTCTCAGTTTCAGACTGTGCGGGCTCCAGGTTCTTAACTTGTTTCCTGGTGTGGTTGGTATATGCGAGTTCACTTTTTGCCTTCTCAGACTGCTTTATGACCATTTATCCCGCTGTGTCAGGGGGATTGGACTAGATGGCCTTTCAAGGTCCCTTCCAATCCCTAATGATTCTATGATTCTATGATCTCATGTACAAAATTAAAATCTTAGACCTGATCCAAGCATGTTGACTTCATTACGGGATCTGACTGCTGTGATAAGGTAGGGTTTTGTAGGCTGGTTTTCTAGATCACCTGAGAGCCAGAAAGTCAGTCTGAGAGCAACTCCAGCTGTAAGCATCTTTCCTTGCAGAAAGGTACCTTACCTCCTGTGATGTCTGCATCCCAACCATATAAACTTGTGACTGTTTCAAAAAGGATTGCAAAGCTTTATTGCTGCTGGTGTATTTGTTTCTCCCCCACAGTGAAGGCCCACTAATGAAAATCAACTCCAGTTAGCAAAATTTCAGACTGTTTCAGTGCCTCTTGGGCTGGTGGTTTTGGATTTGGATCTTCTCAGCATATCATTGCCATCCCAAAAACTGTATCTTTGCACCTTTCTCAAGAGAATATCATAGTAAAGTTTAGTCAGTCTCATCGTTGTGCCTGGGTGTAGGCACCACCTTGCACAAAATCATCACTCTTAGTTATCTGATGCAATTGCTCCTGCCAATGAAATAAGGAGATTCTGGTGGATTTTGTCTAGCTGTGGACTTTGATGTAGCTGATCCTTCCACTGGGTTCACTTCACCTGAGAGATATGAAAAGGTATTAAATGATAAAAGGCTGGCAAGACCTTCCTATGCATGGTATGGTATGGACCAGTCTGCTTCGTGAGTTACACAGAATCATAGAATCACAGAACATCAGGGATTGGAAGAGACCTCAGAAGGTCATGTAGTCCAATCCCCCTGCCACAGCAGAATCACCTAGACCAACTTGCACAGGAACATATCCAGGCGGGTTTTAAACGTCTCCAGAGAAGGAGACTCCACAACCCCACTGGGCAGCCCCTTCCAGTGCTCTGTCACCCTCACTGGGAAGAAGTTCTTTCTCATACTTACATGAAACCTCCTACGCAAACCTCCAGCTTACACCCATTGGCCTCTGTCCTATCATTGGATGACACTGAGAAGAGCCTGGCTCCATCCTCCAGACACCCACTCCTCACATATTTATAAACATTAATGAAGTCATCCCTTAGTGTCTGTTTCTCCAAATCACAGAGACCCAGCTCCCTCAGCCTTTCCTCATGAGGGAGGTGTTCTACGCCCTTCACTGCCTTTGAGGCTCTGCACTGGACTCTTTCAAGCAGTTCTGTGTCCTTCTTGAACTGAGGGGCCCAGAACTGGACCAAATATTCCAGATGTGGTCTCACCAGGGCAGAGTAGAGGGGGAGGAGTCTGCTAGCCATCCCTGTTCTGATCCACCTCAGGATGCCATTGGCCCTCTTTCTCCAAACATCCTAAAGCCTTTCTTCATTCCCCTCAGGCTACAGAATACAGCTTCCTCCCACCTGTCGGAAGATCAGCAGTGGGTAATAGTTGAGTTCACCAGGCTAGGGAGCATCCTAGTGATATTCCTGATTCAGGCTCCAGGTAGACTGCAGACTCCCCTGTGATGAGGTCAGCTCTGCATATTGGGCCCTCAGTTCCCTTCAGGAGCGTGTCTCCAATAATTAGTACCCTTCTCTTCTTCTTTGTGGGGAGTTTGTCATATCACTAGAAGACCTCTCTAATTTCTCATCCTGGAAGAAGGTGTGTCTTTGTGGTTCCTCAGGCAGGAGGGCTGTGAGCTGGGGAGAACAACTTCTGAAGCAGAAATCAGGTTGGCAAGGGTAAAGAGTGTGTCAGAAATACTGATCCCTGCATTGTTTAGGAGTCTGGTGTAGCCTTAAATACTGCAAAATCAGTCCAGAACTAGGGCTGCGCTGCTGGCAGATAATAGACTTTTACACCTCATGGTACATGGTAGCCCTCTATCTTTTATCCTCCCTTGCCTCGTTGTACAATTAACACTGATTCTGTAAATGATGGTGTGTTATCCTCACCTACCAGCAGGTAGTGGCCCTTGAGCATTTTCCAGGTCAAAAAGAGGAAAGGTTACACCATGTTCCTCTGCTGCACTGCTAAAAACTGTGACATCTTGTATCTCCAAAACACTGCAAATAACGTTCTAGCAGAGGACATTTCTAGATGAAAAGTCAGAAGATGAACTTAACCTTGTCAGAAAGTTTTACAGCATTATTGGCCAACAAAGAGATATCAGAAGATGACCTTTGGGATACAATACTTAACATTTCAATGTGGTCTCCCGAAGAATTTTTGGCCCGGAACGTTGTTCCAAGCAAGCAGCTTTAATGCCCTAGTGTTCCTTGCTGCCTCTGTGCTGGCATCTTGGGACTGCTGAAACCCCGTCAGGAGTCTCACTAGATAGATCCCATGATTTAGGATGGAAACATCAAATGACCACAGATTCTCAGTTTTGCTGATGGTGAAAACTGTTCCTGCTCACATGGTTGTCAGGGTCAAGCCTGTTAGGTTACAGCTATTGGGAATCCTGTAGATGATTCATAAACCCTGCTCACCCCACCCCGTGGCTATCGGAATCTGTGCTCTGTATTTAATCTCAGGTGGCAATTTGTGGCAGGAATTGTTATTTTCACAGCCAGAAAGCAAGGAATGGGAAGTTGGTAATTGTGTCCACTAAAAATCCCAAGTGGCCTGTGATTTATGGGACAGTGTATTGGTTTTCCACCACTTGTGTGCATATTCCTGTTCAGTGTGACCTGAGATTTTATAGGCACTTTTTCGACCTCAGAGTTGTTTGCATTTTGAAAGCGAAACCAACTCATTGGTACAAACATGCTCTTCCTAACACTACATGGTCCCCTACAGTCTGTAGGAGCTCCTGTGTGAGTGAATCCCTAACGATGATATCCTCATTTGAATGCAAAACCGGGCTGCTGATGCTTTCTGTATGTTCGTGATCTGCAAATTCACTGGAATCATTTGGACTAATGTTGTTTCCTACCAGTGAAGGAGCAGACTCTCACTCTCTGGTGACCAAGTGCAAGCAATTAAAATCTTTTGGGTTAATGATCCCAGACCTTTATTCTTCCTTATTTTATGTTCCTTTTTCCAGGGGAGATATCACTTACTGCTTGAACATTTGTCTGCAATCCACTGACCTCCAATGTCCTCTCTCATGTCTCTCTCCATCTCTACATGGGATAAGATACTAGTACAGATCCTGCAGAATCACACAGAATCGCGGAACAGTAGGGATTGGAAAGGACCTCGAAAACCATCTAGTCCAATACCCCCCAACCACAGCAGGATCAGCTAGATCAAGTCAACCTATGAATGTACCTCAGTGGTACTGCTCTCTCCAGCTGGATGGTCTATAGACACTTTGGAGAGAGAGTTCTCACCACAATCAGGAAATAATAGGATTTTTTTTTTTTATTTTCCCATCCTTGGTTAATTTCTTTCTCCCTTTCAACTTATCCGTAGTCTTACGTTATCTCACCTTGGACTTGTGAGGCAGCATGAAAAGGGCTCACCCACCAGGTGGCATTTTCTCATGTGTCCAGACTTAATTCTAACACGACAGTTTTGCCTGTATAATTACGAAACCGAGGGCTACTAAAGTGCACCTGTAGAGCAGCAACCTGACTGTTCTCAATCCTGTTCTAATTATTGAGCCTTAGAGCAAAAACTCAGTTTCAAAGAAAACTTTCTGTACAGGCCTCAGTAGAGTTAAAGGAGAAACATTTTAAGTTGATGAGCTGACACTTGTAGAAGCAAATATATTAAATAAATCATGATTCGTTTTGGGGCTAAATCTGACTTACATCAACTCTGGAAAAAACTAGATCCTAATGAGTGACAGTTTGGTGTTGTCTGTCACTTCCTACAGTAATGGCCCCAAGCTGACACCGCTCTGTGGGAGTCTAATACTTCTGAACAAAAGTTTTTTTGGAGTGAGATAGACAAGGTAGAAATCCCAAGGTGACTGGAAGGAATGTCTAATGACTGGAAAGACATATTTACTGGCAGACTGTATGTAAGCTGTGACAGTTGACAGGGCTTGATTGTAATAAATATAGTTGATGAAGAGGAGGCTGACAGGTGAGGACAGAGACAGAAAAAGAGTCAAAAGATCCGCATTGGCTGAACCCTATTAATGGTAAGTTGGTAACAAAGCCCAGAGTCATAAAAGAAAACAGGTATCGCAAACTGATATCTAAACACTGAAATGTGTGGGACTTGCAGGTTGCTGTAACAAGCTCGGATTTGTTGACCTTTCTTCTAGCCTTCTTATAAGTGGTGTTTTCAGTTAAAATTCACACCAGCAGCAGGCAGGCACCTGACATGTTTAAATATCATGTATGATTAATCATGTAACAGAACAAACCCTGATCAAGGTCATAATTATTGCTTCCATCTCTAACTACAATTGCTTTGATCAGAGGATTTGGTGTTGGAAAATGCGCCTCCACGTGCTGTGAGGGAAGCAATCTTGTTGGAGATCCCTACTAGTGGAAACAAAATTAGTGCCTGTGAAGGAAATTGAGCAACATAAAGCCTGAAAACATTTCTTTAAATGCACAGGCTCACGACACGCGTACGAACACACACACACACACACACACACAGAGATGGAGTGATTGACCCTGAAAATGGAAACAACTCTGGCATATTAAATCATGACACTTCATAACTGACTGGTCTGAGTTTCAACAATAGGATTTCCAATGAGCTCTGCACTCTCTTCCCCCAGGCAAATGTCACACACTGAAACTAAACAGGATCTTTTTTTCTTGTTCATTCCACGTGCTGTTTTCTGTGCCCGATATGGATCTGTATTCAGAAACGCCTTAACCCTTTGGAAGGGCAACCCCAGGAGAAGGCAGATCTGTGGGAGGCGTGGCACGTAAGGGACATGGTGCCTGCACTGACACCGGGGTCAGCCTGCACATTTATCGCACTCTTGTTTCAAGAGGGAAGAAAGGAGAAAAACAGTCATCAGGGAATGTCTGGAGGAAAGCACTCAGGAATTGCACAAACTTAATGTAAATGTTAATAATGAGGAACATCCCTTGCTGGGAATAGTAAATGAGCGTCCTTCTAAACTCTGGAAACAGGCCCATTTATCTGCAAGGTCACTGCTTGCTTGCTTTCATCACTACGTGGGCAGAGGTGAAAATCCTTCCACCTCCTTGCCTGTATGTGACACAAAAGTGTTTGTAAAATATTTAGACAAGCAAAATTGGGACAACTTTTCTTTGTAAAAGTTGCTGTTGCTCTGAATGGTTTCCCTCCTTCTCTCCCCACCAGATGCCACAGAACCTTCAAGTGGTGCTGCCACTAAATGATTGTGGGGAGTGCCAGGAAAAACAAACAAAACCATATAGGCACCCAACAAAGGCTCACAGAGCAGCACAGTACTTACGTGTCAGTCATGCCGATGCTCCCTCATTGCTGGCTGCCTGTCTCCCACATGGCAGTGGATCCAGCCGCTCTGCTTCTCACCACTGCCTGTTTGGAATCGCAGGATTCAGAGCCATGTCTCGTCAGCCTAATTGGAAGGTACACACAGACCTTATACCCACACTCCGTTAGTTGTCAGTGACTGCTTACGCACAGATTCACGCTCTACGGGCAGGCACGAGTGTGTCCTTTCATGTAGAAAGCTCTTCGCACAACCATGCAGTGACTGATATCCACACACACCTACCTGTTTCATATACCAATGTATTCATGCGTGGTTGCAGACCTGGACGTAGACATAGACCTCATCGACTATCCTGTAGATGTGTTTTAACATGGCAAATTAAACCTAGGGTCACTTACTTCAGTGGCCATCCTTTGATACTCAGGCAGGGGAATGGGCACCATTATGTTTAAATGGAATGAATGAACCTAATGGTGTGTGTGTGTGAGTGTGTGTGTATATATATGTATTTGCAAGCACACTCATGGTGTCTGCTCTTCAGCCCAACCTCACGAAGACTCAACTCATTGTAATGACATTTCTTATGTACTGAAGGCCTTGAGCCAGGCAACTGGAAGTACAAGACAAAGGAAACGATATTTAAGCTGCCACTCTTTTCCTGTTGTATACGTTTAGGTATTCTTGTATGTGCTTTACACGTTTTGGTTTGACCTTTTGCAGAGACTTTACCACAACTTTAAGATGATGAGCACATGCAAACTTTCTTCAGTCAAAAACCAGTGTGTTGGAACCAGTGTAAATATCTGTGGCTGTTTGAACTTTGCTTTGTTATCTCCTTTAGGTTCCAGAAAACCTGAATCACAGAATCATAGAACATTGGGAATTGGAAGGAACCTTGAAAGATCATCCAGTCCAATCGCCTCGCCACAGCAGGATCACCTAGATCAGGTCGCGCAAGTACATGTCCAGGTGGGTTTTAAACATGTCCGGAGAAGAAGACTCCACAACTCCTGGGCAGGCCATTCCAGGGCTCCATCATCCTCACTGTGAAGAAGTTCCTTCTCATATTTATGTGGAACTGCCTACATTTCAGCTCACACCCATTGCCCCTCGTCCTATCATTAGATGACACTGAGAAGAGCTTGGCTCCATCCTCCTGACACCCACCTTAATGTCAGTTCCTTGTCAGAAGATGTAAGTACAAGACAAAGCAGGAATCAAAATCTTCACAGAATGTATCTTCTTTTATAAGAAGACCTGGCTGAAGTCAACATGACTGTGACCGGGCCCTGGGCTTTCATTTCAATACAGGCAAAAAGCTACAAACATGGTTTTTGCTGCTGGGTTTTTACAGCATTAGCACAGGACACAAGTTTTTAGTTGTCTAATCAAAGTACCATTGAAAACAAAACTGTACACAGGCATCAGATACTTAGTTTTGAGATTAAGCTTACAGAGAAAGAGAGTATTCTTCTTTGGGAAGTGGTGGATTCTGTGTACAGTGAGTTGCTATTGCTGAGACAGGGTTAATCGTGCAGCTGTGGGATTTTTTAATGGTCATATAGTAGCCCTGCAACATATCTTGTGTCTTTGGACCTGCATTGATTTTGGATGTCTTTTGAGAGACAAGTGTCCTAAGAGGCTAATAATCTCCCACCTGTTGCATATGGTGCAAAATCTATTACAGAGGACCCTAACAATGGTTCTGAAGACAGTAAACCTTGCCCAAGGCAACCTTAAGAGAAGACTTTCAGAAAGAACAAACCCAAACTGATCTTGTGATTCTTAGTCTGAAGTAGGCTAGGTCCAGCATTAAGAATCATTTTTGAAGGTTTATTCATACAACTGGGATAGAGAAGGAGATTTTTGACAAACTTTCAGTGGAACTTCTGTAATACACACTTGATCTGGTCCCACCTGAGGATAAGCACGTTGCTTGAGAAGCTTCATAGCTTTTCAAGTTTTGCATAACTAAATTGTTTAGTGTATTCAGACCCCTTCCTGTAGTTTAGATTCTTTCTGCTATTATGTGCAAGACCAAAAATCCTCCCCCAAAAATCTGGTTTGCGTAGGCTGGAGACTGACCTGTTGGAGAACAGTGTAGGAGAAAGGGACCTGGGGGTCCTGGTGGAAGGCAGGATGACCATGAGCCAGCAGTGTGCTCTTGTGGCCAACAGGGTCAACAGCATCGTGGGGTGGATCAGAGGGGGTGGTTAGTAGATCTANCTTGTGTGACTTGGTCTAGGTGATCCTGCAGTGGCAGGGGGATTGGACTGGATTATCTTTCGAGGTCCCTTCCAATCCCTTATGATTCTATGATTCTATAGAATTCAAACTAACTTCAGCGAAAGCCTCAATTAGCACGTGTGGCACAAAATGTGATGCGAGGGACAAGCTGGCAGCGCTGACATAAGGTTCACAACTGTATTTGAGCTGTTAAGAAAATAAAGTGCTTTCATTGCTGTAGCAGGTAGAGGTTAATACCCAGGACTTCAGTTGCAAAACTTCTGTTTTTTCTTTGGCTACTTGCTCATAAAAACCTGACAAGTGCAAGGACCCTCATTATGTACCTTGCTGTTGTAGTAATGGCAGGAGAACACCCAGCAAGTTCTCTGTGCTGGAGGAGACTTCTGTGAGAAAAAGAAACAAGCACATGATGCTGTACTTTTAACTGACACCACTGAGAGCGATGTTTGGGGACTGATGTGTCAGCTGCTCATCAATACAAGGATAGAGTTGAATACATCAGGGAAGGCTTGAATAGAATAAGAGAAATAGAAAAATGTGGGAGTAAGAATAGTGAGACAAAATTATTTCCAGTGTAAATGTGCTGCAAATGTAGTTTCATCAAGAAGAAGTTCGCCCTATTGTGTTCCAGCCTTCTCATTTAGGTTGATTACATGGCAACATGGAATTGATTTCTTGAGCTTAGGACAGTTGGCAAACTTGACTAGACTTAAAATGAACCTCTTTGATTCTGTCGACAAAATTAGAGCAGATTTGATAAAGTAAAGATGTATCCTTTGAAGTATTCCCTATCAACATAAGTGCTAAGAACACTTGAGCGAAGGAATTTTAACAGTTTTGAAAGCAGTAGCAAAGTAACATCAATAAGGATTGCAGCTAAGGGCATGCCCACAAGGCACTATACTAACTGCATCTATCCTGCAGGCAATAAGCAATCGCTAAAGATTCCAGACTTTTTAAAGTTCATAGTTCACCTCATAAAAACTTTATGTGAAACTTATAATAGGATTTTGCTGGGTGGGTTTGGTTTCCAGTAGGTGACTCCAAAAGGAGACCTTTTCAAGACGATCTGCATATAACAGTGTTCTTTTGTTTGTATTTTTTTGGGTGTCAAATGATGATTGATGCGTGGTTGATCTTGCAAGGTATGACGTGAGCTCAAGTACTGCTATATCCGGTGTTACGAGCATGGAGGTGACGTTGTTCCAAAGACTTCAGCGCATACAGAAACAGCACCATCCCGAATGCTTTGCTGCTTCATGCCCACGTCATGAAAGAGAACAGGATTGTCTTTGGCACTGCAAATTCCTCATGAGTGCTAGTTTGAAGATGCCTATGTTGCTGCAAAATGTTCTTCCTTGAGTAGGAAGCAATAAGAAGACCAACTAATGTTTCAGTGGTAGCTTCATTTAAGCCAGACATCTAGTTGGACACCCTGATTCTGCTGGCCCATCGGCACCAACGTCCCTACTCCTGTGGATAGTTCTTGAGGTGAGTAAATTGTTCGGACCTTGTGAAACTTATCATTAGCAATGGTGAGCACAGAGGAAGGGGAGAAGAGAAGGAGATGCACCAAAAGGAAATGGAAGCAGGAAAAGTTTTAAACAGCGAAGATCTGACTGGCAAACATTTCAGAACGAGACACTAAACAACTTGGATGTTTTACTTGGGCAGTAAAGGAGATTTAATTAAAAAGCTTTTACTTTTTAATGTTGATTTCATATTGGTGGTACTTTATAGATTTCAGTGCAACCACAGCAAATTAGTGGTAGCCACAATTATGACAATTAGGATTCTTAAAACATCATCATGTTTCTGTGGCTTAATGAACTACTGCACATCAGCTGAGCTGTGGGAAGTGGCATGTGTATGCCCTTAGCCAGTCACACACTTGAGACAGTCACTGTAAACTTCTTCCAGCGAGTTGTAAGGAAATGGCTCTAAGTTCATACTTGCAGTGGACAAACAGCACATACAGTCAGTTGCTGGTGCTCAGCTGGTGAGTAGAAAGGATTCATTAGCCAGCCGTACTTAAAAAGTACCCGACTCCTTAAAAACAAAGGCGGAAATGTGTACGTGAAGTGTGAGATCACCTAGTGTGTTTTCCCAAGACACAGGGCTCTCAAATCCCTTTCATAGCTGTTCTTCCACCGATGTGTTATGAAGGCTTTACTTCCATAATGGTGCGCTAAGCCAAAGAATTAGAAGTGGTTGTGAACAGAGAGCAGCTGAAATGGGTTTGAGAGCAACAAAGTGTGAACAACTGCTCTCACCAAGAGCCTGCCTCAAAGGCAGTGGACTCACCAAGATCTTTTTCTTTGTTGACTTCAAGAAGTTTGGAATGAAACCAAATTTCCCATGGTTTAATGAAGACAATGTAGGCCAGGAAAAGATTCTTGGTTCTGATGTATCTTCTTCCAGGGAGTCATGACAAGGTCTGTCATGACAATTCCCACAACAGTAATTAATTATGGAAATTAATAATCCTTGACCTTTGTGTTTTTCCTACACGAAACTCTATCTTGCCCTAGACTGAAGTTTTCCCACTGATTAGGTATCGCTTTATGAATTCATTGAAAGCAAATAAAAACTGGCTGATTAGACAACCCCAGGCAGCACATCTTAAACAGTCATTAAACAATCATTACAGATAGAAACAGCTACAACTGGCTTCTGTTGAAATGCTGCTTATTATTATATAATCCTTTTTCAAGTCAAAATGAATGCATAATCAAAGCACAAAGCAAACAGTTTGAAAGTTCTGAGCTGGCTCTGCAAAGCAATAATGCATCAACCAACCTCTAAATTAGTGCTCGATCAGTGGAAGAGGGCTGAGGAACAGAAAAGGTAACTGAAGCAAAAGCATGGATCCATGGGCACAGGCAAAGTAAGAGCTACTTCTGGCATAACTTTGTGCAGAACCTGAAGGAAGCCATTGCAGCTTTGACCCCAAAACACTTGTGTGATGTCACAGAGCAAAGAGGAGTACATGGCTCTGGAGCGTCTTGTTGCTCTTACAGTCATTTACGAAGAGTCACATTAAACTTTGCAGGTGATGACACAAAAACTTCAAGATAAGACTGGTACAGGACTGAGAGTCTGTGAATTGACCCCTTACCCAGTAACATTTCTGCTTTTTAACAGGCTCCTTAATGAAAATTCATAAGAAACCCTCTAGATAAAGAAAGGACATATTCTGATCCTTATTATACTGGTATAAATTTGGAGCAACTTCAGTGAAACTAGTGCAATTGCTCCACATTTGCTAATAGTGCAAATGAGCAGAGAATGAAAACCAGAGGAAGACTGAGGTCAATAATTCAGCTTTCTGAATTGAGAAGTCCACTTATAAAGTTTATAGTACAAAACCTCTGTCTTCCTCCTTCTCTGTAATAGCATCTTTCTTTCCTAATCGTTCTTATTTCATCTTTACAATTTTTGTATGAAATAGATGGTAAGGATGTTGAAGTTTCCACCCTGTACCACCTGCAAGTTAGAGGCCAGATCCATTTGCTTGATTGAGGCAAGGCAAGAGTCATTATCACGTAGGGCAGCTGATTTCCCCCCCTTAAACACCTGCAAATGCAGGTCACTTGGGAGTTTGAACCTTATAATTGAGTTTCTTAAGGTTCTTATAATTGAGGGAAGGGCAAAATAGTTTGTAAAATGGTACATGAACAGAAAGATGAGAGCGAGGGAGAGAGAAAGACACTCTGGTTGGATGACAGGAAATTGTATAACAATATTTGCAAGGGAGCTTTGGGAGCATGGTCTCCGTAATGGGGTTAGCTAATCCAGATAGTAATAAGGGTAGGAAAGTCGGCAATCATAATCATATTTAATGGATTCCAGATGGAGAAATATAATTGTTCTTGTTATCATTGTGAAAACTCCAAGGAAATACAGTCCCAAGATACTTTACCTTGACAGGCAACCAGGAACCATATCAACATCAAGTCATGGTTTTTGTAGGTAGAGTTGTCAGTTATTTCCTTTCTGTAGCATCCCCTTCTAATGTAACAGTCTGATTAACCTAGGATATTTTGATGGGAGTATAAAAGCCTTGTTAATGAAATGCCTGCTTAATCGACTGCGCATCTCTATACCATATGATGTGGTGACTTACTAAATATGTTGTGGAATTCAAAAGCAAACCCAAAAGCCTTGTATATCACGAGACCTTTTCTTTGTAATGTGGTTAAAATGAAATACGACTGTAAGCTCGAGCCTTTTTGGGTGCAGCTGTTCTTTTTGTTTGGGTTGATAATTGGAACCAGTCCCATGGGCCTATTTGATGTTATCTCTTGTTTAAAACTAAACTGTCAAAGCTTATCCCCTCTGCGTACTCAACAGGGAGTAGTTCTGGGGAAACTTTCTTCTTAAGTATTTTTAACTCCTCCTCTCCGCACGCATTTTCTAAACTGAACCGGGGCAGTCATGAAATGATTCCTTCACAGGAACACTTGTACAGAGAACTAGTCCTTTGTGGAAAACTGAGCCTTTTCATGTTCTATGTCTTTGCAAGAGAGGCCCAAGAGAAAGGATCCCACGGCACAAGTCAGATGATCAGGGTGCAATCTCTCAGCTTTGTAGCAACTTGCCTTGGCACAAGGGGTGTCCTGCACAGCATCCCCCAGCATGAGAGGAGCTCAGGGTGTGTGACAGACATGCAGATGTCTCCCACAATACCAACCAGTATGTGATCCAGGAGCAGAATAACTGTGTTTCCATGCAGGCAAGACTTTAATTTGCCTGATCCCAGGCTAATGCATGCAGGCAGCGTTGCTCTGTGGAGACCTGCTGGTTGGGTTGATACTGCCTCAGAGCTTTCTGCAAGGGTAAGCATGCCCTGCTCATTGTAATATTTACATGTAGCCTCAGAATGCTCATATTTGCTTCAGTCTGGGCTAAGTTAGACCCTGTGCTTTGGTTAGTTCCTTGACTGGCAGGTGTTAGCAAGGAGCGTGCCTCCTGCACTCATTCCTTCAGAATGATTGTCTTCAGGATTATGGAATTGAGACAAGTCCACGGTGTGATCTCAAATTAATATCATTTAAAAAGGGGTTATTCTTTTGGCCACATGACCAATGGGCTTTCCCCCTCTGTCTTTTCTGTTTAAGCAATATTTTAATTAAAACTATGCAAGGTTGTCTGCTAGATTCTTTTGTTTGTACTGACGATTTTGCCAGGCCTTTATGGTTGTGCTATTATAATGTCTATAAATATGTGAAGGGTGGGTGTCAGGAGGATAGAGCCAGGCTTTTCTCAATGTCATCTAGTGAGAGGATGAGGGGGAATGGGTGTGAGCTGGAACACAGGAGGTTCCACATAAACATCAGAAGGAACTTCTTCACAGTGAGGGTGATGAAGCATTGGAATAGGTTGCCCAGGGGGGTTGTGGAGTCTCCTTCACTGGTGAGGTTTAAGACCTGCCTGGATGTGTTCCTGTGTGACGTGGTCTAGGTGATCCTGCTGTGGCAGGGGGATTGGACTGGATGATCTTTTGAGGTTCCTTCCAATCTGTAATGATTCTATGATTCTATGATTATCCTACCTATGGAAATGGAGGAAAAAGAGATAGGAATTACAGATAGATGTCAGTCATCTCCTCTTTTCTTGAAAAAATGAAAGAGGGACAAAATTTAGAGACTCGACAGGTGTTTCTGCCAGCTCTTGCATGTCCTGTGCCACGCACTGCTCTTCTTGAATGGCCTGTGTACAGAATCTTTCAGTTAGAGAACCTTTCAGTTACTACCCCATAGATCATTTATGCACACTATTCACCATCACAGTGTTTTTTAATAGAACAGCATGTGAATACTTTGTTTTTTCGTCTAGCTGACACATGTCTGCTGTGGAGATGTTGCAGCAGGCTACAGTGATTTGGTCTTGTGTGCTCATACTGCTTTTACCTTTCTGTCATGAACAGAGCACTTCTAATAAGGCACCAAATGCAGCAGTGTCTCCTCATCTTCCACGAATAGTTGTGTGTTTCTGTCCTATTGGCTCATGTCAGGCCACCTGGAAGAGCCCTTCTGAGTAAAATCAGAAGTAAAAGCAACTGATAGCTGTAAAAATGGCAAATGATCTTCCAATCTTGTGCAGCATCCAGTGCAACTAAGATGCTTCTGGCAAGCAATCTCTTCTCAGTGCTCTTTAGAGAGGAACAGGGTAGAAAGTCTAAGCACAGTTTGCAGGTTCATTGTGTGCCTCAAGAGAACAAAGGTGCTTGTGATGCCCATTCATGGAAGAGCAACAGCCAAGCTACAGGTGCCTCACCATTGCACACCAATCTCTGTGGAGCTGTCACATATGAGGTAGGGAATGATTCTTACGTCCCTCAAGGGAAGCAAGGACTCAGTACTTTGTAGATAAATGCAAGTTTCTATTTAAAACCAGTACTACAGGGACTAGATGTGAGAGGAGCTGGAAAAAGCCATTTCTAAAAATACAGGAAATAGCTATATGGTTACAGAAGTGAATTTGCAGCTGTGGGTAATCATATAACTTACATATTAACAATGAGAATCCACTGTGTAAGGGAGAAAAACAAGAGTTCACATAAGCTTGAGAGACAATAGGCCAAGTCCTGATCAGACTGTGGAAAAAGAAGGAGCAAGAGAATATATGGAGGGCAGAAGAAGCGAGGGGCTGGTGCTTTGTTACAGAAGAACAGTGGAAAAGGCCACTCTAGAAAGGTTGGTAAGGGCAAAGGAAAGCTTTAATTTACATTTAGGAGATGCAGCTTGCAAAGGTGGGGTTAAAAGCATGCAGCTGGGATAGTCAGGGGGTCCCTTTCCTGGGCTGTCCCACTCCTTCATTGGTTCTCCTCTGGCAGCAGCAGCCCCAGAAACAAATCCAGTGTAATTCATACAGGCTTTTTAGTCTCCAACATGGTTTCCTCCTCAGTGAATGGGGGGATATTTGTCTTAATAGATCCACTGTGGTTCATTTCAGTTGCACAGGCTGCTGTTAGGTCCCCCTGCTGCTGCTGGGGGTTTGCTTATAGCTCATGATTCTCTGCTGTTCCATGGCAGGCAGAATCCTTTGCTCTGCTAAAACTTGCCACCTGGAGTAAATCAGGTGAGTTTTAGTGACTGACAAAGGGTCTGATCCAAACTCGCAGGAACGCAATGGAAGCACCTTACAAGTTTATGTGAACAATAATCCACCCAAAGCTGCCCAGTTATAGCTGAAATCAGTGGCTCCCCTACTCTGTTTTCCATAACTGCAAAAGTTGTTGTCCAGAATCACCTCTCTCTCCTCTCTCCTATCTTCCTCTCTCTCCTTTCTTGTCTCCAACATTTGGAGAGTGGTATTTTCGCTCAGACATGATAAAATTCTTTGTGCTGCAGGACGTGTCCCCAGAGATGCCCATCTGATTACATCCCATGTCCTTCTAGGGCTGCCTGCAGATAGGAGTCATCCTACTTACAGAATTACTTGATTCTCAGCAGAGTCAATTTACTGGTGGTGTGCAAATAGGAACAAAAGTGAAGCCTTATTTGTTTTGTATTTGTTTTTTCCTGTAGGGAGGATGGACAACATATGTCTGTTCTGAGCTCCTACTTTTATGCTCTACAGGAAGACCTGAAAACATAATCACAGTGAAAATAAACAAATAAATAAATTTGTTTTACCCTTGAAGAAAGGAAAGTAACTTTCATGGCCAAATGACGATTTTTCTTCTCCCCATTACTATTTCTCTAGTCCTTGCGTATTCTTCATGGAACGCAAGCTTGTCACCCCCAGATAAAACAGCAACCTTTGTCATTCCTTAGGTTTATCTGTTGCTTTCAGAGCTGCAGGATTGGTTCAACACTTACATTCAGGGTGTTCAGTACCATCCCAGAGAGTAAAGGCATAGACACGCTGCTGGCTGAGCAATGTGCAGAGCAGGCTTAAGGGGCTGAAGGAAGCACTGCAAGACCTGGTAGAAAACTGGAGGACTGGCAGCACTGGCTGGCAGTGGGAGTGCGTTCGTGCCTTCCAAAGCCAGCAAGCCCTGCTGCCTTGATGTGGAATTTAGCTTGAAGAAGCAGTAGCAGTGTTCATGTCATAATAAAATTGTTTATTTGTTTTACAGGGGTAGCAGCTAAGGATCTGGTCTGAGATGGGAGGCAACGCAAGCACAAAAAAAGACAGAATTGAGAAACGGCCTGTGGGAGCACACCAAACTGAGCCCTCTTGCCAGGTTTTTTTGGCTTTGCCAGCTCATTTTCCAGTTTCTACAAATATTTCTTTCTCCCAGGTCGCTGTATGAAAGAGTTACACAGAGCAGAGTGCTGCTGCCCAGCCAGCTGCTGCTGCGGGAGCGCATAGTGAGGGGCCGTGTGGATGCACCAGGTTCCCTCTTTCACACCCTACCCCTGTGCACGGCCACGTTTTCAGAGCTGCCAGGTAGTAAAATCTCGGGTGTAGATTGCAGGAAGGAGTAATTAAAAAAAAAGAGAAATGCTCAGTGAGATGGATGTGGTGATGCTTCATTCAGACTTGCAACTGGACTGCTGGAGCTTTGTCTGGGCTCAGTTTCCTTTGGAGCCAGAAAAAGTGGAGGTGACCCTGGTGAAAACACCCATGATTTCCAGAGCTGACGGCAGGACCCAGGGCTGTGTGCAGCTCAGCTATTGCTCACAGGCCTGCAGTAGTGCTCTGAGACATTTTAATTCTTGCCTTCAGCTGGTGCATGACAGCGACGTTTGTTGGAGCTGTGGAGGTGCACTGATAAAACTTTTACTTAGAGATGTCTAAAAAAGGCTGTGTTTTGACACACCAGTCCTCAATGAGCATTTTGGTTATATTTACAGAGGCAAACACATGTTTAGGGGCCCCTAAATGCATGTCCATGCACGTACATGAGGGCTCTGCGTGCCGCTCAGAGTTACAGCATGGGGCATACCAAATAGCACATCCACATATGCTCGCCACTGCTGGCAGGGAAGGTATTGCAGCCATGCTGGCATGTTACAGACACATGTAGGCCACTAAACTTCTTTGTGGCCATGGTAGCAGAGGCATGCAGCCAAGCATGACCTGAGATACCATCTCCAGCCCTCTGATTCCATCTTTGCAACGTATGGAGCTGGAGGCTGAGTTTTCCAAGGAGACCTGGTTGTTGCCTCAAGTGCATCCACATGGGCAGCATCAACTCCATGTCTTCCAAGCCCAGCACTGAAAAACTGAAGGCTGAGAGGAGTTTTACTTTGGTTTTGTTTGGTTTTATTTTACATGCAATTATTATTCATTGCAAGCACTCAGAAGTGAGTTCAAGAGCCATACTTCAGCTGCAGCTCAGCTTTTCTTTACTGCCTTCTCCAGTTCTGCTTTACAGAGTGGGCTGGAGGTTAAAGCAGGTCAAATACTGCACTATTTTCATTGGTTTTGTTTGGATTTTTTTTATTGTTTGTTTTTTCACTACTGTTTCCTGGATCTGACCAAGCGCAGAGAATAATTGTAAAGCTGAAATGAAACGGAAATCAGCCGGGAAGCAAAAATGCTTGCAAAAGCTGCTAAAACCAAATGAACCCCTCTCAAAGGAGCCCAGAGCACGCACGATAATGCAGGAAACATTAACATAATATTATCTTAACCTTGTAGATAAGATTATCTGATGCGTGAAAATGGTCATCTTTTGTATTGATTCCACTGTGCCATGCAGCAGTTCTTAGGAAAATGAATGGGTCATTAAATGTTCATTACTTGATAGGCTCTAAAGCAGAAAAGATGTATTAGCAAATGAATTAACTGCTTTGTTACAGTCTGAATATATCATTCATGTGTATGTTTTTCCTTACACAAGATGTGAATTGTGTGGATCTGCAAGGCAGCCGTGTCTGTAGGCAGCTGGAGAGCAGTGTTTGCTTAATTCTTGAGGGACACATCTAGAAGATTCAGGTAAGCACTGGGCATTTGTCTGGTAACTGGGAAAGAAGAAGTTGGTGAATTATTTATCCATTAATGAAAACTGTCATAGGGGAGTTATGCCTCATGTGATTAGGTTGCCCTGTTTGAGAGTAGGGGTGATGTGCTGGCAGCCCCAGCCTTGCCTGTGGGGACCACTGCTGCTTCCCAGAGAGGCTTGATGGGAACAGTGGGGGATGCCCCGCTAGTGCAGAAGTAGCATCCGAAATACTTGGCACTCCCCAAGCTGCCGAGGGGCTCAACAGAACAGCCATGGCCATGTTGGTGCTTGAAGGGGTCAGCTGCACTCAGACGTTGCCCACTTTTCACAGCCCATGGCTGACTCTCACCAAACCCTTTGGACAGAGGGTTCTTCCAGCAGTGGAGGGTGTTGGAAACCTGGCGTCACCCATCTGTGCTCTGGGCTGCCCTGCGAAGCAAATGCTTGTTACACACTGCTTGAAACAACGATCCGTTGCAGTGGCAAAAATGCCAAAGCCCTTTCTTGCTCCATCTATTCCTACCTCTGCCAGCCAGAGAAGTGTGTGTGTGTGGGGGGGGTTGTTCCCTTTCTTTTAAAACCCAATAAGGTTTATAATAGCATTTGAAGCTGCTTTTCAAAGCCATTCCTGTCCATGCACTCTATGACTTTAAGTGATATTGTAAGTGTATTAACCAATTAAGTGACATATTACCCAGAGGGACAGTCAAGAGCTTGATTTCAGCTCGCACAACTGTTAGAGAAATCCCAGGCTGCAAGGCTGGATAGCAAAACCACGCCAGGATACCTCTGCCGACGGTTCTGAACATAGCACAGCTGCAAACACGAGTGCAGCTCAAGCTGCAGCTTGGACGGGACCTCAGAGACTAATCGCACTGGCTGGAGCCAGGCACTGTGCAGTCAGGAGCTGAGCAAAACTCACTGCTAACCTGCAACACCACCTGCTGTTTCGATTCTCAGTGTCTCCTCCACAGCGGGGATTGCTGCAGATACGCGAAGAGCAGCAAAGAGACCTCGTCCTCTACCCCTAAGCATTCAGAAGTAGGTCTTCTGTGGAATTGTGGATAAGGGTGTCAGCTCAAAAGTCGGTACAGCTGAAAAACAAACACAGACAAAAATGTATAAAATCTTTGCCTCATTCCCTTCTTCTTCTCTCCCGTGGCTCAGATTTGTTAAGTGCTAAACCAAAACCTAAGGGCTCCTGCTGGCTACCTACAGGGAGGCTTTAACCATCTTATCCTTCATCTCCAGAGTAAGGTGAGGTGACAAGCACCTGTTTTAAGCCCTTTTCCTGTGGAATTTCTTGTACCCTCCTGAATCACCCATTTCCTGACTTTTCCCTCCCTCAGTTCCCACTGCTCCTTCAGTAGCTGTTGCACTGCTCTAAGCCCTTGACTTGTCTGGAGCAGGTAGGTGGTGAGCTGAGGGCACACTGTCTCTGCCCTTCCTTTGCTTCGCAGTGCACAGTTAAACACACAAGAGTGGGAGTGGAGGCCACTGAGGTGACATTTTCATCTTCCTCTGCCCCGTCAGTCAGGGATCATCCCTTTGTAGCCCAGCAGAAAGTCAGCAGGAATCTCTATCTCGGATGAGCATCCCCATGACTTAATGCCTTCACCGTTCTGCTCCTGGGGTGATACCATTTATGGACTTTTCTCAGGACAAGGTCTAACGTCTCAGCCAAGTGCTAAATAAGTAACAGAAAGATGATTTCATTCTTCTGTTTAATTTAGGTTTCACAATCTGCAAGAATATCACCCTGAGCCTTCTCCCCTCACTTCCCAAGCTGATTTTTATTGCTCTTCCATCACTTTTTTCTCTGGGAAGACGGGTTATTATCCTGAAGGAATAAAAGAGCTCTGCAGCCATGCAAAGCCCATTTTATTGGCACTACCAGGAGCTAAGCTGTTTGTCCACATTCAGCGTTAGATTTACATGGGACAAGAGGAACTGTGTTCTGCAAAACAATATTTTCACCAGAAGTCTGAGCCGTTTCCAGCTCCAGGCTTTATTTGTATTTTAAATTTAGCATTTGCAGATGTTTTATAGGCATCCAACTATTTCAACAAAATGATCACTCGACAATATTGTATTGCTGAGCCTTGAGCTCTGGCCAGATTGCTTTGTTTACATAAGACCACCTGCAGCCATGGTATATTTTGTGTCCTTCTATGGAGAAACGAAATTGTGAGTAGCGGAGCATTACTCAGGTCTTTTTTGGTTCATGAATGAAGCCCACTACAACGTGTACAGCAGACTATGAGAAGGGAATGAATTAATCACGACACACTACAGAGAACGAAGTGCTTGCCATTCATTTAACGGTCAGTCAAGGATCTGAGAAACTATAGACCCTTTGAGGTACAGGAGCACACGCCTCCATCCCAGTCCTACCAGCAGTGACTCAGTGGTGGGAGGCAAAATGCCATGGGTTATTCCTGTTCATGTGGCCTGTTGCAAATTTCCCTGGAACACCAATGGAGAGGGGAAAAAACCCAAACCAGGTCCACTCCCAGGATGAGCAATAATCAGATGTGTCTTGCCAAAGGCTACGTGCAACGCCAACGCACGAGCACATTTGCACATCTCGTGTTCCTTTACCTCTGTGCAGAAATCAGATGCTGCCGAACAGGCAAGGCAGTGCAGAATGAAAAGGATGGGGCAGGATGATTTATTAGAGTTTTGAGGAAAACATCTTTTCTTTCTGAAAAGGTACCAAGCAAAGCACCTTGAAATATAAGATGTTGAACACTGCTACTTTTTAGTCAACAACACGTGAACTTGTTTCTGAGCAGCTGAACTATTGTCCAAGTGGCTCTCTGTTAGGAGGTGATTGCACTCAGATCGCACCCAAAAATGTTAAAATACATAAAACTTGATGCTGCAAATCTTTTTGCTCCTGAGCAGTGCAACCAGTTTGCTAACATCTCCCTTATGAGGAGAGGCTGAGGGAGCTGGGTCTCTTTAGCTCGGAAAAAAAAGAGACTGAGGGGTGACCTCACTAATGTTTATAAATATGTGAAGGGTGGGTGTCAGGAGGATGGAGCCAGGCTCTGCTCAGTGTCATCTAATGATAGGACAAGGGGCAATGGGTGTGAGCTGGAACATAGGAGGTTCCACATAAACTTGAGAAGGAACTTCTTCACAGTGAGGATGACAGAGCACTGGAAGGGGCTGCCCAGGTGGGTCGTGGAGTCTCATTCTCTGGAGATGTTTAAAACCCACCTGGATGTGTTCCTGTGCAACTTGGTCTAGGTGATCCTGCTGTGGCGGGGGGATTGGACTGGATGATCTTTCGAGGTCCCTTCCAATCCCTAGTGTTCTGTGATTCATAGAGAGCAAGAGGCAAAGATCTTGGTTAGTGGGTCCACAATGACAATTTATTCCACAACTTCACTCTTCTGTTTTTATGGTCCAGGTAAAACAGGTTATTCCCAACCTAAATTACCCTCAAATTTTGTTTTGCCTTACCAGTTCATAATCACAGAGGAAAACTAAAGCCCACCCTGGTTAGCACATTTTAGTGTAAGACAGTGCTGAAACCATTTATCAGGACTTGCACTTGTCCTCAGAGGGATGTTTGATATGTCTGTAAACTCAAACCACAGAGTTTGTTTATTTTTGGTGGAAACACAATATGTCATCCTTGCTGCATGTCTGATCTTCACTTCTTTAGCACGTTATTGGCCCTGATCCTGCAACCCTTATGTACATTAGTAGCTGTACAAAAGGCATCCAAGTCAGTGCGACCCGCAGGACTGTTCCCAAAGAGCTGTTTGCTGTGAAAAGTGGTGACAGCAGCTCTTGCTGTTATTTTTGCCTCTGCAGAGGACTTACTGACACCAATGGGCAACTAAGGGCTTTGAATCCCTGATGTTTCCTTCTTGCCATCTATACCCATGCAGCGAGCGGTATCATAGAATCATGGGATCATAGAATCATTAGGGATTGGAAGGATCATCTAGTCCGATCCCCCTGCCACAGCAGGGTCACCTAGACCAAATGGCACAGTAACACATCCAGGAGGGCTTTAAATGTCTCCAGTGAAGGAGATTCCACAACTCCCCTGGGCATCCTGTTCCAGTGCTCTGTCACCCTCGCTAAGGAGCACAGGAGCCCTGTGCTCTGCCCAGCCCTGATTTGTGCGCCAGGGAGTACTGATGAAAGCTCAAACAGCATATTGCCCTTGAGGGCATTTTAATTGTGGACATTGGCTGCAGGAACACCTTGGGTACCACACAGAGAGTCTGGGCTGAGTTAATCGGGTAAACCCATTCAACCTGTTGGACATCACTTGGCAGACACAACATGGGCCAGTGCCACCATCTGTTTCTTAGCAAAATCACTGAGGGCCTCTTTCCTCTGAAATGATTGTTTCTTTGAGTCACGATGTCAATTTACCCTTTACTTGCTCCTTTTACAAGTATCTTCCTTACGCCCCCTTCATTTCCTTTGCCGTATTAGCCTGGAAACCGGCCTCGATTGTTTCAGCTCACGCAATCTGAGCAGAGATGAGCTGCAGCCAAATCTCCCGTCTTGGGCTAATTAATGACACAGTAGCACAGTTCCCCCGAACAAAAGTCTGTCGCATTCCCCGAGTTCACATGTTAGCCTTTGTGCGATGCGAGAAGGGACAAAGCTCTACCCCAAACCTGTCTCTCCATCGCTTGTATTTCCCATTTAATCTGTTTCTCCTTCCTCTCGAGGCTCTTTTCTCTGTCTTTCAGCGAGTGTGAAACAATTTCCTCCTTTCACAGGGGCCTGGTGGCAAGCAGATTAATGAACCCTTAACACAACACAGAACGCCGCTGCCAAAAATGTATGAAATGCATTCAGCCGTCCCCACAGTGCACTGAGCAGAGGACAATTACAGAAAACAAAAGCTGCCGAGCACTTCACTTAGCTTTCCAGCAGTCTGAAGGGTTTGGATCAGACCTAGGGAACCACAGAAATGACCCTGACTTTAAAAAAAAATGTTACTGGTCAGCACCAGCCATGTTTTATGACTCTGAGCACAGCAGAAGTCAGGTCGAGTGATAGGAACCTGCAGCCTGCTTCGTTCGTGGTGTCACTGCTCTCCAGCTGATGATTTGACATCAGGGACAAATCTGACTTGCGCTGCCCCCTGACATGAGTGTGCTTCTGCTTGAGCTCTCTGCACTGTTCTGAACTGGAACTTAACGTTTTACATCTCAGAGCGGTGATTAGTGAGGAGATTCTGTGGTCTCTCACCGGCCTTGCTAACCCTGCCCGATGGCTCTGTGTACAATATTTGGAAAACAGTTTGCTTTCAGTCTTCCTTCTCTTTTTGTTTTCCTCCTCTTTTTCTTCCTCCCTCCTTCTGTAATGAGCCTTTGTTGGTCCAGCTTGCTCTCTCAGTCTCTTAACACACTTGTGTGTGGAACACTAACTCCTTGAAATGCGAAACAGATGGATGAAGTGTGGGACTCGGAGATATTTGTTTTGGAACAGCGCTGCACATCAGTGTCTGTGGAAGAATTTCCAGCAGCTGGGTAAGCCCGCTGAGAGTTCCCCAGTTTCAGTACAAAAGAGTCCCCCAAAGAACTTTTGGCGGTCTCCCCCGGGGAGTTTTTGCAGCTCATGAAATGCAGGCTTTGCGCTCCCTGGTTGACATATGGTACTTCCAAGTTCAAGTGCTAAAGGTGAAGTTATTTTATTTTGGGGAGCTTCAGGCATTTTGTTTGCTTGTTTGCAAAACGCTCAAGAGGCGATGTGATGAAAAAAGCTGTATTAACAATGTTTTAGGTTTCGACAGCAGCTTCCACCCTAAGAAGTAAAACCAGGCTTTGTAGCCGCTAATGACTGCAGCCTCCCAACAATTCTGTGAATAAAAAGCAGGCTGGTTAATCACCCTTTGTAGGTGTGAACACAGAGGGTGAAATCATGTCCCAGCTGAAGTCAAAGGGAAAATTCCCTTGATTTCAGTAGGGCCAGGATTCCACTGGCTGTGATTAGGAGGCTGAGTCTGCAAATCCTTACTCAGAGCCTGGCCATTACACAGACAAGCAGTCCATTGTAGCCGTGCACTCACATAAACAAGACTTACTGGGAACGCGTTCCCAGACCTACGTTTTTGTTTTCAAAAGTGGTCACTGATTTGAGATGCCTGGCTTGAAACACCTGAAAAGGCTTTTTCACTGTCCGGGAACATTCGTGCCTGAAATCCATCAGAGCTGGACGTAAGGCAACACCTCCGAGAAGTCAACCTCAGTTTAGCCATCACTCTCATAAAAATCTGCTTTTTTTATATGTCACCCTGAAAGGCCAGGAATAGCAGACTCTGGATTGGAGATCCCTTGTCTGTATCTAAATCCTATACATTTATCATTTAATTTGAGGATATGGAGACCATGGGTCAGGATGGTTACCCCTACCTGCCATGAGTTTGAGTGTTCCCCCACCAAGGCTGGTAGGTGGATCCTTAAGCTGAAATATGCCCACAGAAACTGAAATATTGAAATATTGAAAATGAAAAATACTGAAGAGACATGTAGTATCCCAAACACGGAGCTCAGGAGCACACCTGCACAGAATGGACAAACAGACATGGACCTTGGGCTGGGTAAATCCCTGGAAAAATATGCAGATGTCATTGCTGCACCTTTGGGGCTGGTGCTGCTAAAACACTTGGCAAGAAAGAGAGACTCTTCAGTGCACCAAGCTTGTCTGGACGCCACAGCCTGCACTAGTAAATATGGACCCAGGACTGGCTATTCAGAGCATTCCTGAATAGCAGTAGTTGTTGTCCAGACTCTACAGAGCCAAAGGTTCAAGCAGGACTTTATGATCCAGGGAATCTGGAGCTCGTCTTGCTGCTCTCTTCTTCATGGCTATTGCTAAAGCTGGGTTACTGAAATGCAGCAGAACAGCATCTCACTCACTCACTCACTCACTCACTCACTCACTCACTCACTCACTCTCACACACAGACACACAGATGCACAGACACACAGACACAGAGCTATAGGGTTTCTTTCTTTGGACTCCTGCTTTCCAGGAGACTAAGCTCACAGTGAAACTCTGCCAAGGGCAAATTTTACCTGCTCCAATGTTGAAGACAGACAAAAATCAGTTATTGGCTCTGATTTCTGGATCTCCATGAATAACTGAACTTGTTTCCCTAGCACCTTTCCCATACAGATATCAGAGGGCCTCACAAAGTATTATAAGCACATTTTATGTATGAAGGCAGCAGATTCAACACCCTTGCCTGCGACTCAGACCACAGTCTAGTCTAGCATTACTGTAATTTTCTTGAGGCCACACAGAGAGTGAGAACTGCTGGTAGGAGGAAATCTTGGGTGCCCCAACCTTCATCTGTTGGCTTCAACCTGGAGATGAACATGGTTGAAATGTAAAGGCTGTCCTGTCTTTGCTAAAAAAGTACTGCCCAGGCAGCGAGGCTGGACAGATAGGAGCCACTTAATGATGGATTGACTAAAAAGTGATTAGAAAGTGTCAGTGAACAAGGAGCTGATGCAAGTGTCATGCTGATGAGCAACAACGGTAATGGACATGGTAGGGAAGTGGTCCTCCACACCAAGGTGCTTAAACTAAATGTCTCCCCTGGGTATGTTGGTTATGTATTGGACCCCACTGGAAAAACGAGGGCCCTGAAAGCAGAGCTCTCTGACTGGGACACTTCTAGTTTCCTGTCTACCTCTGGACTCCATCACTTTTTCATTTCTCCAGTGAAAGCTCTTGGGGGCTTGGCCCGTGGTGTGCTGCACTGGGTTCACCCCAGAGGGACGAGGTCTCTATTGCAGCAGAGCTGAATATGGGCTAACAGTGGGCAGCACCTCGGCTGGCCATTACGCTATAAACAGGAAGGTAAGCCTAATAGATCTCTGTAAGATACCTGGTGCTCCAAACACAAAGAGGCACAAAAGATTTTGGGTTTTGGGGAGTGGCACAGTCTGGGCTGGCTATAAGTGCAGCACTGTCCCATGTCAGGAAGTCTTACCCTCCTGTCATGGGGCACAGCGCCCCAGCGTAGGGAGAGCTCCCTGGGAAGTGGGCCATTTTCTGAATGTGTTGACATCCCCTACCCTCTCTGTATAGGGAGCCAGAGCTCTGAATGAAACAGTGAAGAATCACCCAGCTTACAGCTTCCTTAACTTGTGGTGTTCCAGTATCTAACACAGCTTCCTGACAGAGACGTGCTCCAGCAGCTGTGTCCTGAGAGGTGAAGCTTGTCTGCCTAGATCACTGTCTTTCATGGATGTCCTGTGGAATCAGCTAAGTTGTATTTCCACAGCCCAGTTTAGACTTGTGAAGGTGAACCTCATTTAATAGATGCAGCATGTCTTTTTGCCAGCTTCAAACTAGATTGTTAGTTGTGATGTTACTCAGGTACCATAAAGTTTTTTATAAGAATATGATTTTTTTGTAATTAATGGGAAATGGAATAGGTCCTTTGATCAGAATTAGTTTGGGCTTTTTGCTTCTTTCTCTCTCTCTCTCTCTTTCAATAGGAAAAGACAAAAAAAAATTGTCCACTTGCTTCTTACAAACTGGGCCAAGACTGAGATGCTGGAGAGCTACAAGAATGACACTGAATGATTTTGTGAAGCCCCTCCGAGGATGATGAAACCCTTGGAATGGTGAATTGCATGAGCTGTTGGAGCAATGGTCATAACCACATAACTTGTAGAATCACAGAATCATAGAACCATTAGGGATTGGAAGGGACCTCAAATGATCATCTAGTCCAATTCCCCTGTCACAGCAGGATCACCTAGACCGAGTCATAACTTATCAGATACTAATTCAATGGCAATGCTATTTATTCTTCTCAAGGTATTAGAAGAAAAGGGTGAATTTGTGCCTGAGCACAACAGCACTGATACTACTCCTTATTCTATTATTTCACTATAGATATGTAGCTTTTTCCAGGTTGCCCTGTGGTTTTGGGTGCTTAGTAGGAAATAATTGAAGTCTGGAGCACTGCCTCCTTAGACCCATCTTGAATGGTAGCACACAGGAGAGGTTTGTTGCTCGCTCACTCAAAGATGTGCTTTCACCCAGGGCTGTTGCAGATGCACGTCCTCTCACGATTTCATTATGCAGAGTTCTAGCATCAGGCCACAACTCTCTGAGGTAGAGCTTTTCTGAAATACCCAACAAGTGTGGCTTCACCACCGTGAAGTATTTCACAGGAGTATGTCAACTCCTGTGATGTTTTCACAGATAAGAATTTGAAACGAGTAATTGTGACACTAGTTTTATTTTAGCAATGTTGAAACATTTTGTTGCAGAAAGACAAAATCTTTCTTACCTTCAAAGATGAAAAGGTTTGCCATCTCACTGGCATTTCAATTACTTTTATTTAGACTCCTAGGTCATATTAACAACTGTTAATACTATGCTGATTGTTTCACACGTAGCATTTAACAGACCTACGCTCGGTGTCTTTCAGATAAAGTATCTTAATGGCACTCATTAATATTGCTGAAATAATTTCCTTTCTGTGAACAATATCTGCTCTTTTATTCCAGAAAAGAAAATAATCACAAAACAGGGTTTCCCAAAGGATGGGAATTCTGGTCCATCACTATCGTCAAGTTACATGAGGGACCCTCGCTCATGACTAGGACATGTGGACTTATTCCAAGTGCAGTACAGGCTCCAAGTCTCAACCCCCAGAAACCCCAAAAGCCCCAAGAGTTTGCAATCAAAGTAGAAGGCAAGGGTCACCAGATGGACAGAGACAGATGGAGAACTGCAAAGGAACCAGGAGACATAACAGGTCAGCCTTATGGCAGCCGTCTCAGTGCTTTCCTCCTCAGCTTAAACTCAGATCTTGCAGACCTGTCTTCCTTGTGTTGTCTTTAACGCTTTCAAGTCTGGCCATGACTGAAGAGACTCTTCTGATCATTTTGAAAGGACTGTGCACCTTACACCTAGGTTTTCCAACTGTTCTGGATAGGATTTTAATTCACCTTTGCTTTCACCTTTTTGTGAGACCAGAAATCGTTGATAAGAGATATGAGGCCCCGTGTGTAATTTCCCCCTGTCACGTTGGCTTTTCCATGAGATGTTAAGTTAGAAATCAGCATTACACACGTACAGCAGTTAGGAGTATCTCTCTGAAAAATGCCTGGGCACTTTGTTCAAAAGTGAAAAGTCTGAACTAAAGATCTGTGTTTTATGTTGATGTGGCATGCATGGCTGGCTAGTATCTAATCCATGACGAAAAGTTCTGGGCTTTCAGAGAAGATTGAGAATGTAGAGTTGGTCAATCACATTAAACACTTTCATTTTCCTATGACAAATCACCATGGGGAGCTAGAGATTGTGCTGCCTTACGAGGCACAAAGGTCATTTTTATGCTTGTAAACTTCTTTCCCTAGAAGGGGTTATTATCAATGTCATTTGGCCAACAGTGAACAAAAAAGTTTAAGATGGAGAAACCCAAAAATGTGCCTTAAAGTTGTGAAAAGCTCTACTGTGAGATGGACAAACCCAAAAATGTGCCTTAGGGTTGTGAAAAGCTCTACCATGAGCAACAGAGTTGATGCTGGCAGTGTTACTGCCAGCATCAGGCACTTGGACAGCAGGAAAATGTGAACCTTCTCACTGTGTGGGTGAGCCATGTCACAAACCAGTATGGACTTGAAGAACTGGAGACTGTTCACTGGTGGTGTGTGTGTCTGATTTGGTGACATTTCAAGCATAGGCAAGAGTAGATTTCTTTCCTAAAACACAGGAGCAGATCGACAGATCCTAGCTGATAGTTCATTCCCAAGTGTGGTCTTCTGAGGGGTATCTTACCGAAACGAGAGATGAAAACTTCAGATTTCACTGGGGCAGGCTTTGCCTTTACGTGCAAATTTCCCATACAAGCCAATTGAAGGTTGATGTAGTAGCAACATCAGCCTGGATGTATTTCTCAAGTACGTCTTAAGCTTTGGCCTAACATGAATTCAGTGAGAGCTCTACATATGTGAAAGCTCAAGTATCATAATCCAAACAAAATACAGCATGGCAAAGTCAGTTCTGGGGTTAACCATGTTATCCCATTAACTGTGGGCATAGTCTGTTGTCTACAGAGACAAAGAGAAATGCATCCATCCACAAACTGTAACCACTGCTGCTTTTTGGTTTAACAGCTGCATTCTGAACGCCAGCAGAAGCTGCTGGTTGAGTGTTTTATTTGGATTATATTTTGAGAATAAATTTAAAATTGCTTCATTCTAAGTCTACTACAGGAACTTGGCAGGTTGAAAAATATCGGTTTGTTGCCAGAGATATTTGTTAAGTCAGTTTTGATGAGAAGATGAGGACTTCTGCATGGCTAGAGCAACAAAAGGAATAAATTATTGCAATAGCTGGAGTTTAGACAGCTTAGCCCTTGCAACACTTTTTACTGGGGCAATAATTTGTAGCCATCAACTGACTTGAAAGTGCGTTTACACCAAGAAACCCAAAGAGCAGTTGAAGCTAATCTTGGCAATTTAGACTGTTTTATTGTGCATTGGTGCTTGGCCTGCATGCCGTATCATTTGATCAGGAAGAGCTAGATGAGCTTTGTAATTACATGCAAATGTTCCTCGGGACTGACCTTCCATTCTGTCAGACTGAAAGAAAGACAAGATATCTCTTGTTCTTTGCAGGTGGTCATTAAAGAAACAGCAACTCCTTTTTTCAGGAGTTTGTGTTAGGGAACTCCGTCCTCTGAAAGCCAAGATCAGCCCTGAAGATGTGTAGAGCTTCCCTGAATGAGAGCCTTCTCCAAAGAGTGAGTACATGCCGGCATTTGAAAGCAATCTCCAGAGATGTTTCAAGAGGAAATTGGGAACATGCCGTGGGAGATACTTCTCATTCCTCTTCTTGGGTTGTGTTACACAGACAGATCTCACATAGAATGACATTCACCCCTGTGCAGCAAGTCAACACAAGACAAATAGGTTTTGCCTAAGCTTGAGGGCTCAGATGAGTATGAAGTGGTGAGGAGGTCCAACATCAGCCCTCACCACAAGTGTGAGTTTTTTTAATCAAAGATGTTGAATTGTTCTGAACCAGCGTTGTCCACTAACACAATACTCAGGCCTGTCTGATGAGATACAGGTTTTGAAAGCTGGAACTGTTAGATGGGGGCATCCACTTGTCCTTGTGACAAAGTCCAGTTTTGGAGGAGATTCAGGGTTGGGGCTTTTTTAAAATTGAAGCTACTTAAGTTTTTTTTTATTATGCTGTACTAAAAGCTACCTCGGTTCTTGCTCCTGAAATGAGGTGTTCCTGCCCTCAGACACATTTTTTGCTGTTTTGCATTCAAAGTAGACTCTTCCCGGTCAAGATGTATTCTCTAAGGTGCAAGAAGACGGTAATGGAACTTTTTTCCTTTTTATTAAAGGTTTGGTTTAGAAGCTCGTCCTATTTCACTGCTTTCTGGTGTTTCAAGTTTTCCTTCCTTCCTTCCTTCCTTCCTTCCTTCCTTCCTTCCTC